>CM053599.1:185221857-185241430 GCA_028646575.1 Pseudocheirus occidentalis
AAAAAAAAGATTTAATATCTAAATTAAAGTTGATAGCTACAAAAAAACACAAAATACCTAAATTAACAAAAGAAGTGGAAAATTTAGCAAACGAGACTCAAAACCAGAATTTCAACAAATCTAAGATAAACTCCCAAATGAAAATAAAAACACACAAACACAAAAGAAATATACTCTTAGCTTCTTACCTGTGTTGCTAAAATCTCAGTTTCTCTTTTCTGAACTAGAAAATGCTAATAATTACACCACCTATCTCACAGAATTGGGAAGATTAAATGAGATAATATTAGTAAACCTTTAAAAAGTACTTAGTACAGTTCCTGCCATAGGAGACATTACATAAATGCTTATATTACCCCCTCCTCCATATTTTTATGAATTAAAGAGACATTCATTCAGATATTTAAAGAAAATTACTGCAAGGATCAAATCAGAAAAAAAATCCAAATTTCTTTGCAAATATCAAAGTTAATAAAATATTACATAGATTAAAATGGTAATTATTATTGTTGTGATTGTCAGTTTTTAAATATAGATATAAGACACCTTAACTACATTTTAACATGATACAAAAATTATTTGCTTATACCAAAAAGAAGGAGAAATAGAAAAAGGGAAAACTATCAGTAATTATTATTTAAAAAAAACAGAATAGAAATTTTTTTTAAAAAAGCGGTTAGAATAGAGCAATACATTTATGAGTTCATCCACTTTTACCAAGCTTGACTTATACTGAGGCCTTAGAAATATTTGAAATTAAAAAATATCTAAACACAAAATATCAATTTAGTTACAAATCTTTGAAATTCATGTGATTATAAGGAGGTATAGAAGAGATTGTTGACAAAATTTGGTTGTCATGCTGGTAAGAATAAAAGGAATAAAACTTTTCTTTGATGTGAGAAAATGGACCAATATGAAACTAAGAGTTTATTTGTAATGACTAAACAATATAAAATAAAATAGAGGGAGAAGCAAAGGTGTCCACTGATACCTCTGTTATTAAAAACAGTTGGAAAATACATATTATAGCAAATTAAAGATAACTTAAATAAAAGAGGGGTTATTAGATAAAAGAAGGCACAGATGACCTGATTCTTTACTTAGAGAATCTTAGATATCTATGAAAAAAATCAGTAATTAACAGTTTTAATAAAGTATTAGTACAACAAATAAATATATGAGTAACAACCCTTCTTTATTTGACTGACAATGTGTGTCTATGTATGTATGTATATATGTATGTATGTATGTATGTATATAAAACCTAAAATGCAAAACACTCTTTATAAAAATTAACTTTTGTTTATTTTTAGTTTACATCATTCATGTCTGAGAGATTTTGAGTTACAAATTTTCTCCCTATCTTTCCCCTACCCACCACCCCAAAACAGAGATCCCATTGTATGACCCCTCCCTCAATCTGCTCTCTCCTATATCCTCCCCCATCACCCTTCCGACTTTCCAGTAGGGCAAGATGGATCTCCCTATCCTAGGGCCATTATATCTTATTTCTCAGTTGCATGTAAATGATAACAAAAATTATACACATACATATTTTAACATTTGATTTTAGAACTTTAGATTCTAGATTATTTCCCTTCCTCCCTTGTCATCTACCTCCACTGGAAAGACAAACAATTGAATACATGAAGAACTGGATAATTTTCCCAAACATCTCCACACTGGACATATAGTGAAAGATTGACTATATTTTCCTCTTTCTTATGCCGCCCTCCACTTGTTCTATTCTCTACTTTGCCCCTGTCCCTTTACAAAAGTGTGTGCTTTTAACAGCACTCCTATCTCTTCCATCATCACTCTTCTCATTCCCTTCCCCTTACTCTCCTGTGGGTCAAGATAGCTAATTTAGAATGTATTTCATTCCTTCTGTAAGCCAAATTCAAGGAGAGTAAGATTGACCAGTTCTTTTTTTGCCTTCCCATTCTTCCCCTCCATTATAACAGTTATCTATTGCATCTTCTATATGAAATTACTGACTCCATTCTGTCTCTCCCTTTCTCCTTTCATTCTATTCCTCTCCCACCTCTTAATTTCACCTTTTTAAATATCATCCCTTCCTCTTGAATTGATCCTGGGCCCTCTGTTCATATATACATATATACACACACTCAAATATGTATTCATATTCATATATACCCTCCTATACAGACATATGTGTATGTATACATAATAAATACTTTCACATACAAATACATGTATACATACATACATACATACATACATTTATATTCCCTTTACCTATCCACATACTGAGAAAAGTTTCATAAGTTACAATTCTCATTTTCCCATGTTGGCATGTAAATAGTTCAATTTTGATAAGTTCCTTATGATTCCTTTTCCATGTTTACCTTCTCATGCCTTTTGTGTGTAAATATCAAATTTTCTATTCAGTTCTTGTTTTTGCCTAAAGAATATTTGAAAGTCCTCCACCTCATTGAATTACCATATTTTCCCCTTAAACATTATACTCAGTTTTGTTTGGTAGGTGTTTCTTTGTCTTAATCCTAGTTCTCTTGATCTCTGGAATATCATATTCCAGGCCCTTTGATCCCTAATGTAGAAGCTGCTAGATCCTGTCTTATCCTGATTGTGATTCCACAGTATTCAAATTATTTCCTTTTGAAAGCTTGTAATATTTTCTCCTTCATCTAGGAACTCTAGAAAATGGCTATAACATATCTATGAGTTTGATTTTGGGGATCTTTTTCAAGAGGTGATTGATATATTCTTTCAAGTTCTATTTTGCCCTCTTGTTCTAAAATATCTAAAATAAATTTTCGTTGATAATTTATTCAAGGATGCTTCTCAGTTCTTTTTGTGAACATGACTTTTGGGAAGTCCCAAAATTTTTAAAGTGTTTCTCCTGGATCTATTTTCCAGGTCAGTGGTTTTTGCAGCGAGATATTTCACATTGCCTTCTACTTTTTTCTTTTGTTTCAATCTGTTTAATAGTATCTTTATTTCTCATAAAATCATTTGTTTCCATTTGCTCCATTCTAATTCTGAAAGAATTATTTTCTTCAGCGATCTCTTCAGATTCTTTTTCCATCTGGAAACTTAACTTTTTAAGGTGTTTTTAAAACTCCTTGGCTTTTTGGGCCTCTTTTGCCATTTGAGTTAATCTATTTTAAGGTGTTGTTTTCTTCAGCCAACTTGTTGACTCTCTTATTATGATTCTCTTCTATAATTTCTCATTTTTCTCCCAAATTTTTTGCCACTTCCCTTATTCATTTTTCAAAATCTTTCTTCAGCTCCTCTATGACCTGTATAATCAGTTCACATTTTTCTTGGAAGCTTTTGCTGCAGGGTTTCTGACAGTGTTGTCTTTCTCCTATTCCATGCTTCACTCCTTTTTGTCCCCAAAAAATGAATATAAAGTTGCATTGCTGTTTTTACTTTGCTCCCTTTGCCTCCTCATGTTTCCAGTCATTTACTTGACTTTTAGACTCCATAGAACTCTGCTTTCAAAGGGGATATTTCTGTACCAAATCACTTGGATTTTTGCAGCTGCCCAAGCTATTAGGAGGCCACAGTCTCTGCAGCCCCCACCAGCTTCAGCTTACTGGTCACACACTGCAGGACCACCAGGCAAGACTGTGATTCTGATCCAGGCAGGTCAAGGCAAGAACACTTAGCCTCTGAATGATTGCTTGGCTCCCCTGCAATCACTGGTTTGGGGCTCTGAAGGAGGGACACAGGTTCATATTGCTTCTAGCTGTGGAGGCAGGGCCTGGACACTCTCCCCCAAACTTAGCTTATTTCCAATGACCTTTTCTTTTGTACTTTGCTCTAAAGGGGTTGATAATTTTGGAAACCACCACATCTGCTGGTGATCTGCTCTCCTTAAAGTTCTCCAAGATGGCCCTTGGCTAAAATCACATGGGTCTGGACTCTGCTCCCAGCCTGCTGCAATGAACTATTCTGTTCAGTCTGATGGACTGCCTTCCGCGGGAGCTTTGTTACTCTGTCATCTTGTGGGTTCTGGAGTTCTAAAATTTGTTTAGAGTCATATTTTATAGGTATTTGAGGTGGTTATTGGGGGAGCTAGCAGAGTTCTCCTGCTTCTATACTGCCATCTTGACTGCAAAACACTCTCTAAGAAAATTAAAGGTAAAGAATAGGAATTTGTTTTTTTTTCTCTTAACTGATCCATGTCAACATAATATAAATAAAAAGTCATTTTTTATGTACTAAAGCATTACATCATCAAACTTTTATCACACAGAAGTAGACAAAATAATAGCAAAGTTTTTCAGACCCTTGGACAAGCTCTTACCTGGAATATTATTTAATAACCTTGTAATTTTTTTTTGGTATCTCAAAATTTAAGTCATTCTAGAATATCCTTAACTACAAAACTGATTTTTTTTCTAACTGATTAACCAACCTATGGTCCCTCTCTATCACTCCCATCCCCTTTAGAATTCCTTGAATGTGATCTTTATGGACCATAAATATTTATGTACATGTTGTCTCCCCCATTAAAATGTAAAATATTTTTGTAGGCATAATTAAAAAGACCCCATACATCTTTGTTCTTTTCCTGTCCCAAATCACCTAAGATATATAGTATTCTACTATATTTAAAATCTCCAGCTGATGAGGATGGGATCTGAACCCCAAAAAGGAAAAATCCGTGGACTTTCTTATACATCCCCTGTCCCTGACATTCTCTTGGTGCACTCAGGCCTTCTCAGTTATTAATCCTTTCAACTGCCCTTTCATTGTGGCCCCACCCTAGCCCACCACCTGTTCCTTACATGAAAACCCTAGACTACTTGACCAATCCTAGGCTACATCCAGATCTTCTCAGTCTTTCCTTATAAAAAAGGTAAATCTTGCCTCAGATTCATAAAGAGTCTGGGAAAATTGTCAATGTAAGAGTAACAAATGTGCACATTCTTAAAATCTCACCCATGCCAAACAGTGTTTAAATAAAACTTATCATTGAGGGTTTGGTTGAATTCATTCAGCTCAAGACCTTCATGGTTTGTCCTAAAATTTCATCTTTCCCGGTACCCCTAGACTATAAAACCACTATTACAAATCTGTCCTTTTTTAGCAGCCATTTTCAGGGTTGTTGGAAAGTTTGCTGTTATGCAAATAAGATTTTCTCACTACAGTTAAACTCTATGTCTTCTTGTTTCTATACTGTGGAGATGGGGTCTCCTGACTTAAGTTCTGTCACCTATTGCTGAGGAATTGACATAATATTAATTGCATGTTCATTTCAGATTTGAGGATTTGTTGTTCTTTTTGTTTTGCTTATTGTTGTTTTATTCTTTAAGCCTGGGGAAATGCTAAAGTATTTTCCAAGTCATTGAGAGAGGAAAAAAAATTAAATGTTTATTCTTTGAATTTCCAAAATCAGTCAGAATTGTGAGGTCCTTGGATAATTAGATATTATGATAACTTAGACTCATATGAGATTATTATTATTTCCAAAATATATCCAATTATATGAGTACTCTGTGTGAAACAAACAAAAAACCCAACAAACTTCTTATTGCTTCTAGAAGAAAATAAAACCTTATTATGGCATTAAAAGGTCTTCTGGAGTCTACGTTTAAAATACCTTTTGAGTCTTATTTTATATTATTCACCTTCATGCTCAGTGAGTTCAATTCTGAATACCAAAGATCAGAAACACTGTCAGAACCACTTCCAATATAACAGCAAAATTTATTCATAATTCAGGAAACTTAAGGAGTAGTGAAGTACATTGCATGGAGCAAATAAGAAATAGTACTATTTCCCTGGAAGGAGATGACGTCATGTTTATGCTAATCCTGCTGGATTCAACTTTCATTTGCCTCAAGGACTCTACTACTTCAAGCCCCTGGAGTAGAGTGAAATAAAAATCAGGGGAAGAGGCCAGATCTCTGATTCTCCTTACTTTTCTTCCTCTTACAAACAAGAAGGAAGCAGGATGAAGACTGTAGCTATCAAACAATTAGCTTCCCAGTGCCAACATCCTTCTTCTGCATTCATTCTTAGAGAGGGGCAGAAGGTAGGTATAAGAAAGTGGAAGGAAGCCTAGTGTGATTGAGAAGAGAAGAAAGTTTTTGGAAAAAAAAACTTCAGAGTGAGATTGGAAATCAGTTAAGGAGGGGGAGAAAGTATTGTCTTGTTCTAGTGAGGATTCAATTGAAGTTATATAGATTGAGCTGTTGGGTACACACTTCTCAAGCTGTGTTCAGCAGCGAGTGGGACTGTAGAAAGAGGATGGAACATGTTATACAGGATGGGATTCACCACAGAATGAGCAATGAAATGAAAAGGAGATTAAGGTTTGAGAATAGAAGAGAATGTAGAATTGAATTAAAATTGGCAAAGGATGAAAGTGAAGTCAGAGCATGGGTAGTTGCCTAAGTAAGTATTATGGGGTGGACAAATTACAGATCAAGATGAGGTTAAAATAATATTAAGAGGAATGGTGCTTAAGCCAATATGGAATTTCAGTAATTTCTGGTTAGAGAGAGGGCTGCTGGAATATACAATCTGTTGTTCTTTTCTGGAATTAAGGGAACATGGGCTTAATTATTATTACCATTAATGATAATAATCAGCATATACATAGTGACTTAATGTCCTATTGTGGTCCTCACTTTGCAGAAGATAAAACTGAAACACACAAGTTTAAGTGATTTGCTTAGCATCAGGACACATAACTATTATGCATCTGAAGTCATATTTGCACTCAGGTCTTCCTCATTCCATGCCCAGCACACCATTTACTTTGCTAACTAGCTACCACTAGGTAGTTTTCTTTCTATTGTTACAGGGTTCACAATTTCATAAATTTGTAGTACTGCTAGTTTATCTTTGTGAAGCAATTTTTCAATGGCTTTCATGTACAATAAATGATTTGATACTTGTCTCTCAAATAGGCAAGGTAGTATTGAAGAGGTTTAGGTGGTTGGGGGTATAGGGATCTCCTATGAGTCCCTATTGGGTTCTTGTCTGGAAAGAACTTCAATAGGACCCAAGCTGTCTTTAGTAAAGTTTTAAAATTTATTGATATGCTGTCTTAGTAGCTGGCAGGAGAAAGAGGGGTCTGCAAAGAGCAGGGATATAGGGTAGACTTATAAAGTTTTACACTCTGCAGTGGGCAGGAAAAGGTTAAGGAGACCTTCAAAGAGTTTGGGCTTGAGGGACAGGATATATAACCCTAAAACTGTCAGTCAAAGGCTAATTACGCTAACTAGGTGGGGAAAGGGTGGAGTAAGGGAGGAGTTGGGGAGTAGTCTAGGAGTGGTCAATGCTTAAAGGGACATGCACATTTTTTATAAACTGCACATGTGAATTACCCATGATTCACTAGTAAATTCCTGAGGTGGGGGCTATCTAGAGGTGTGTTTTTTTTGTTTGACACATCATAGGCCATTTACTGTCAAGGACAAATGACATATGTTCAATATGGCTGTTGGGAGGATAGTTTTGATTGTTTCCAAGTCTGGGAACTAGACTGATTAGGGATACAGGAGGTACCACATTGAGAAAGAATTATCGACTGATGAAGTTGCTCGAGGCTTTTGCGTGCAGCTGGGCACTTAGAATAAAGGGTCTATGCATTTCTCTAAGGGTTTATTTATAGAAACTTTTGAGATTTCCCAGGGGTTTTTCTCCAGGCAAATTTCTAGCTAAGGGAAGACTTTCAGGCTGGGGGAAGGGGAAAAGTAGGGTTTATGCCTTTATGGCAAGAGAAAGTGAGACTTTTCCAACTTAATTACACAGGCTTGTTATAAACTGATGTTACATACATAGGTACCCAAGGATAAGGGAGATTTTTAGAAATTGGGGTTACAGACAAAAGCATCCCAAACCACATCAGTATCATTATCCCCATTTTACAAATAGAGAAACAGAGGCACAGGGAAGCTATGTGCCTGACTTGTTTGAGGTCACATAGTCAGGATGTGGCAAAATCTATGATTGGAATATGTCGTCATTTGCTTGCTAATCTAGAGCTTTTCCCCACTATACTACAATCCAAATTCTCACCCTAAGCATGGCCTGTCAGAAGTCTTTTATTTTTGTTTAATTTGAAGAGGCCAATGAATTAATTGTGATCTTTTAAAATTTCTTAGAAGGGTGAAAAGTTTCATGCTTTAGTTCATTCAATTTATTAAATCTCCATTATTCTATCCAAAAATTTTGTTTGTTTTCATTTAATGCCCTTGTGTGCTTTCATCTTTTCTTTGTATGGTAAACTTAACAAGATTTCCAAGGAATTTTTTGTAGTCTCTTTTATTTTAAACAAGCAAAATTATTATTATTATTATTATTATTATTATTATTATTAACTTTTTGGAGGGGTAAAGACAGGGAAATTGGGGTAAAATGACTTGCCAAAGTTCACATGGCTAGAAAGCATTAAATATCTGAGGTCACATTTGAACTCAGGTCCTCCTGATGCCAGGGCCAGTGCCTTATTCACTGTACCACCTAGGAACCCTACAAAAAAAATTAACAAAAATGTTTGCCATTAACTTTATTCCCTCATGCAATATTCCTCATTTTTTCCACAATAGATCCTTGCTACATGACTGTCTCTTTCTCTAGGAAACCTGTATGTTTTAACTTGGATGACTCCACAATTACACTAAACACTTAATCCTTGAAGTATAGTTACTGCTGCCCAAATGACACCATGTGTAAAACACATTTAGCAGGATCTCATTCTGAATAAAAGATAAATGGCAATTGAAACATATTAAGGAACCTAGGTATTAAAGAGAACTGCAGAAACTGATTTCATAAATTTAGGAATTTTATTTCATTATGAATAATTGCATCAAAATTAATCTTCTTTGTAAGTATGTAAGTTTTAACAATTTCTTACACAAAATCTTAATATGATAGGCTGTTGGTGTTATAGGGTATATCATTAGATGCTAAGTTAAAGTAGTACTAAAAAAAGTCAACCTAGGGTAAACTTAACCACCTCCCCTTGGTTCCTGTCCTTGTTCACTGTGTCTCTATGTTAAATATATTCAGAAATATTTTGTTGATTGGATCTATGATTTTTTTTTGGTGAACTGATCTCCTGGGGAGGAACTTCCATTGTTGATGCAGAAGCATTTTCTCTGCAGCATAATCTTAATGAGTTTCTGGAGACACTGAGAGTGTAAGTGTTCTGTTAACCCAGAATCAATCAACCATACATATAAATTTTTGGAGGGGTAAAGGCAGGGCAATTGGGGTAAAATGACTTGCCAAAGGTCACATGGCTAGAAAGCGTTAAATATCTGAGGTCACAATTGAACTCAGGTCATCCTGATGCCAGGACCAGTCAATATATATACATCTATCTGTCTATCTTCCCTCACTCAGCATCAGTTAATATAAATAATTCCAGGCTGTTGTTTGTTTGTTTGTTTTTTTTCTGAAGTCTGCCTGCTCCTCATTTCAGATAGCACAATAGTATTCCCTTACATTCATCTACCACAACTTGTTCTGTCATGTCCAAGTGATGGACTTCCCTTTAATTTCCAGTTCTTTGCCATCACAAAAGAGGTACTATAAATATTTTCAGATCGGTGGGTTCTTTTGCCATTTTTATGATCTTTATGAGATATAGCCATAGAAGTAGCATTGCAGGGTCAAAAATGTATGCAAAATTTTATATCCCTTTGGGCATAATTCTAAATTGCTCTCCAAAATGGTTGGATCATTTCACATTCTACAAACAATGTGTTAATGTTCCAATTTTCCCATATCTGTTCTAGCATTTTTCTTTTTCCTGTTTTATGTTAGTCAATCTGACAGCTGTGAAGTGGTACCAAAGGGTTGTTTTGATTTGCATTTCTCTGATCAATAATGATTTAGAGCATTTTTTCATGACTTTATACATAATTTTAATTTCTTCCTCTGACAACTGTCTATTTATATCCTTTGACCATTTATCATCTGGGATTGACTTGTATTCTTATAAATTTAATTCAGTTCTTTATATATTTCCGAAATGAGGCCTTTATCGGAGTCACTGGACATAAAAATCATCCTTAGTTTCCTGCTTCCCTTCTAATCTTGGTTGCATTGGCTTTGTTTGTAGAAAAACTTTCCAATTTAGTGTAATAAAAATAATCATTTTGCACTTCATAATTTTCTCTAACTCTTATTTAGTCACAAATTGCTCCATTATCCATAAATCTGACAGGTAAACTATTCCTTTCTCTCCTCTTTTGGTTATAATATCAAACTTTATATCTAAATCATTTACCCATTTGGGTTTTATTTTGGTATTTGGTGTAAGACACAGGTCTATGCCAAATTTTTGTTATACTATTTTCCACTCTTCCCAGAAGTTTATATCAAATAATAAGTTTATATACCATGAGCTGGAGTCATTGGGTTTATAGTACTTAACCTACACCACTGATCTACCACTCTATTTTTTAGCCAGCACCACGTAGTTTTGAAGAATGCTGCTTTATAATACAATTTAAGATCTGGTATGGCAAAGCTACCTTTCCTAGCCTCTCTTTTCATTAATTCACTTGATATACTAAATATGTTTAAATCAGTGACTTTCAAACATTTAGTCAGTGGACTGATTGCCCCAGGAGTAGCTCTTGCTGCTGCCTCAAGGCCTGCACAGGATGGAATTTCTCTCTCATCCAGTTCTAGCAGACCTCCCTCCCTCCTGCACTGAGAGGTCTGGGAATTGCCACTGCTTCCAGTGATTCAGTAAGCTGGAGTCTGTTCCAGCTTTGTAATCCATTAATGCATTCATACAAAACTTGAACTCAGGTCAGCTAGGTCACACAATTGGTGGTGAACCACCCCTTGAGTCAAGATGTCCTGAGTTCAAATCTGGGCTCAATCATTTGCTGTGTGATCCTGGACAAGTCACTTACCCTCTACTGACTCAATAAAACCTAAAGAACTAACACTAAGGTCTGTTTTTTATCTAGTACAACAAGCTACTTCACATGTTTAAGAATTACTAAAATTGCTAAATGAAATTATTAAATTAACTAAAATTATTTCTGCATCTGTGTGTGTCTTCCTTTATGTCTCCTTCTCTCATTCTGTCTGTTTCTCTCTCTCTTTCTTCTCTCTATTTAGTCCAACTCCTCATTTTCCCATGGGCACATAAAATTTTTACTGTATTCAATAATTTACTGTTAATGGCAGTAACTTTGAAATGTATATAGGCATAAAAAACAACAGTACTACCCTTTATTCTTCTTCTTCTAAATTCTAAAGACCATATAATATCAGAGGCATGTGTTGCCATTTCATCTGCACCCAGAGCATATGCATTCTCTACATGTATAACTAACTTAATGCACTCTTAGCCATAGGTATTCCGCACATGTGTTCCTCTCCACTTGGGTTCTCTGTGTCCTTCTATGTTTCCTGCAGATGATAAGTATAGTTGAGGGATGAGTGTCCAAGTTTATGGGGTAAATATTTTATTGCTATTCTTCTCATAATTCCACTTCATTAAATCTTACTTTTTAAAATTAATTTTGACATCCCACTGACTATTAAAGGTAAATAAATTGGTGAAGGTGTGCGAACTATAGTTTGACGGCATAGATCCAAAAAATATCTTCAATCTAGTTAGTTATCTGCTAGAAATTCCATCTCTCATGTTGAAGAGTCTACCTGGATACTCTACATGAGTGTATGTATGCCCACTTGTATATAGATTTGGAATTGTTAAGGAGTAACAAAGCAGTAGTAGAAAAAACACTATATATCAAATAAGAACTGAGTTAAAAACCTATCTCCATCATTTTTTGGCTGTATGAATTTGGACAAAACTTAACTCCTCTGGCTTAAAATATCCTCTTCAGTAAAAGAAGAAAAAATATTGGAGGGAAGGATGGAATAGATGATCTTTCAGGGCACTTCTACTTAGAAACACTATGACCCTAGGACCAATATATGCAAACGTGCAATTCAGATAGGGAACACAGAGTAGAAGGGGAAGGAAGGAGACAAGATAGTGTTGCTATGGACAAGATAGATAGGATATCAAACTATAACATTGTTTAAAGAGCCTGGACAGGATTTTAAGGAAGCATAGCAGACTTCTCATTTTGCTGCTATTTCCTAAGTGAGTAAGTTTTCTGACCTCACTAGTCCAAAGTCAGGTTAGCTGCTTTTCCCACTCACTTGTCTAGAGAGTTCTTTGTGGGTTGAGAATCTCTCTATTTCAGCACCTCCAGTTTGGGTCCCCATTTCTGATGTACATTCTACCCCCACTGTTAGATGCCAGTGAATAGTTCTCCATATTCATTTAACCAATTAACAACAATTGTCTTTTGTTAAAAATATTTATTTGTAAAATAAAGTATTAAAGCATTTATCCCCTTATACCTTGGGAGGCATATTCTGTCCTATTTCACAAGGGAGAGTGGATTCAGAATTAATGTAGTTGCTACATTTATTGTTTTTAGGAAATTTTTATCCAAATTCAACATAACACCAAGAAGTATCTTCATTTCCAGGACTCCTGGTCTGGTTGCAAAATTCCACACAGACTCAACTCCCAGATCTCATACTTGTGAACTCCAAGTTTATTCAATTTCCCAGAACTTCTAGAATTTGATGCAAGTGGGATGTGGGATAATGAAGAGTCTAAGGATGGCAACAGGGAAGGATAGTGGCATCATAGAAAAAAACTAAGGAAGTTAGGAAGAGAACTGAGTTTGAAGACAAAACAAAATACATTATTCCGGATATCTTGAGTTTGGTGGTATGTCTAACTGAAACAATCAAAAGGTAGTAGATGATAGATAATGAGAATTGAGGCAAAAGGTGAAGACTGGATACATTCATTTAGAAGTCATTTGTATCAAGATGATAATTATATTTCTGATAAATCATATTTAAAAGCTTACCCCATTTCTCAATATTTTCATTGATACTATTAATAAAAATGAATGATAAATATTCATAAAAATGTTATAAAGATAGTAATATGACCTGGGAATCAATTGTCATATACCTTTAAAATTACTTTGTCTCTGTGAGAGAAGTGCATTTATATCAACTTTCAATGACTTTTCTGGTTAAGTGTTATTTCTGCTTCTTCATATAATGCAAGGAGCACTGATGTCTAAGAGTAAAAATAAGATAATTCCACCTTTATCAATAGTGGAAATAAACTGCTGTAGACCCACCAACAAATCTTTTCCATTTCTGTCAATTTGTTCTCCTCCAAGTTCTTGGTACAGTCTGATTCCACTTATTCTCATGCCATTCTTTCTCAGTTTTCCCTTACCACTGCTTTTCATGGTTTAGGAAGACATGTTCCCAATAACATGCCACCTATCTTTGAAATTTTTTGTACATTACCCTGTGCACTTGTATTGTCAACACAATATTCACAGCACCTGAATATGTGTGGGTAGTGGGGCGTTTGAGGGATGTGCTATAATTCCTAGTGGGTTCTTTGTCTGGACAAGAATTTCAATATGATCCAAGCTGTCTTGTGGCAAAGTTATACAGTTTATTGATATGCTGGCTTAGAGGCTGGCAAGGAGAAAGGGGGACATGCAAGGTGAAGGGGCTAGGGTAGAGTTGTAAAGTTTTACACTCTTACAGTGGGCAGGAAAAGTTTAAGGATATAGCCTTCAAAGAGTTTGGGCTTGAGGGACACGATTTATAACCTTAAAATTGTCAGTCAAAGGCTAAGTATGCTAACTAGGTCAGCAAAGGGAGTAGTTGGGGAGGGGTTTAGGAGTGGTCAGTGCTTAAAGGGAAATGCACTTTTTTATCAACTGCTCATGTGGATTTACCATGTTTCACTGGTAAATTCCTGAGGTGGGGGATGCAAGGAGGTGTGGATTTTAGCTTGACACATCACTAGGCCTCTTTTGCTCAATGACGAATGACATATGTGAAATATGGCTGTTGACAGGATAGTTTTGATTGTTTCCAAGTCTGGGAACTAGACTGATTAAGGATTCAGGAGGTACCATATTGAGATGGAGTTATCTTGTCCAATAATGTTCCAGGATTTTGGGTACAGCTGGTCACTTAGAACAAAGGGGCTATGCATTTCTCTAAGGGTTTGTTTGTAATACCTTATTGAAAACTTTCCCAGGTGCTTGTCTGTATGCAGACTTTATAGCCAAGGGAAGACTTTCAGGCTGGGGGAAAGGGAGAAGGAGGATTTATGCCTTTATGGCAGGGGGAATGTGTGACTTTTACAACTTAATTACACAGGCTTCTTACAAACTGATGTTACATACATAGGTACCCAAACACAAATGAAATTTTACAATACTGATGTTACAGACAAAAGCATCCCAGACCCCATCAGCACCAACAGTGACTGTAAATATGATGGCAGAGTTCTCAATCACAAACTATAACAGACTCCATAGAGAAGACTGAAGCAAAAATATTATTCGGATATTAGAAAGTCAAATCCCAACACCAGAAAACTTAATCCTCACAACAAAGAAGTTAACATGCTGTAGCAGGGCATGGAGTCATACCATCGTTTATCCTTATCAAAAACCTCAGAAACCTAGCTGTCACAACAGGGGGCAAAAACAAACAAAAAAAAACATTCACTAATCTGGATATATTCTTGGGTGTGACCTCTCCTCCCTCCAACTCTAACTGCTCTGATTCTCAGCTTCCTTTGGGCTCTGCTCCACCATTCAGCAAGCTCCTCCCACCATAGGTTCCATGTGATTATATTTAGCCTATCAGGAGGCAGGGAAGATCTTCAGATCAATTAAAATATTCAAATTCACTTAAGCTTACTAAGGGCCAGGGAAGATCTTCAAATTCCCTTTACCATGACAGCACTAAAAAATGTTTTACCTTGGATGGCATCCCAAATCAGTTGGTAATATTTATATTTCTAGGAAATTTCAGAATGGTAGAATATAATATCTAATACATATTGTTAAGTTGTTGCTGACTCTGTGATTCTAGTTGAGGTTTTCTTGGAAAAAAAACTCTAGTGTGTTTTTTTTCGCCATTTCCTTCTCCAGCTCATTTTTCAGGTGACAAAACTGAGACAAACAAGGGAAACTGACTTCCTGCCCAGGATCACACAACCAGCAAGTGTCTGAAGCCAGATTTTAACTCAGATCATCCAGGGTCTAGGTCCAGCACTCTATCCACCACATCACCTAGCTACTCCAACTGACACATATTAGAGTACACATATACTTACTCACTGTTTAAAAGTGTAATAAGTAAAGCTAAATGAATCATATTTTTCTATAAATGAGTAAGGAAATTACATTAAATCTTCATTTAGATAGCCTCTAAGCACAAATACTATATATCATGAAATAACATTATTGATAAAAATCCCATCATATATAAAGAATTATTAATGTGGCAGATATTATCTCACAATATTGCTTTCAGCAGAGTGACTTCCTTCTGTATGCTGCTGACAGATGCATCTCTCAATCTTACCCACTCACTTCTATCCCAGGCAGTTTCTATCAATCTGTGATGCTGTTAAAATTCATCTCTCAGCAAGACATTTAAACTTCTTGTCTTTTGTGACAACTACCATTGATTTTTGTCTCTTCAATATAGCTTTTGTCTTGGGTTTGCTTTTGATTAGTTCAGTAATGACTAGCACATTTTTTATATTGCCCTTTGATTGTCTTTTCTTCTGACACTCTTCTTTAATTACTATTATTATCTCTAAGCCTCCTGATGCTCTTTGTACTGACTCTTTGTGCTGTTAGCATGGGTGAAATCTGTGTGCTATTTGATCTCATGTCTTTCTAGAGTTTTCCTATGTTGTCTACCCCCCAAGCTAAATGATGTGATATATTTAAGAAAGACTCCAGTAGTCTATTCTCTACTTTGCCTAAGTTTAAAGTCTCTTTGATTTTTTTCTTATTCTGAAGAAAGGTTGTCTTTGTTTGCTCAATCTGATATTCACTATAGAACTGAGTTAGGCAAAGAGACTAGATTGGGGAGTTCATGGACACAAAGAACTCCCAAGAGAGGAAACTAATTATTTTTCATCAGACTAGATTGACACCTACCTTGCAATTTTTAGTCTTGAAGTTGCTGAGATTCAGAACACAGAAGAATCAAGGAACTTTTCCATGTTCACATATACAGTAATTATGAGAAGTAAACCTTGACCCCAGGTTTTTCTGTATTCAAAGGCTGTTTCTCTTCATTGTACTAATTCTAAATTAAATATAATCATAGCTTAGGAGCATTTTTCTTTTAATTCTATAAAAATGAGAAAATATACAGAGTACAAACTGTTTTATGTTATTAGAAACTATTAAACAGATAAAAAATTGCCCATGGCAAAAAGCATTAATATAACAATTAAACAAACTGAGAATCTAAGTCTTAGAGTAGGAAAGCATCTTAGAGGTTATCTATACCAGTTTTATAAACCAAGTATCAATCATATTTGACTGTAAAAATGAAATTCTCATAAACCAGTTATCAAGTAAACAGTAAAAAGTGTTATTTTTCTCTCTTCTTTCCTCTCTTTTCAAAGAGGGCAGCCATGAGAATAGGAATATCACCATTAGTTTTGGAAACATTTAGCCCAGAGAGAATAAAAGGGTCAATCAACTGGTCAAAAAGACATTACAAAAGGGACCCTTTGTTGGAATTAGTTGAAGCTAATAATCAACTTTATATTACATAAGAAATTCTGGTTGTAGATTCACGGAAGAGAGAGGCATTAGGCTTATGTCTGCATGATGGTAAGGGACCTGATCACAGTTCCACAGTCAAGAGGAATGCTAGCACTACTGGTTGTATAGGAACAAGGGCCCTTTTTGGGTAAAGACAATAAATCAGGAAAGAAGAGCAATGCTCACACCAGTCCCTGAATCACACCATCTTGGGAGAAATGAAAACTTGAAGACTTCAAGAACTAACTCTCAAAACAGCAGAACCCAAAAAGCAAGGATCTTAGGACATTCCTTCTCTGTAACACACACTTCCGGCTGAGCAAAGCACAACATTCAAATTCAATACATAGGTTATAAAATGAGCAAAGAAGAAAATAAAAAAAATGAAAAGCTGCCACAATGGTGAGGAAGACCAAGACACAGTCTCAGAAGAAGAGAACATTGAGGAAAGAGCTACAAGCAGAGCCACAGAGACAAGTACTAATTAGATGAAAGCACGACAAGAATTCCAGGAAGAATTTTTTTTTAAATTTGAGAAGTGAGTGATGTAAGAAAACTGTTGAAAAAGAATTAACAGTTTGGTATAAGAAATACAAAAATACTGAAAAAGTAAGACCTTAAAAACAGAATTGACCTCATAGTTAAAAGAGCCACAAAAATCCACTGAATAGAAGAATGACATAAAAGAGTAGAATTAGCCAAATGGATAAAGAGTGAAAAATGATTTATTGAAGAAAAAGACTTTCCTTGCTTGGGTTTGAAAGTCAAATTTTCTATTCAGCTCTGGTCTTTTATTATTTATTTATTTGTTTTTGACTTAAGATTAGTGTTTAATGGTCTTGCCAATTGTGTTTCTACATAAAATCATCCATGTCCTTGTGTTCCTAGATATCTGAGCTATATCCTAGTAAACTGTTTTACTTAGCAATTTCAATTATGCCACAAGCTAGTCAAGGTCCAGCATTTCCCATCTTTTCACTCTCTGCATTTCCACCTTTGCCCAAGTCATAAGCTTTCTCATGGACCACCATAGTACGGCCAATGATAGACATTGGTCCTGAAAGTTGAATTAGGCCATCTCTGATAGATACATTTGCCACACCATCTTTGTTAGCAGTCACATTGTCAAGGTCTCCTATGTGCCTTTCATCATCACCTGGTCCATGATGCTTTTTGGAATGAGGATTACAGAGAGCATCCGCACCGATACATCCTTGAGGGTTGTCACCAAATTTATGGACATGGAATCCATGATCTCCTTCAGTTAATCCTGTAATACTTCCCTTCATTTCCACAGGCTCCCCAGCCTGCTTCTGCTTGAAGTGAATAGTGCCTTGCATTGGGCCATCACCCTTCAAAAAGCACACAGCCTTCAGCATACCTCACAGAATGGTGAGCACACGGCCCTTCCACATCCGAGATGGATGATGATGGCAGAAAAGAAATAGATGGCCCAGAAAAAGCAGAGCAACCCAAAGTACAAGAGAGGAAACACTAAATCTCTGGTTTTTTAGTCAAGAACATTTGAAAATGGGAGTCAAGATGGCAGTATAGAAGCAGGATATCTCTGTGAGCTGCCCCCATAACCAAATCAAATACCTATAAAATATGACTAAACAAATTTCAGAACTCCAGAACCCACAAAATGACAGAAGGACAAAGGCAACCTGGCAGGCAGACATAAAGGGTTCATTGCAGTGAGCTAGGAGTGGAACACAGCCCTTTTTAGTTCCAGAGTCTTCACAAGAAGCTGTGGTTGGAGCTTTGAAGAAAGTGGATCACCATCAACTGTGAGAGTTTCCAGAATTATCACCCCATAAGAGCCAAGGATAAAGTAAAAGGTCAGTGGAACTTGGCTAATATTGGGGGAGAGGAAATGGTCTGGCCATCTGCCACCAGAGCTAAAACTGGCAGAAGTGGACAACCTGCAGCCACCTCCACATGGCTGGCCTGCAGATCATAGTGGGGGTCAAGCAATTAAGAGCCAAGTGCTCTTGTCTTAACCTGCCATGAATCAGAATTGGCATCTTGCTTGGTGATAGAAAGGGGGTGTTTTCAGTGAGCTAAAGCCAGTGGAGGCTACAGAAACAGTAGCCTCCTAATAGCTCCAGCACCTTTAAAAACACCAGTGGTTTGAGACAAAGTTCTCCCCTCTGAAAGCAAAGTTCTACAGAGTGCAAAAGGTAAGTAATTGACTGGCAACAGTATCAGGAAAAGAAAGCAAAGCAATAACAGCAATCCTATTTTAGATTCCTATTTTTTGGACTAAAAGGATCAAGGCAATGAATGGGAGGAAGACAAAACAGTCAGAAAACTGACACCAAAAGCTTCCAAGGAAAAGGTGAACTGCTTACAGGCAATAGAGGGACTTAAGAAGGATTTTGAAAAACAAATAAGAGAAGTAGAGATAACATTGGGAAGAGAAATGAGAATGATGCAAGAAAGTCACCACAAGAGAGTCAACATCCTGACTAAAGAAAATAACACCTTAAAAATAGATGAACTGAAAAATGACAAAAAACACCCAAAAAGTCAATGAGAAGAATGTTTTAAAAACTCAACCTTGCCAGCAGTCCTCAAAACTACCTGGTGCTGGCTAAGGAATAGAGTATTGGATCAATGGAACATATTGGGTATGAAAGACTCAGTAGTCAAAGACTATAGAAACGTACTATTTGATAAGCCCAAAGACCTCAGTTTCTGGGTTAAGAATTCACTATTTGACAAAAAATGCTGAGAAAATTGGAATATAGTATGACAGAAACTAGGCATAGACCATCATCTAAAACCAAAGTCAAGTCAAAATGGGTGCACAATCTAGTTATAAAGGCTGATACTGTAAATAATCTGGGGAAGCAAGGAATAGTTTACCTGTCAGACTTATGGAGTAGGGAAGACTTTATGACTAAAGAGCATAATAAAATACAAAACAGATA
>CM053599.1:185241930-185260393 GCA_028646575.1 Pseudocheirus occidentalis
TTTACAGTGGGATTACTGTTTTAGTCTTGGGGTAGGGGAAAGATGGGGAGAAAATTTGTAATTCAAAAATCTCATGAAAATGAATGATGTAAACAAAACACAAATAAAATTTATTTAAAAAAAGAAAACAATACCACCACTTCCTCAATTTCAGAATCTTGATAAAAAATAAGATTGTTGTTTTTATTTTATTGTCTCCATCTATGCCTGAGTAATTAAGATTTCTCCAGTTATTTAGATCTGGACATATTTGTGTTAAATGTGCTTTGGCATTACTTTTATATAATCCCTGGGTTTGTCTTGGCAGGTAGATTCCCAATTATTTTATATTGTTTGCAGTCCTTTTAGATGGGACGTTTCTTTCTATTTGTTGCTGCTTTGTTTTCTTGGTAGTATGCAGAAATGTTAATGATTTATGTGGGTTTATTTTTGTATGCTTCATCTTTACTGAAATTTTTTCAACTGTTTTTTAATTGATCCTTGAGTGTCATAATATTATCTAGGAAGAATAATAGTTTTTGTTTCCTCCTTGCCTAGTTTTATTCCTTCAATTTATTTTTCTTATCTTATATTTATAGCACAACTTTAAATAATAGTGGTTGGGAAGAGACTCTCACTCCATTGATTCAAAAACATTAATAGCATCTTTAAAAATTTTTAACTTAAAAAACCTTAATATATTCCTATTCATTTAATTTATTTCTGTTTTCTATTTTATCTTTTATATATTCTCACTATTCCTTTTCTAAAAATGTTTTTAAAAAGTTTGCCTTCAAATTTGAACTTATTTCAACTTTTGCAATGTATGATTTTTTTTCTCTCTTTAGTTCTAATACATGTCTTTATGTTCTTTACACTGCTAATGACTACACACTGAGGGTTAATTATTTTTAAAAAATTATTTTCCGTGGTCAGTGAGCCATAATTCCTTTGCAAAATGTAGGCACCTAAAGTGATATCCATAGTGTAACAACATATGTTTAAAACTACAAAGTCATGTAGCATTAAATAAAAACCATTCCAATACTGAAATTATTTTAGTTTCAGTAATGTTACATGCTTTTTAAAAATATAATCATTTCAAACAATCATGCTACTCAACTTCACCTTTTATAGTTTCTTTGAAACTAGAACAGCAATAAAACAACCAAGTTGTCCCTGAAATGATTACTCCTTATAAAACCCCACCCACTGGACAAATTAATAGTCCACATTTCTAACGGGATTATTATATCATTCTCCTGGTCATTACAAAAGGAGTACCACAATACAACTGCATAGCAAGAAATACAGGTTTAATGTAACCTCTTTATGAAAATGTTCCTTTAAATCAATATACTTTTATATCAGAGTACCTGGGCAATCTGTTATTGTTTAGACAAGTTATAGTTAAAAATGCATTGTAGAGATATGAAGTTCTCAAATGAAAGCAATCATTTAGAAATTATTGCTTTATTTCAGACACTAAAGTGAACATCTGAATTTTTATGAGTTCCAAATGTAGGTCATACATTTCTTGGTTGAATCATTCAACTGAGAGAATACTGTATTTCTCATGATCTAATTCACTTAATTAGTGGAGCTATAAAATTTCAGGTGGGTGTGCAAATTTAATTTTTTCAATGAATGTTTTCCTTAATTGGGAAAAGATGACAGCCCTGAAAAAACATTATATCAAGTCAAAATTTCATTTATCCTAAATAAGAGTTAGACGCTTATTAAACTTTGCTTGACCCTGTATATATTTGAGTAAATCTAACTTCATAAAAGCTGATGGTTTAGTAATTTTACTTCAAAGATAAATTCTTATTTCTAATGTATTTGGAAAACTTACTTCTTGGCAGTTGTCTACAATAATGTGAAGCAAAATGAGGATGCTATTAGAAATTTAAAAAGCATGCAAAGTTCCTAAAGACCATGAGTTGATTCTATACATTCAACAACATTAAGGGAAAACATGCAACTAATATTTCTGGGAACTGTGAGAAATAGTGATATAAATGAAGTCTGATACCATGACTTCATAATATCTAAAACTGAAAAAATGTTGTTTTGAGATGATTTAGTCTCCCCTCTCATCATATATCTCATATATCTGTTAATGTTTCTCTCTCTCTCTCTCTCTCTTTCTCTCTCAGTGCCTCTCTGTCTCTTTCTCTCTGTCTCTGTCTGTCTCTGTCTGTCTCTCCATGTCTCCGTCTCTCCGTCTCAGTCTCTGTCTCTCTCTCTCTGTCTCTGTCTGTCTCTCTGTCTGTCTCTCTCTTTCTCTATGTCTCTCACTCTTTCTGTCTGAATGAATGAGCCTGTAATTTCCTTGGCATAGGGAATAACTATTGATTCCATTTTAAAAGATTTTTTAGAAAATTCATTTTTAATATAAATCGAAGAATAGCCTGAAGCATATAATCTTAGAAATGTGTGTGTGTGTGTGTGACATTTATTTCAAGATAAAATTATTTGGTTAAGATAACAGAGCCAGTATGGGGCAAACAGAAAGTTTAAACCCAGGGTTTTAGACTCTAAGGCTGACTTTCAATTCACTAAAACATATTATTTCCCTTCATTTTTATAGATGAAGAAACCTAAATACTTTGAAATAGAGTGGATATGAAATTATCCACAAATAAACATAAAAATGGAAAATTACATGCAGAGATATTAGAAATGATGTCAGAGTAAGAAAAGGAGCATAATCCTGAGGAAAAAAGAGGTTAAGTGATGTGTC
This sequence comes from Pseudocheirus occidentalis, assembly GCA_028646575.1. Taxonomy (NCBI): domain Eukaryota; kingdom Metazoa; phylum Chordata; class Mammalia; order Diprotodontia; family Pseudocheiridae; genus Pseudocheirus; species Pseudocheirus occidentalis. The sequence goes on from CM053599.1 coordinate 185,244,656, forward strand.
CAGCCTCATACAACTAGTAAGTATGTGAGGTCAACTTTTAACTCAGGTATTCTTTACTCCAGGTCCCATTTTCTATCCATGGTGCTACCTCATGCTGTGAAAAACATAGCATTCAGTGCAAAAAGTAACCATAAGAACCCAGATAACATGAATCAGCACCATTAAGGACCTGGTATTATCTTCAGATGTGTGTAGAGCCTGTCTATCAGAAATTCCTAATTCAGGAATGAAGTATAGAAGAATAAGAGGATGAAATGTAAAGGCACAAATGATTAAGAGATGTTAGGCAACCAGGGAAGGGCAGCTAAGTGGTAAAGTGAATATAGTACTTGGCCTATAGTAGTGAAGATGTTTTATCAGTTTAAATCTTGCCTCAGACATTTACTAGCTGTTTTCTTCAGCTTGTGATTTGTAAAATGAGCTAAAGAAGGATGGTAAACTACTCTTTGAAAAACAAAGCAAAATGCACATGGGGTCATGAATCATTGGACAAGCCTAAAATTTGACTGAACAGAACACAAATCCAAAGATACCCACAACAAACACCCACATGAAGATGACTCCATATCTCTAAGCAAAGCCTCAAAGCAAAATGCATTTTACTCATACAATCAGTTAGGATTCCTGGAAGAAATTCAACAAGAATTTTAAAATTATATTTTAACTACAGGGAAGAATTGAGAAGAGAATTAGTATATTACAACAGGAGACACAAACATAATACACCTAATAAATTTCAAGAAAATTAGAATGAATTAAGAAGAGGTTAATCATTCTATAAAACAAAGAGAAACTTGAGTAAATTTAAAAGACCCCAAAATAAAAGAAAACATAAAGTAGCTCATAAATTTATTTTTTAAAGCAATTAGGAAAATAGGACAATAAGAAAAAAATCTGAAAAGAACCAAATGACCTGAAAAATATGAAAAAAAGAGATAAGCTTGGATGTCATTTTTTATGAAATCATGAATTCGCAGCTAAAATCGTGTCCAGGAAAATATTACAGGTGAAAAACTGACCTGTAATATAGTAGGTTTCCAAGTAATCTTTTTTAAGATTCAATTTACTTTGTAAAATTGTACAAATATAATAAGATTAATATGGAAGAATATTTTTTAAAGTCTAAAGAAATAGCAATTGGGGAACAAAGCAAAATGAAGTAAAGGTTCCTAGTATAACCAGATTTAGAACTGCAGTATAAATTATTTTACATGAAGATGCTTGACTATGTGGTTAAAGAATAGTGAAACCCATAAGAAAATTATATGAGAGATGCACAACATATAGCAACAAAAAAAACCATGGGGTTTACCCCATGGAGATTTTTTTAAAAGGGAGACAGAAATATTTTAGTGACAAATAAGTCTAAACAAAGGACAAAAATAGTTTAAAGAAAAAATATGTAAACATATGCAATATATATGTTTCTTTTTATGTATACATATGCATACGCACATGTATATTTTTGTATGCATGAATATATGTATGTGTACACACTGTGAACACTTTATAAACAAGGCAATAGTTCAGACAATGATATTTCAAGCAAATGAGACACAGAAATGAGTATCCCATTCAGAGAAGAGAAAACCTAAACCAAAGAACCAAAGATGGAACCTCTCCTGCCTAAGACTTTGGTTATAAATTCAAAGATACAGAAAAATTTCCTAAAGCCCTGATAATAATGATGCTATCATCCTGATTTCCTAACAGCTTCAGGTTTAGGAATCTAAGTCCATGTATTTATGAATGAAAGCAAACTGCACAAACTAGCTCAGATATGCAGGCAGATAATCCATGAACTCAAGAGAAATCAAGATCAAGGTGATCTGTTTCCAGACTTATTTATGATGTTACCAGGGGGAAAAATAACAACAAAAAAAACCTGAGAAACATTCAAACTTATAGCCTAAGAATATCAATATCATAGCCTACTTTGTATGTAATCAGAGTTATTCATTGATGCCAAAATATTTACTGAATTTTGTAGTATGCATCTTTTTTTCATGTTTATCAACACATGTGCTAGTGACCTCTATTTACTGTCTTTAATTTGACTCAGTTATTCAGTTTTACTACTTGATTGCTTATACCCTAATGTTTACATATGCTTTGTTTTTAATTAATTCCACCGATATAATTAGTGCTTGTTTTTTGTTGTTTATTCTTATTTTGTTATGACTTATGGAGGCCTGAACTATCATAAAGATACATGCAATATATACTGCACAAAAATTGGAGATTCAAATCAAAGTTTCTGACTATGAACTATACCCACCCCACCTTGCTTCCTCAACACATATAATTTCATGGCATCTATGAGTGTGAATGAGGAAAAATTGTTTTTTTTTAAATTAACATCATCCTTAAATTATTACCCTATCTATTTTATTTTATGTACTTAAAAATATTCTAAGAGAAGGATTCAATAATATAAACAGCAGTTAAAAACTTTTCATCTAGCAGTGAAAACATCTTATTGAAGGATTCTTACCTCATTGACCTCATCCTGTATCTACTGGATCTATTGTGTTTTTGAAGTAAACTGTATCATGATATTTATTTATATTGTTAGAATAGTCATCTGTATTATTTTAAAGATTGATCATTCTATTGAAGATTGGGATGTGCATTTTCATTTTTCAAGTATACCTCAAATTAATATTAAAGGAAGTGAAAAAATATTGCCCAAGGCAAGAATATGGCACATTCTTTTAAAATTATACAGTCCTGATAATGCTCAGTATGTTTGCCATCTTGGAGTGAGAGGTAGGGGACAGATGGGAAGAAAATCTGTACCCAACTTTTTGGGAAATGAATGTTGAAAACTAAAAATAAATTTAAATTTTTTAAAAATGTATACAGTCCTTCCCAATATATGTATCCAATAAAACAAAAACCCTTGACTGAATGTGTACAAAAGAGATAATCACAAAATCTTTTTTATGTAGGTAAGAACTACATCTAAAATTAAAAACACACTCATAATGTAAATCAAAACTGAATTAAAAAATGCCACACAGGTAAGTAAAAATAAGTCAAGTTGAAAACATGCTATTGGGAAAAACAAGAACTAAATATCATAATATTTGAGAGATATAGTAAAACTACATTATGTTATAATGAACCATGTTATATAAATTTGTAAAGATCAACCGAATTTCATAAAGCCATAAAATATAACTTGTGATTTAGATGACTTTAATGTTCCTTTATAAGAACTTGACAAATATATTTTTTAAAAAATAAGTTGTGCCTAGCCATAAATATCCTTCTTCAATCTCTCTCCCCTCTCCCTTATATACGATTTTAACTATTTTCATAATTTTCTGTAGATCCAATCATAATACCTATGCAGATTATTGTCAGATCTTTTTTCTAGCCATTAGCTCACTCGTGCCCTTCCGTTTCATATCTTCAACTCCTTGTTGTACATCTCAAACTAAATGTCTTAAAGATATTGAATTCAACCTATCCAAGATTAACAATTTATTTTCTCTAACTCCCTCTCTCACCAGTGTTTCTATCACTGTCAAGAGCACCAAATCCTAACAGTCACACAGTCTCTTAATTAGTTGTTATACTTGACTCACCTGTCTCTTTAACATCCAATCCATTCCCAAGTCCAGTCCATTCTACTTTTGCAACATCTCTCTGATATGCTGCATTGTATCTTCTGACAGTGGCAACCACTGGTGGACAATTCATTGTCTGATTCCAGGAGTATTGCAATAACTTTCTGGTCTGGCTACCTGCCTCAAGTATATACCCATTCCAATTGATTGCCCACTTAAACAATCAAAATGATCCTGCTAAAGGTCAGGAATAGCTATGTCATAAATACTTATTATTTCTAGCCTCCACTACAGAACACTTTATTTAGCTTTTAAATTCCTTCATAACATGACTTCCCTCTATTCCTTTCTTCTAGTAATTTATTCTACTCCAAATATTCCATGCTGACATTGACCTCATAATTATTTATAACAAAATAGCACTCTGTCTTATAACTTTGTACATTTTTAATTGCTTCCCCTTATGCCTAGAATTCTAGCTCTTTTTTTGTCTTTACCTCCTGGATTATTGTTTTACTTCAAGATTCAGATATAATACAGTTTTTCACAAGAAATATTTCCTAGCAACTCCTGATCCCAGTTACAATGCTTTTTCAAATTTATCCTGCATTTATTGTGTTTACACATAGTTGTTTGTATGTTATCTGCCCTTTTATGTTGTGAGGCCCTTGGAATCAGTATGGAATTTTTTTTTATCAAAATCTTCCTCCTGTATACTCTGATGAATTATTCTGATTCAGAATCTCTAACAATGGGTTCAAAACACATGGCAGAAGTTTTGCAGAGAAAACATATAAAAGGTGGCAGGTCAATGGGAACACCACCCTCAAAGGATGTGCAGAAGAGCTCTATCTCTGTCAAATGATGTTTTGAGCCTTAGTAATCCTGGTTCTGGAAACATATGATGACATATTATGAAGGGGCCATTTTTAAGCATAATGTCATTCACAATTACTCTATGACTGTTGCAGCTTCACTAATCATATGTTTTATCAAAAGTCAGAGCATGCTGTCCTTATTTTAAAGACATCTCATTTAATAATCCCCATTATAAATAAAAAGGGTTGACTAAAACAATTTAAGCAACTAATTTCTCCATAAAAGGCAGAGGATTTAAAATAAATAAACATTAATGATTAGCACATCAATTTATTACCAACAAAACCCACTAGAAAGAGATTTAAAAAGTCATTCAAAATAATCACAAAATGTATCAGTTGTTTGAGAACTTATCTACCCACGTTCAAAAGATAATGTGTGAATACTATTAAAAATGAACAAAGTAAACTTTTTACAGGTTGGTATATTGTTATTTTTACTGAATTCCTTAAAAATTGTTTCCTTTTTTACAATTTTATTATTTGAAGGTGAATTCATTGGATAGAATTGAGAGGAGCAATGTATTTGAAAATGAAGGTGATATAAAAGCAAAGTCATATAAAATTTTCAAAAAGAAAAAAATAAATATTAGAGATTCAGGAATTAGTGTGAAAAACCAATAAGAAATCACAGTGCTTATTTGTTTTCCCACCCTAAAACAAATTAGAAAGACTGGTCAAGAGCACAGTACGTTTGAAGCAGTACCAACTTTAGGTCATGAGGCTGAAGTGGAAGCAGAAAGAACCTCACAAAAACATTAAAAGGACTAAACATCTTGTTAGAAAAAAGTCTTAGAAGATCTCTATTAGAAATGGGGCTATAGAATTACATGCCATTTGGCATTTCTGTCACCCATTACCCAGTTCCATGTCACAGTTTCAGGACAGACAGGAATGGCTGCTGACATAAGGGAATAAGGGCCTTACATAAGTTAAACCAGAACACAGATCAGGAGGATATACACCTAACCTCTTTCTGGATCAAACCATTTTAGAAGTATCAAAAACTTAGAGACACCGAGCAGAAGCTCATAAAAGATAGAAGCTCAGGCCAGAAAACCACAACTTACCCCTAGAGGTGAGCAAAATTAAAATGTAACATACATTCCAAAGTCAAGAAATAATCTGAGAAAATGAGCAAGGAACAAAACATATTTTGACTTTCTGTGACAACAGGGAAGCTCAGTACATAAATTCAAAAGACAACTACATGAAAACATCTATAGTCAAAGTCTTAAAGAAAAATGCAGATTAGATATAAAGGCAACAGGGATTCCTAGAAGACCTAAAGAAAGAAATGTGAGAAAGAACAATTTGTAATCAAATGAGAGAGAGTAAAAATTGGAAAAAGAAATTATATTAATTAAAATAAAATATGTAACTTGCATTAATAGTTCTAGGATAATAGACACACAAAAGATACAGGAGAAAATTTCTTAAAAATCATTATTGGAAAAAATTTAAAAATAAAAACAAAAAATAAATCATATTTAGAATAATTAAAAGGGAAATAAAAAGAGTACAGAAGGAAACAATTCCTTTAAAGTTTAATTGGTTATGTGAAAACTAATAGCTTCTTGTAATATAAAAAAATAAAGACAAAAGGTGGAAAAAATAAAAAAAAGTGCAAAATATTTTTTGAAAAAACAAGTGCTTTACTGGAAAATTAATTAAAGAGAGAAAAATGAAGACTTTTTGGACTATCTGAAAGATGGAGTCAAGAGAAAAAAATAGCCTAGTATTCATGTTTCAAGAAATTAGAAAGGAAAGGAGTGCGGATATCTTTTAGAGAGCAAAATAGAAATTGAAAGAATCCAAAGCATCTCTGAAAGAAAAGCTAACATGAAAACACCCAGGAATATTAAAACCAAATTCCAAAGTTTCCAAGTCAAGAAGAAAATATTGGAAGTAACAAATATTAAATATTTAAGATAATGTGGCATCTCAGTCAAAATCACTCAAGATTTAGCAGCTACCACCTTAAAGAAGCAGAAGATTGGTAGTATGATATTACAGACATGAAAGAAGCTAAGATTGCAACAAAGAATAACCTACCCCCACCAAAAAAAAGAAACAACCCTGAATATAATCCTATGGGTGGGGAATGAACATATAATGAAATATAGCAATTGCAAGCCTTCCTGAGGAAAAGACCAGAGGTGCATAGAAAATATGATATTCAAATATAAGACTCAAGAGAAGCAAAAAATGTTAAACATGATAGACAAATCTTAAGAGACTTTCAGGTGAAACTTTATATATCTATGAGGGAAGATGATACATGTAACCCTTAAGAGTTTAATTAACATTAAGGTAGGAGATCTCTCCCTAGAGTAAACAATTGTGAGTCTCTTATATTATAATGATCTCTAAAGAAAAATAATAGGGTGAGGAAAAGACCTACACTAGGAAAAGGGGAAAGGAAGAGAAAGATTGGGGGATATAATTCCACATGAAAGAATCACAGAAAACAATTGTAAAGGAAGGTGACCTACCAATGCAGCATCAAACACTATATTATAAAATAATACAGTACTGAATAAAAATAAAGTGATGGATCAGTGGAATAGATTAGGTATACAATATACAATAGTAAATGACCATAATGATCTAGTGTTCAATAAAGCCAAAAATATAAGTTTTGGGAAGAGAACTCACTAGGTGACAAAAATGCAAGGAAAAATACAAAAAAAAAGCATGGCAGAATCTAGGATTAGACCGACGTCTGACTCTGTCCACCAGGAAAAGATCAAAATGGACAAATGACATATTTATTTATTTTTGTATTAATTTATTTATTTTCTTATTTACCTCATTAATTTCCACGAGATTTTAGTTACAAATTTTCTTCCCATCTTTCCCCTACCCAACACCTGAAGACAGCCATCCCACTGTATAACAGCTCCCCCAATCTGCTCTCTCCTATGTCCTCCCCCTCACCCCTCTGACTTCTCAGTAGGGCAGGATGGATCTCCTCACCACAATGCCTGTGTATCTTAATTCACAGTGGAATTTAGTTAATTAATAATAACAATCATAATATATGTATATATATATACATATACATGCCCCATTATATATATACATATGCATATACATACATATAAATATATACACATATACATATACACACATACAAATATATATACACATATGCATACACATATACAGACATAGAAATGTATATATATATATATATATATATATATATATATATATATATATATATATATATATATACACACACACACATTTAACATTTTATAATAGAACTTTAAATTCTAGATGCTCTACCTTCCTCCCTCATCTCCCACTCCACTGGAAAGACACGCATTTAAATACAGGCTGTACATGCATAATTACACAGAATATCTCCACAGTGGGCATATTGTGAGATACTGATTATATGTCACTCCTTCTTATCCCACACCCCTCTTCTTCTATTCTCTACCCTGTCCCTGTGCCTTTACAGAAGTGTGTACTTCCAGCAACCCTCCCATCCACTTTGCCCTCCCCTCCATCATCTCACCTCTCAGCCCATGCCCCCTACTCTCCTTTGTGGAAAGAAACCCAATTTAGAGTTTATGTCATTTCTTCCCTAAGCTAAATTCAATGAGAGTAACGTTGACCCTTTCTCTTTTGACTTTCTGTTCTTCCCCTCATTGTAACAGTTAAGCCTTGCCTCTTCTATATGAGATGATTAACGTCATTCTATCTCTCATTGTCTCCTCTCATTCTAATGCTCTCCCACCTCAGAATTTCACCTTTTAGAGTATTGTCCCTTCCAATTCAATTCATCCTGTGCCCTGTATGAACTCATTTATACACATACTCAAATATGCATTCATATGCACATATAAACTTCCCTATATAATTATGTGTGTATGTGTATACACATACACACTTTTGTATTCTGTTCACCTATCCTCATACTGAGAAAAGTTTCAAAAATTACAATAATGGTTTTCTCCATGTTGGCATGTAAATAGTTCAACTTTGATAAATTCCTTTTGATTTTTTCCATGTTTACCTTCTCATGTTTCCTGTATTTGAGTGTCACATAATCTTTTCCATTCTGGTTTTTTCAGCAAGAATGTTTGAAAGTCCTCCACCTCACAGAATGACCATATTTCCCCCTGGAACTTTATACTCAATTTTGATGGGTAGGTGATTCTTCGTTTTAATTTTCATTCTCTTGATCTACAAAATGTCATATTCCAGGCCCTTTGATCCCTTAATGAAGAAGCTGCCAGATCCTGGGTTATCCTAATTTTCTAATTGTGTTTCCACAGTATTCAAATTGTTTCTTCTGGCAGCTTGTAATATTTTCTCCTTGATCTGGGGACTTTGAAACCCAGCTATACCATTCCTAGGAGTTTTTTGGGGGGGATCTTTTTCAAGAGGTGATTGGTGAACTCTTTCAAGTTCAATCTTGCCCTCTGATTCTAAAATATCAAGGCAATTTTCCTTGAGGATTTCTTAAAGTAGGCTTTCTAAGTTTCTTTTTTGATCATGGCTTTAAAGTAGTCTAATAATTTTTAAATCGTCTCTCCTGGATCTATTTTACAGGTGTGTGTATTTTTCAAGGATACATTTCACATTGCCTTCTATTTTTTCATTTGTTTGTATCTGTTTAATACTATCTTGATTTCTCATAAAGTCATTTGCTTCCATTTGCTCTGATCTAATTCTGAAGGAATTATTCTCTTCAGTATGCTTTTGGGATTCTTTTTCCATCTGGCAAAATCAGCTTTTTTTAAGGCATTCTTCTTCTCATTTGCTTTTTGGGCCTCTTTTGCTGTTTGAGTTCATGTATTTTTAAGGTGTTATTTTCTTCAGTCAGGTTGCTGACTCTCTTTTTATGATTTTCTTGCATCATTCTAATTTCCCTTCTCAATTTTTCCTCTGCTTCTCTTATTTGCTTTTCAAAATCCTTCTTAAGCTTGTCTCTGGCTTGTAGGCAGTCTTCATGTTTATTGGAAGCTTTTGGTGTGGGTGTTCTGACTCTATTATCTTCCTCCCTTTCCATTCTTTGATCCTTTTTGTCCCCAAATAAGGAATCTAAAGTGTGGTTGCTGTTCTTTCTTTGCCTACTTCACCTATTTATTTTGACCATTCAATGACTTGATTATTTAGCTCTCTTGAACTCTGCTTCCAGAGAGGAAAGCTCTTTCAAAATTGCTAAGGTTTTTGCAGGTGCCAGAGCTATTGGGAGGCTGCTGCAGTCCCCACCAGCTTTGGCTTACTGAAAACGCACCCCGGGACCACCACCCGAGGCTACAATCCGGACCTAGGCTGCTTGATGCAGCCTCTGAAGGGTTGGTTGGCCCCCATGCAGTTTGCAGGCCGGGAGCTCTGATGCAGCCACTTCAAAGTGGCTGCAGGGTCGCCAATTCTGTTGCTTCCTTTCCCTGAGGGCAGTTCCACAGGACTGCTTTTCTCTCCCAAATTTAGTTGAGTTCCACTGACCTTTCACTTAGGTCTTGTTTCTTATGGCTTGATAATTCTGGAAAGTACCACAGCTGCCTCTTATCCACTCTCCTGAAGTCTCCAGCTGCAGCTTGGCTTGTCCTGGCCACTGTGGACCAAGTGACGGTTTCAGGCTGGGCTGGTTTTGACTCCCAAGGTGCAGTGACAAATCCTTGCTACTGAGCTGCCTTCACTGTGAGATATGTTTTTCTGTAATTTTTGTGAGTTTTGGAGCCCTAAAATTTGTTTAGAGTTGTATTTTGTGGGTAATGTTATGTGGGAGCTGCGGAATCCTTTTGCCTCTATGCCTCCTTCTTTACTCTGCCACCCACCTGGGCACATGATTTAGACATAAAATGTGATATCATATAGAAATTATGAGAGCAAGAAATAGTTTATCTGTCACTTCTCTAGAAAAGGGAAGAATTTATGATAAGATCAAAGAGAGGGCATTTCAAGATGCAAAATGGATAATTTTGATTACAGAAAATTTAAAATATTTTTGTTTGTTTTTTTCCTCTGAGAAAGAAAACCAAACCAGGAAAAATTAGATGAAGGAAAGCAGAACCCTAGGGGAAAATATAACAAGAATTTCTGATAAAGACCTCATTTTTTCAAATATATAGAGTACTGAGTCAAATTTCTAAGAATGTATGTCATTACTGAATTGGTAAATGGTTAAAGGATATGAACTGGAAGTTTTCAGATGAAGAAATCAGAGCTATCTATAGTCTTATGAAAAAATGGTCTAAATCACTATGGATTAGAGATTCTGGGGAGCAATTCAAAACTATCCTCAAAGGGCTCTAAAACTGTTCTCCTTAATCCTGTAATACCACTTTTAGGAATGTTTCCCCAAGAGGGAAAAAGAAGATTAAAAAAGTAAAAGAATCTGTTTATACAAAAACATTTATTGCAACTCTTTTTTGTTATACAAAACAATTGAAAATTGAGGGGATGCCTATCTTTGGGGTAATGAATGATTAAATTGTGGTATCTGATTGTATTGAAATAGTATTATGCTGTTAGAAATGATGTACAATGTGCTTTCAGAAAAACCTCGAAAATGTTATTCAAAATAATATCAAATGAAGGGAACAGAGCTGGAACAACATCATATACAGTAACAACAATAGTGTACAATGATCGAAAATGGATGATTCTCAGCAATACAATGGTCCATGGTAATTCGAAAAGGCTCATCATAAAAATAACATGCTATCTACTTCCAGAGAAAGAAATGATGGAGTCTGAATAGAGATAAAATCATATTCTTTTTCACTTTGTGTGTGTATGTGTGGTTTTGTTCTATGTCTTCTTTCACAACATGACTAATAAGATAATGATTTCTGTGATAGCACATGTATCACTATATCAAATAGATTATTCTTTCAGGGAAGGGGGAACAAGGGAGAAAATTTAGAACTCAGTTTGTCTTGAAAAGAATGTTAAAATCTATTTTTATGTTTAATGGGGATTTAAAAAAAGGGAGGCACAGAAGGAAGAATTTTACAATTAAATTGAATATACATACTCTCACATTCCTTCTATGACACAAATATAGTTTTGATATGTAAAGCAAGGACAGAAGAGCATTAAATAAACCACCATGATCTATGTACAATGTGACATATCAGATGGATAAGAGTATTATAGGAATTTCCCACAGTTCTGTTGTACATAGTATGCATGTGCATTTGCAGGGGAGATGTCTCTAAATGTGCACATGTCACCTTTCTTTTGAGGTACTACAATTCTGTTTTGTTCTAAGAATACAATACCTTCTTTGATGGTGGCATGCCATGATAGAAAGTCTTGTGCCAGTGTCTACTAGGGCTCACAATGGATACCAAAGTTCTTCAAACATAATTTGAAAGTATCCATGTATTACTGCTTCTTACCTCTATAGGAGTGCTTCCTTCTTCCAGTTCTCTGTTCAAAAAAAATATCCTTGAGGCAAATACATGCTCACATTCAAACAACATGCCCAGCCTATCAGAACTGAGCTTTCCAAAGTATAATTCAGTGCTTGGGAATTCAGCTCAAGAAAGGACCTCAGCGTCCAGTGCCTTATCCTGCCAGGTCATATGCAGAACCATCCCAAGACAATTGAAATCTAATCATATGTGGGGCGGAGCCAACCTGATGGCATAGAAGGAGCAGAGTTCCACAGCTCCCACACAGCCACCCTGAATATCCATAAAATATGACTCTAAATAAATTATAGGGCTCTCAAACTACAAAAATACAGAGAACACATCTCTCACTGAGGGCAGTTCGGCAGCAGGGGCTCATCAGAATGGGCCGGGAGCCGCAGCCAGGCCACCCCAAAACTGAAACCGTGGCCAGGCCCCAGGGTGATGGGAGGAGCCAAGTCTCCCAAGCCACAGCATAAGTCTACTTCAGAGAAGACCTACAGCACCTGGAGTGATCTTCACATCTAGCAGTGCAGGATTAGAGAAGGTCAGTGAAAGTGAAATTTTCAAGGTGAATTTGGGAGAGGAAAAGCAGTTGAAGCAATTTGGCCATTCTGCCCCCAGGGAAAGGAAGCAGTGGGGGAAGGGCAGGAACTGCTGTAACCGGTGGATGCCCCCTGGGTTTCTTCAGAGCCTCTGGCCTGTGGACCCCACAGGGGGGCTGAGTCAATTGATCAGGGCCAAGTGCTCTTGTTGAGCAGCCTGGATCCGGATCATGGTCTTGGCTGGTGGTCCTGGGGTTCACTTTTAGCAAGCCAAAGCTGGCGGGCTGCAACACCCCTCTAAAAGCTCTGACAACTGGGAAAACCCCAGCTATTTGGAATAGAGCTTTCCCCCCTGGAAGCAGAGTTCTACAAAGCTAAAAAAAACAACCAATTAATTGACTGGCCAACATGAGGAAAAGGAAGCAAAGTAAGAACAGCAATAAAACTCTAGGATCCTTTTTTGTGGACAAAAAGGATCAAAGCACAGAATGGTAGGAAAACAACACAGTCAGAACTCCCACACCAAATGCTTCCAAGACATTTGAAGAATTCCTAGAAGCTATAGATCAACTGAAAAAATGACTTTGAAAAACAAATAAGAAAAGTGGAGGAAAAATTGGGAAGAGAAATTAGAATGATGTGAGAAAATCATGAAAAGAAAGTCAACAATCTGACTGAAGACAACACCTTAAATAAAAAAATAACTCAAGTGGAAAAAAGACCATCAAAAAGCCAATGAGGAGAACAATACCTTAAAAAGTCAAATTTGCCAGATGGAAAAAAAAGAATCTCAAAACCATTCTGAAGAGAATATTTCCTTCAATATTATAGTGGAGCAAATGGAAGCAAATGACTTTATGAGAAACCAAGATACTATTAAACAGTTACAAACAAGTGAAAAAATATAAAGCAATGTGAAATATCTGCTTGAAAAAACCACTGACCTGGAAAATAGATGCAGGAGGGAAAATTTGAAAATTATTGGTTTACCAGAAAGCCATGGCCAGAAAAAAGGACTTGGAAAGCATCGTTCAAGAAATTCTCAAAGAAAATCGCCTTGATTTTTTAGAATCAGAGGGCAAAATAGAACTTGAAAAAATTCACCAATCACCTCTGCAATACGATCCCCAAAAGAAAACGCTTGTAAATCTTATTGTCAGGTACCAGAAAACCCAGTTAAAGGAGAAAATATTACAGGATGTCAAGAAAAAACATTTGAATACTGTGGAAGCACTATTAGGATAACCCAGGATGTGGCAGCTTCTACACTGAGGGACAGAAGGGCCTGGAATATGATATTTTGAAGAACAAGGGAGCTGGGATTAAAACCAAGAATCAACTACCCAGAAAAATTGAGCATATTATTCCAAGGGAAAACATGGTCATTCAATGAGTTGGAGGACTTTCAAGTATTCTTGCTGAAAAAACCAGAACTGAACAGAAAATCTGACAATCAAACACAAGAAGCATGAGAAGCTAAACATGGGAAAGAAATCATAGGGTACTTCTCAAATGTGAATTATTTACATGCCTGTATGGAAAAATGATAATAGTAACTTATGAAACTTTTCTTTGTGTTAGGATAGGTGAAGGGAATACAAGTGTGTGTGTATAGACATATGTGTAAGTATACATATGTATATACACACATGTATGTATACTTACACATATGTCTATACAGGAGGCTCTAAAGGAGTATGAATACATATCTGAGCATGTATGTATATGTGTATTTAGAGGGTATTGGATCAATTGAATATGAAGGATGGTACTTTAAAATGTAAAATTCTGAGGTGGGAGAGGACTAGAATGAGAGGAGACAGGGAGAAACAAAATGGGGCTAATCATCCCATATAGAAGAGGCAAGGAATAAGGGTTACAACTTTACTTTCAATTACCCTAATTGAATTTGGCTTAGGGAAGGAATGGCATAAAATCTAAACTGGGCATCACGCCACTCAGGAGAGTAGGGGGCATGGGGATGAGAGGGGGGATAATGGAGGAGAGGGCTGGGTCTGGGGGTGGGATGCTGGAAGAGTACTCTTCATTAAAGGGAAAGAGACAGGATAGAGAACAGAACAAGGAGGGTAAGGAGAGGGAGGAGGGGCATATGATTACTGTCACATTATGTCCACTATGAACATGTCTTGTATAATTACACATGTACAGCCTGTATTGAATTGCTTGTCCTTCCAGTGGGGGTGGGTGACAATGGAGGAACCAAAAGAAGCTAGAATGTAAAGCTCTGCAATTCAAGCAACTAGGAATTAAGATATACAGGGGCTGGGTAGGTAGACCCTCCCTGCCCTACCAGAAAGTTAGAGAGTAGATCAGGGAAGGGTCGTTATACTGGGATCGGCTGTTTTCGGGTTGGGGTAGGGGAAAGATGGGGAGCAAATTTGTGATTCAAAAATCTCATGAAAATGAATGATATATACAAGAAAAAAATTTAAAAATAATTTTAAAAAGTAATGTAATCAGTTTGGTTTCTTGGCAGGACTCTGGTATGCTGTTCAGATTTCATAGGCATATAGCAATGAGGCCAGCACAATGGCTCTGTAGACCTTCAATTTGGTAGGCAATTTAACCTCTTCTCTGACACACTTGCCTTAAAGCCTCTCAAACACTGAGATATTTTTGGCAATGTGTGTGTGTTTGTGTGTGCGTGTGTGTCTGTGTGTGAATGTCATCATGTATATGTACATCCATGGGAAGTATGTATTATCACCAAGGTAAATGAACTTTTCCACAACATTCAAAATTTCTTCATTTTTGTAACCAATGATTCTGCAAATGGATTGTGCAGTGCTGACTGGTGGTCAGCCTCTGTTTTGTTGGTGTTAATTGTCTGGCCAAAATTAGTAGAAGTGGCAGAGAATCAATCAATCCTCTGTTGCCTTTTAGCTTCAGAGGCTGCATTGTATACACTATAACCTGAGAACAGAAAAAAAAATTATATATATATAAAATATATATATATATATATATATATATATTCAACAACTCTCCCTCCAGTTTAGTCTTGGCTTGTAGTATTTTCAAGCAAAATAACTTAACACAATCAATGTGATAATTGACCTTGATACAGTTTTTATCCTCTTTGAAGGTGTTAACAGTGTTGAGAATATCATGCCATATAACCAGGATGATTTCAATCAGATTTTTTTTTGGAGCACTGGAACTCTACTGGAATAGAATCAGCACTAGGATCTTTTCTACACAAAAGTAACGTAATGCAATTCAAAAGCTCTTCTTCAATTGGAAGTTTGACTGGAGAAGCTTTGACATCAAACTGAGGTATAGGCCAATGGCTTCAACACTTGCTGATGATGGTCTCTTTTTTGTTTTTTTTTTT
>CM053599.1:185260893-185284842 GCA_028646575.1 Pseudocheirus occidentalis
TTTGTGGAGAGTTTTGGAGCTTGAAAATCTGTTTTAGAGTCCCATTTTATGAGTTTTTTAGCGTGTTTGTGTGGGAGCTGTGGTGCTTTGCTGCTTCTACGTGGCCATCTTGGCTCCACCCCCCCCACGCCAAAAGCTTCTAAGAAAAATGTAGACTGGATGCAAGCCATAGAGCAGTTTAAAAAGGATTTTGAAAACCAAGTAAGAGAAGTGGAGGGAAAATTGGGAAGAGAATTGATAATGATGCAAGAAAATCATAAAGGAGGTGAATGTCTTAAAAAGTCTAATTTTCCAGATGGAAAAAGAATTTCAAAACCTTTCTAAAGAGAACAATTCCTTCAGAATTAGATTGGAGCATATGGAAGCAAATTACTTCATGAGAAATAAAGATGTTATTAAACAGATCCAAACAAATGAAAAAAAAGAAGGCAATGAGAAATACCTTATTGAAAAAAAAAACACTGACCTGGAAAATAGATCCAGGAGAGATAATTTAAAAATTATTTCAGTATCCAAAAGCCATGATCAAAAAAAGAACTGAGACATCATCTTTCAAGAAATTATCAAGGAAAATTGCCCAGATATTTTAGAATCAGAGGAAAAAATGGAACTAGAAAGAATTCCCCAGTCACCTCTTGAAAAATAAAACCCATAGGAATATTATAGCCAGATGCTAAAGCACCCAGATAAGGGAGAAAATATTACAAGCTGCCAAAAAGAAACAGTTGAATGATGTGGAAAAACAATTAGGATAGTCCAGGATCTAGCAACTTCTAAATTAGGGACTAAAGGGCTTCTGGAATACGATATTCCAGAGATCAAAGGAACTAGGATTAAACCCAAGAATCATTTACTCAGAAAAATTGAGTATAATGTTCCAGGAGAAAATATGGTCAATCAGTAAGCTGGAGGACTTTCAACCATTCTTGCTGAAAAAACATAGAAATGAAAAGAAAAACTGACACTTCTTCAATTCAAGAAACATAAGAAGGTAAACAGGAAAAAATTATAAGGAAGTTATCAGAGATGAACTATTTATATGTCAACATGGAAAAAAAGATAATTGTTACTTATGACACTTTTCTCAATATAAGGATAGGTGATAGGAATTCATATGTATATATCAGTATACACACAATAATGCCTAAATAGGAGGCTATAAAGACACATACATATATATATATATATATATATATATATATATATATATATATGTATACACACACACACATATATATACATATATATATAAACACACACATACATACATACACACATATACGTATATGTATGTATGTATATTTATTTATTTAGAGTTTTATTTGTATTTATATACATATGAATACATATCAGAATATGTGTATATATCTATACATAGAGGTCATACGATCACTTGAATAGGAACGGATGATACTTTAAAAGGTGAAATTCTGAGTTGGATGAGGAATAGAATGAGAAGAGAAAGAGAGAGACAGAATAGGGTTAATAATCTCATATAAAAGAGGCAAGGGATAACTATTACAATAGAGGGGAAGAACAGGAAGGAAAAGGGGAAAGGGTCAACCTTACTCTCATTGAATTTGGCGTTGGGAAGGAATGACATAAACTCTACATGCCACAAGGGACAGTAGGGGAGATGGAATAAAAAGAACCTTGATGAAGGAGAGGGAGGTTTGAGTAGGGGAAGGTTACTAGAAGCACACACTTCTGTACAGGGACAGGGACAGAGTAGAGAACAGAACAAGGGGAGGACATGATAGGAAAGAGGGACATATAATCAGTCTTTCACAATATGTCCATTTTGGAGATGTTCTTCTTAACTACACATGTACAACCTGCATTGAATTGCTGGTATTTCTAGCGGGATTGGGTTACAAGGGAGGGAGGAAAAGAATCTAGAACTTAAAATTGTATAATCAAATGTTTTATATATACATATATGTGTGTATGTGCGTGCGTGCATTATTTTTGTTATTATCATTATTATTTACTACATGCAACTGGGAATTAAGATATACAGGCACTGGTGTAGGGAGATCCATCTTGCCCTACTGGAAAGTCAGAGGTGAGATGGGGGAGACATAAGAGAGAGCACATTGGTGGAGGGGTTATATAGTGGAATAGGGCCGTTTTGGGGTAATGGGTGAGTGAAAGATGGGGAGAAAATATATAACACAAAATCTCGGGGAAATCAATGATGTAAACAAGAAAATAAATAAATTAATTTTAAAAATTTCTTGAAAGATGTTAAGTATTTTGATAGCTGTGTTTAAAAACTCTCTAATATAAAGAAAAAAATTTAAAAGGAAATATATGACTGCTAATAGCTGGGAATATATTGGTAAATAATTAACTGCCTTTCTAAAAGAGAAACAAAAAAACATTTTAATCTGCATCAATTACATTATTACTTTCACTTTATCACGTCTATGCAATTAACAAAATAAGAAATCAGTTCTTGGAGGGGCAGATCCAAGATGGCAGCCTAGAAGCGAGAAAACACTGCAGCTCTCACATGGCCACTTCAAATACCCATAAAATATGACTCTAAACAAATGTTAGGACTCAAAAACTCCCAATAAGTCACCTCCTTCTTAAGGCAGCTCAGCAGGTGGGGCTCATCCCAGAGGTGGGAGCTGAAACCGGCAAAGACCAAAATACCAGCTTGGCCCCAAACAAGCAAGACAAGTAGGATGAACTGCAACTGAAGCCTTCAGGAGAGTGGATTAGCAGCATCTGTGGCAGTTTCGAGAATTATCAAGCCAGAAGAAATAAGGGCTAAGTTATAGGTCATTGGAAATCAGCTAAATTTGGGGGAGAAAAGCAGTCTGGCCAAACTGCCTCCAGGGCAAGGAAGTGCCAGAAGCACCTGCTCTGCTGTGGCTTCCACCTGGCTACTTCAGAGATCCTGGCCTGCAGACTACAGAGGGGTCAAGCAGTTGTTCAGAAGCCAAGTGGTCTTGTGTTGAGTGGCCTGGATCTGGATTGTGGTCTTGGGTGGTGGTCCTGGGTTGTGTTTTCAGTAAACAAAAGCTGGAGGGGCCTTCACCAGCCTTCTAATAGCTCTGGCAGCTGTGAAAACCCCAGAAATTTAGGACAAAGCTTTCCCCTCTCTAAGCAGAGTTCCACCAAGCTAAAAAGACAAGTAATTCACTGACATTAGTAGGAAAAGGAAGCAAAGCAAGTACAAGAATTGAACTCTAGAATCCCTTTTTGGGGACAAAAAGGATCAAAGCATGGAATTGGTGAAAGACAACACAGTCAGAACTTGCACACCAAAAGTTTCGAAGAAACATGAAGACTGTCTATAAGCCATTGATCAGCTTAAGAAAGATTTCAAAAATCAAAAAAGAGAAGCAGAGGAAAAGTTGGGAAGAGAAATGAGAATGATGAGAGAAAATCATGAAAAGAGAGTCAACAACCTGACTGAAGAACACCTTAAAAATAGATTAACTCAAATGACAAAAGAGGCACAGAAAACCAATGAGGAAGGAAGAATATCTTAAAACGTAAAATTGGCCAGATGGAAAAACAATCCCAAAAACTTTCTGAAGAGAATACTTCCTTCAGAATTAGAGTGGAGCAAATGGAAGAATATGACTTAATAAGAAACCAAGATACTATTAAACAGATCCAAGCAAATGAAGAAATAGAATGCAATATGAAACATCTCCTTGAAAAAAAAACTGACCTGGAAAATAGATCTGGGAGAGACAATTTAAAAATTGTTGTACTATCTGAATGCTGTAACCAGAAAAAGAATTTAGAAAGAATCCTTCAAGTAATTCTCATGGAAAACTGCCCTGGTATTTTAGAATCAGAGGGCAAAATCTTGAAAGAATTCACCAATCACCTCTTGAAAAATATCCCCGAAAGAAAACTCTTATGAATATTATAACCAGGTTCCAGAGTCCCCAGTTAAAGGGGAAAATATTACAGGCTGCCAAGATGAAGCAGTTTGAATATGGTGGAACCCCAATTATGATAACCTGGGATCTGGCAGCTTCTACATTGAGGGATTGAAGGGCCTGGAATATGATATTCTGGAAATCAAGGGAGCTATGATTAAAACCAAAAATTATCTACCCACCAAAATTGAGTATAATCTTCCAGGGGAAAATATGGTCATTCAGTGAGGTGGAGGACATTCAAGCATTCTTGCTGAAAAAAAAACAGAGGTGAGAAGAGGTGGTATGGAAGCAGCAAGGATCAGCAACTCCTGCACAGTCACCTTAAATACACATAAAATAACAAATTTTAGGGCTCCAAAATCCATGGAACTGCAGAAAACACTTCTCCCACTGAAGGCAGTTCAGCAGGAGGGATCCATTGCAACTTGGGACTCAATAAGAGCAAACTGTTTATATTCCTTTATGAGAAGCAGATACCTGTCAAAACTGAAATTGATATAAATATTGTGATGCTTCAGGGGGATGTACACAGAAAAATGGTGTGGGTAGAAATGAACTAACCAGAAGATGTAAAAAAAAATGTGTTTAGGAGAAGAAAGGGGAGAGGAGGAAAGGTAGAGGGAGAAGATGGTAGATTGTGCCAGAGGATGAGGCATAAAAATCATGCTGGAGTGGAGGAGGGGATGGAAGGGGAAGAGCATCACATGATCGTTACTCTCATTGGTTCTGATTTAAAGAGTGATCAATACAAATGGCTAAGTTTAGATTCTAACATGAAAAGACACAAAAATTCATAATAATAGCGGGAAAAGAGGGAGGGAGAGGAGTAACGTATGAAATTTACTAGCATCAGTTTGGGTTCAATAAGGGAATAAGGTACTCTGTTAAGAATAAAAATCTATTGTATCCCACAAGCAGAAGGAGGGATAAGGGGGGAGGGGTGTAAGAAGGGGCGCATATTCAGTGGGGAGGTGAAGAGTAGCAAGGGGGAAAGTTAGTGAAGAGGGGGAAACACAGGGAGGGAATACTGAGGGAGGTGGTGGTCAAAAGGGAAATTCTTAAGGAAGGAAAAGGAAAAGGAAGGCATAAAGATGTAGACAGGGGAGGAAATAAGATGGAGGCAAAGTCACAGATAGTAATCATAACTGTGAATGTAAATGGGATGAACTCTTGCATAAAACAGAGGCAGATAGCATATTGGATTAAAAACCACAATCCTACAATAGGTTGTCTACAAGAAACGTATCTGAAACAAGGGGAGACGCACAGGGTAAGGATAAAAGGATGGAGTAGAAGACATTATGCCTCAGCATAAACAATCTCTCCCAATATGTCCACTGTGGAGATGTTCTCTGTAATTACATATGTGCAGCCTGTATTAAATGGTTCATCATTCCAGTTGTGGTGGTGATGAGGGAGGAAGGGAAAGAACCTAGAATTTAAAATTCCGTAATCAAATCTTAAAAACATATATGTATAAAATTATTAGTAGTATTAACTAGATGCAATTGGGAATTAAGATACACAGATACTGCTGTAGTCACACTCATGTTTCCCTACCAGAAAGTTAGAGGGGTGATCCTGGAGGACATAGGAGATAGCAGATTAGTGAGGGGCTTTACAGTACGTTTACTGTTTTGGGGTGGGGGATAGGGGAAAGGTGGGGACAAAAATTGTAACTCCAAATCTCGTGGAAATGTGTGATGTAAAGAAGTAAATAAAAAAATAAATAAATTCAGAGTGGAAAAAAGAGAAATCGATTCTTAATTTCTGATATTTGCTGAATTACTAGGTATTCCTAGAGTTGTTAGTAAAAAACTGAACAATTAGCTCCCTGCCAGCATAGGGGAGCTGGCTCTGACACTTCCTTAAAACAGTGTTAGCCATCATCATGGAAGTATCCTATTGGAGTCCAAAGTCAAGAGGACATCACATGGATGACAAAACTATAGATTCTCACATTTCTGAATGAAATTATTTTGTTAACATCAATTTTTGCAAAAATATTAAATGTCCTAAATAAAAAGTCTGTTGAAAAGAGTTTTGCCTGTCTAGGGAGAAAATTAACGTATGAAGAATTGTTATAATAAAATAACTAAAGTATTAAATAAATATTTGTTGGATTGAATAAGTACATAGTATTGTATTTTGAGTAAAACGGGAATCTAAGAAGTTATTACTTGGACGTCATTCAGAGAAAAAGTGTTCCCAAATAGCAAGCAAGACACCAACTAATTCTCACACTTTATTTCATGATTTTCCAATTAGCTTGTAATTCAATTATAGATTTTAGCATCTGGAAGTCAAATAGCATTAAATTAATGACAGAAAATAAAAATACAGAGTATGATGATTAGATATCCTCTAAAATATAAAATAAAATGCAATGAAAAGTTGCACTTTTCAATTTATACTGAAGAGACAAAAACTATGTTACTTAAAAGGCTTTTTTATTTTAAAATAAATATACTAAATATATTTATATATTTCAAAAATTAATATGGCACAATCGTTTTAATTTTTTTCTCCAATGATATCAATTATAATGAAGGAGCTCAGTGATATTTATGTACTTGTTGCACAAACATTCTTAGAATAAAATGTCATTTTTTTAATGGAAAAAGGTTTTTTTTTCCTAAAACATTTGGAATATAGACACTATCCTTTTTTTCCACTCTCAAATAAGTGATTAAGAGAAGTTTCCTGGCATTTGATTTTTAGGGGCATTTGCCAACCTGCAAAAGGCAACTAATTCATGTTGGATTGGTCAATTTTCCTCTGAGAGCATCATGCATTTTCATCTATGTAATTGATGGAATATTTGTAATAGACTTAATCTTGGAGTGAGCACTGGCAGTAAAATATCATTTTAAAATGATGTTTCACTTTATTGAATAACTGGATGATAAAGATGCTCTGAAATTTAATGCTACCTCACATAAAAAGCAACAACCTGTTAAGACCACTAGATGCAAAAAATCAGGAAATTTCTACTATATAGAAAATAATTTTATTGGGAATTTTGTATTATTTTCCTTTTTATCTTCTTTATAAATATGAAAATTCTCTTCCCAATACTAACAGCAAACAAATGTAACAACAGTTCTTATTAAATTCTCTCAGTAAGTGATTAGACCTGAAGCTGAATGACAAGATGAGACCCACTTTGATTCCTGGAAAATCATGATATATGTTCCCATTTGGGAGGAAAAAGTATTTTTCAGCTTCTAAATGTCAAAAAAATTGATGCATTTCCAATAAAAGTCTTTCCTTGAAACATAGGGACATATTTTTTCTTTGTTTTTATGAAGGAGAAATCCAGTGTGATATAATTCAGTCAGTATTTTGTAATCAAAATTAAATCTTTTGTAAATGTTGTTCTGCTGTGCTAGAATATTTAGTCAAACATTTATGATGTAAGTGTGAAATTAACCTTATGTTTTAAAAATCATCTTACTGTTGTTCATTTTCTTTTTCTTCTCATTCTTGTTCTTGTTGTTGTTCTTTTTGTTCTTGTTATCCTGTTCCTCCTCCTCCTTTTCTTCCTCCTCCTCCTCCTCCTCCTCCTCCTCCTCCACCTCCTCGTCCTCGTCCTCGTCCTCCTCCTCCTCCTCCCCCTCCTCCTCCTCCTCCTCCTCCTCCTCCTCCTCCTTCTTCTTCTTCTTCTTCTTCTTCTTCTTCTTCTTCTTCTTCTTCTTCTTCTTCTTCTCTTCATTATTCAGGCACATATGCATTTTCTTTTTACTATGATATATACTCTGCATCTAAATGTAATGTCTGGTAAAATAAAGACATGGTTTTAGGCAATTTATATGTAGCATTATGGCACATTGCTTAGTTTAATTCCTTCTTTTGTCCATCCCAAAGGTCTTCTTTCCTATTTATTAAGCAGTAGCAAATAATTTGATCATGGTCTCTTTATAAGAGATTTTGGATTTTGAAAAGAATTTGTCTTTGTTTGTTGAATTTCCATTTAATAATAGATAACAAAACTGTGGATGAGTCAGTGTTATATTACTTCCTCCAATTCTATCAGGCAGCATCTAAATAGAATTGGATGAGTCAGATGGTTGGAATATTGAAGGACTGGTTTTGATAAATCATGGTCAGAAAAATGACAAAGTTTCAAGTGATTTGAAAGTAGAGGGCAATGTACAAATTAACTAGTTAACTCTTTTATTGGCATTAGGAAGAAAGAAAAGTAATTTGAGAGAAAGATTTATAGATGTCCTAAGAAAGCACAAAATGTTAGAGGGATAGAAAGTCACAATGGAATCAGAGGATTTGTTTCAAATCTTTCAAATCCTTTGTTTCAATCAAAGGTAAGGCATAGAAATTGCAATGATAGAAAACTAGGATGAAATGCAGAAACTTCAGAAATCTTGGTCAGAGAAATATAATACTTTTAGATGATGGAGAAAGCAAAGGAGTGGACATTTCTATGTGTGCCTGAGGTGAAAAGGGAAGATTTGAAGAAAATGAGGACTAGGGAGACTAGGATATTTGTAGACATATAAACATATATAAGGAATGGAGTAGGGGTGGTGAGGAAAATTATGTGGTACATCAAACTCCTAAGAAAGGGGATCTGATAATAAGAAGAGGCAAATGTAGCTGTCCCTCAGATCTAATTCATGTAATAAATTTGGATACAGTGAATCTTAAAGAAATAGAGGTTTCTGAGTGATGGCAGTAGAGTGAGGACTTTGAAGTCACAATGTGGAACATATGGTAATTCTGCAGGATTCCCTTCCAAAATAGATACTTTGAGAGAGAAGGAGCAAAAATTATTAAAAATTTATGGCCTGAAATACAACGTAATTCCTAGAAAGCAAGCTCTCACATCACTTGAGTAATCTAGGGAGTTATTAAATACAACCCTTCTTGTAAAACCAAGGACAACTAGAATTTTCTATTTACCTCTCCATCATGCTCTCCATATGCCTATGGGTTGCAATTTCATGTAGTTCCTGAACCCTCATGAATATTGTGCCTTTTCATTTATTCTATAGCTTTATGTGATGTGATTCTACTTAAATACTAATATACTCTTAGAATACATACTCCTTGAGAGCAGATATGATCTCACTTATCTATTTATATTCCTAGTTCTTGGAATATAGTAGGTGATTAACTTATCATATGTGTTTTATTCATTCAATGTGAGACAGTGGGGAGGGGGAATTGCAAGGGGATATTCAGTGAAAGCATTTCTTAATGTTGCAAGATAAATTCCAGAGAGAATGATGAAACAGCAGATCAGAAGAGTAGTGGAACAAGAAAGAGTTGATACTGAGATGGTAGGGATGAGAAATGGAGAAGTGGTTATGGCTTAATATTAGGTGGCCTTACTTTTAGTACCACTAGAATTGAGAGAGTAAGACTAGGTAAGAGTTTAGTATGCATAGAGGATGGATGGGTTTGCATAAATGGGAATAGTTCAGATGAAGATAGCAGATAATTAAATGATGTCTTATCTCAGTTTCACTACAAAATGATATTCTTTAGTTATTATTGGAAGAGAATGCTAATATTGCAAATTTTTCAGCATTTCATGTCAACCTTACAAAAACAATGATGAAATTAAAAAATCATGAAGAAGTCATACATAAATCCAGAAGGATAAAAATGTTAAATGTGTTTTTCACACTTTATAATAGAGCAAGATTCATATGACTGAAATCGGGGGAAAGATTTCATAATGATTAAATCATATTATAAATGAATCAAAAGTGTATCATAAATATATATATATATATGAATACATATGTGTAAACATATATCATAAGGGTGATAATAATGAAAATACACATTTCATAAAATGAGACAATGATAAATGTTCCCTTAAAGGAAGAGAGACAGAGACAGAGAGAGAGAGAGAGAGGGAGAGAGAGAGAGGGAGAGAGAGAGAGGGAGGGAGGGAGGGAGGGAGAAAGTGAATATTACAATACAATTAAAAGGAAAAATGGGAAATTGGTCTCAAAAGAGGAAAAAAATAGAAGCTATAATTCCTAAACAAGGAATAACACACATTTTGAAAACTGAAGAAAAAATATGTAATTAAAAACAAAAATTGAGTTGATAAAGCAGAACATTTAAATGAATAATAAAAATAAGTTTTGTTACTTTTATTTTTGAAGGAAGGAAAACATATTAATATAATAAAATTACAAAGGAGAATATGTAATGAATGGAAAAGGAAACACAGAAAATTTGTAGAGGCAAATATATGTAGTTATAATTCAACCAAACAGAACTGAAATGGATAGAAAATCAATAAATATTTATTAATGTCAACTATGTGCCAACATTTACAGAAATAAACATACTGAAATCACTAAAATCAAAGCATATAACAATACAACATGCATGAATGTATAAATAATTATAAATAAAATATAAAACAATCTAAAACATGTAGCACAAATGATAACACAAAACACAGATAATATAGATTATCTTATTTATTTACAAGTAAATTTTACAAATAAAAAAAGTTAAAGTAAAACTGGAAGATGTGGATCATAGGTCAAGAGAGAAATATTATTTTACTATCTCTTAAAGTCTGACATACAAAGTTCTTAGGGACCAGAGATAAATATATACAATTAAGAGCAATTCTCCAATGAAAATATATTTTCACAAAAATTTAATCTATCATCAATCATGTAAAAAGTGCTCAAAGCTAATAAATATCACAGCGGCATAAATGAAGATATTCTTGATTATCAAATTTTGTCCATCAAGAAAAAGGTAATAGGAGTGGAGCCAAGATAACAACATAGAAGCAGCAAGGTCTTGCAGTTCCCACACACTCACCCCAAATACCCATAAAATATGACTTTAAACAAAATTTAGGGCTCCAAAATTGACAAAAATACAGAAAACATATTGCTTGATGAAAGCAGATCAGCAGGTGGGGCTCATCTCAGTAGGCTGGGAGCTGAAAACCAAACCAGCCTGAAACAGTGGCCTGGCCCCAGGGTGGTCAGGAGGAGCCACAGCTGGAGTCTTCAGGAGAGTGGAGTGGTGGTAGCTGAGGCAGTTTCCACATTTATCAAGCCAGAAGAAATAAGGTAAAGAGAAAGGTCAATGGAATTCAGCTAAAATTGGGGGAGAAAAGTGGTCCGGCCAAATTGTCCCCAGAGCAAGGAAGCAACGGAAGCAGAAGTTGCATCCTTCCAGTTTTTTTGGAGCACCTGGCCTGTAGAATGCAGGGGGATCAAGTGCTTGTTCCGAGGGTAAGTGCTCTTGCAATGAGCAACCTAAATCTGGATAATGGTTTTCGGTAGTGGTCCTGGGGTGCATTTTCAGTCAGCCAAAGCTGGTGGGGGCAGCAACAGTGCCTAAAAGCTCTGGCAGCTGGGAAAAGCTCAGTGATTTGGGACAGAGCTTTCTGCTCTGGAAGCAGAGGTCCACAGAGCCAAAAACTCAAATAATTTACTGGTGTCGTAAGCAGGAAAATGAAGCCAAGTAAGAACAGTAACTAAACCCAAGAATCTTTTTTTGAGGACAAAAAGGATCAAAGTATGGAAGGGGAGGAATACAACAAAGTCAGAACTCCCACATCAAATGCTTTCAAGAAACATGAAGATTTCCTAAAATCCTTAGATCAGCTTAAAAAGGACTTTGAAAACCAAATAAGAGAAGTGGAGGAAAAATTAGGAGAAAAATGAGAATGATGCAAGAGTCAACAAACTGATAGAAGGTAATAACACCTTAAAAACAAATTAACTCAAATGGCAAAAGAGTCCCAAAAAGCCCATGAAGAGAAGAATACCTTAAAAAGCCAAATTTACCAGAAGAAATAGAATCTCAAAAGTGTTCTGAAGAGAATAATTCCTTCAGAGTTAGAGTGGAGCAAATGGAAGTAAATGACTTTATAAGAAATCAAGATACTATTAAACAGATCCAAACAAATGAAAAAATAGAAGGAAATGTTAAGTATCTCCTTGAAAAAAAACACTGACCTCAAAAATTTATCCAGGAGAGACAATTTAAAAATTATTGGACTACTTGAAAGTTATGATCAGAAAAAGAAGTTAGAAATAATCCTTCAAGAGATTCTCAAGGAAAATTGCCCTGATATTGTAGAACCAATGGACAAAATAAAAGTTGAAAGTATTCACCAATCACCCCCTTGAAAAAAATCTCCTAAAGAAAACTCCTAGAAATTTTATAGCCATTTTCCAGAGTCCTTAGATCAAGGAGAAAATATTACTGGCTACGAAGAGGAAGAATTTGAATACTGTAGAAACACAATAAGGATAACCCAGGATCTGGCAGCTTCTACCTTGTGGGATTGAAGGCCTGAAATATGATATTCTGGAGATGAAGGGACCTAGGATTAAAACCAACAATCACCTTCCCAGCAAAATTGAGTATAATGTTGCAGGGGAAAATCTGGTCATTCAGTGAGGTGGAGGACTTTCAAGCATTCTTGCTGGAAAAAAAACAACAGAACTGGAGAGAACATTTGTCATTCAAACACAAGAAGCATAAGAAGGTAAACATAGGAAAGAAATCATAAGGAACTTATCAAAGTTAAACTATTTACATGCCAATATGGAAAAATGATAATGGTACCTTATGAACCTTTTCTCAGTATGAGGATAGGTGAAGGGAATACAAATGTATATATAATTATACCTAAACATATGTCTATATAGTAAGATATATTTGCGTATGAATGCATATCTGAGTATGTGTCTATATGAATTCATGGAGGGCACAGGATCAATTGAATAGAAGGAATGATACTTTAAAAGGTGAAGTTCTGAGATGGGAGAGGATTAGAATGAGAGGAGATAGGGAGAGAGAATGGGGATAATCATCCCATATAGAAGAGGCAAGGGATGACTGTTATAGTGGAGGGGAAGAACAGGAAGTTAAAAGGGAAAGGGTAAACTTTACTCTCATTGAATTTAGCTTAGGAAAGAATGACATAAACTCTAAAATGGGTATCTTGCCACACAGGAGAATGGGGGGATGGGTATTAAAAGTGGGATGATGGAAGGGTAGGCAGAAAGGGTGAGGCTGCTAGAAGTAGAGACACTTTTGTAAAGGGTCAGGGAAACTGTAGAGAATATAACAAGGTGGGAGGAACAGGATAGGAAGGAGGAACATATAATAAGTCTCTCACAATATGTCCATTGTGGAGATATTCTGTATAATTCCACATGTACAGACTGTATGGAACTGCTTGTCCTTCCAGTGTGGGTGGGTGATGAGGGAGGAACTGAAAGAATCTAGAATTTAAAGTTCTATAATCAAATGTTAAATGTATATAATTATAATTATGATAATTATTAAATACACGCAACTTTTAATTAAGGTATACAGGCACTGGGGTAGGGAGACCCATCCTGCCCTACCAGAAAGTTAGAGGAGCAATGGATGAGGACACAGGAGAGAGCAGATTGGGGTAGGGGCTTTACAGTGCAATCACTGTTTTCAAATTGTGGGTAGGGGAAAGATGGGGAGAAATATTGTAACTCAAAATCTTGTGGAAATGAATGATGTAAACAAGAAATTAAATAAAATAATTCATAAAAAAGAGAAAGGTAATAAATAAGAGAAATTCTTTAGTGAATTAGGACAACTGATGATTTAGTAGGTGGAGCTATGAACTGGTTCAAGTGTTCTGTAGTTTGGAATCATTTAAATAAGGTTTACCAAATGATAAGACTGACTTTTTTAAGAGATCTAGAGATCCTACGTTTTGTCACTATAAGATAAGGATGTATGGACAGCAAGAAATCTCCTGTTCAATATTGGTTAAATTTTTGGATGAACCAAAATGCCCAAAATACTGAAAACAAAATATGTATCCTACAAATTGCAGAATGATGCAATGAACCATGGTAAAAAAAAATTAAAAACTGTAATAGAATATTTTCAAAGAGGAATGACAAAAAAAGTTTAAAAAAACTCCAAATCAGGTAAAACTTGTATGAAATAATGAAAAGTAGGGGCGGCTAGGTGGCGCAATGAATAGAGCACCAGCCATGGAATCAGGAGGACCTGAGTTCAAATCCGACCTCAGACACTTAACACAAAAACTAGCCATGTGACCTTGGGCAAGTCTCTTAACCCCAACTGCCCTCCAAAAAGCAGAAAAAAAAGAATAATGAAAAGTAAAGAAATTCCTAAAAGGAGACATAATGATTATAAAAATGCATATAAATACATAGATACATATATGTGTATATCTAAACATACTCATAGATTACATTTGAACGCATGTGTATGTATTAAGTAACCAACACTAAACTGATACTAAACTTAGGTCAAACATAAAAGACACTTTGATAGCTTTTTTCTCTCTATCGCACCCACCACCCAGTGACCATGTATCCCACTTATGACAATAAATGACCATCTACAAAAATGTAAAATAAAACCAAATAGTTGGAAGTAGGATCTTAGACAGTTTGCCTTATTAGCTTTTGGGGAATTATTCTTTGTTGGGGTATTTTGGAGAAAGTGATAATTGTATAAAATAATGAATAATAATTTCCAAGGTGAAATTCATACTCAACCATTAAAAACTCACATATACCTCAAATTATTTACAAATTTTAATCTTTTTGGTAAGTTTTAATCAATCTTCCACTCAAAAGAAAAATGAAGTAATTCTCTTACATGTATTTTTCATTCAAAAAATACATAAACTACAATCCAAAAATAAATGTATAGATTTCATGAAAATAGGAAATGTCACTTTTTTTATATATCAATTCATCATCTCTAATCTAAAAGGTTAAAAATTATGAATTTTTGGTCAATTTTTAGGTATCACAAACTTTGTAGTTTTGTTCTTCTCACACATACAATGACAAATATTATTTTGTCTATCACTTGGTATAAATAATAGCAAATTAATACAAAGATA
Organism: Pseudocheirus occidentalis; assembly: GCA_028646575.1. Lineage (NCBI taxonomy): Eukaryota > Metazoa > Chordata > Mammalia > Diprotodontia > Pseudocheiridae > Pseudocheirus > Pseudocheirus occidentalis. Next base: position 185,275,699 of record CM053599.1, read on the forward strand.
TTAGAAAATATGGATTGTGTGAAGTTTCATATCAATCTACACATTTGCTTTTCCAGTTGAATGAGTGGATTAAACAAGAAATTATAGAAAATATCAGTAACTTCATTAAGTAGAATGATAAATGAAGAGGAAGTAAATGACTTAAACAACCCCATATCAGAAAAAGAAATTGAACAAGCTATCAGAGAACTACCTAGGAAAAATTCCCCAGGGTCAGATGGATTTACTAGTGAATTCTATCAAATATTTAAAGATCAATTGATTCCAATACTCTACAAACTATAACGGAAAATTGGTGAGGAAGGAGTTCTTCCAAATTCTTTTCATGACACAAATATGATACTGATACCTAACTCAGCGAGAGACAGAACAGAGGAAGAAATCTATAGACCAACCTCCCTCATGGATATAGATGCAAAAATCTTAAGTAAAATTTTAGCAAAAGGACTACGACAACTTATAACTAGAATAATACATTTTGACCAGGTTGAATTTATTCCAGGAATGCAAGGATGGTTCAATATTTGGAAAACCATCATTATCATTGATCATATCGACAATAAAACTAGCAGAAATCATATGATTGTTTCAATAGATGTAGAAAAAGCCTTTGACAAAATACAACATTCATTCCTATTAAAAACACTAGAAAGTATAGGAATAAATGGAGTTTTTCTTAGAATAATAGATAGCATATACTTAAAGCCATCAGCAAGTATTGTATGCAATGGAGATAAACTAGAAAAATTTCCAATAAAAACAAGGGTGAAACAAGAATGTCCACCATAACCCTTCTTATTCAATCTGGTACTAGAAATGTTAGCAGTAACAATTAAAGAAAAAAAGAAATCAAAGGAATGTAATGAGGCCAAGAAGAGACTAAGGTATCAATCTTTGCAGATGACATGATGATATACTTGGAGAATCCTAGAGAATCAAGTAAAAAACTTCTTGAGACAATAAATAAATTTAGCAAATTTGCAGGATATAAAATAATCCCACATAAATCCTCAGCATTCGTATATATTTCCAATGAAGTCCAACAGCAGCAGATAGTAAGAGAAACCCCATTTAAAGTTACTGTAGACATTATAAACTTATTGGGAATCTACCTGCCAAAAGAAACCCAGTACCTTTATGAACACAACTACAAAATACTTTTCACACAAACAAAATCAGGTCTCACTAACTGGAGAAACATCAGTTGCTCATGGCTTGGTAGAGCTAATATAATAAAAACGACAATTTTACCTAAATTAAATTATATATTTAGTGCAATACCAATCATTACCAAAAATTACTTTATAGGACTAGAAAAAATAGTGACAAAATTCATTTGGAAGAACAAAAATTCCAGAATATCAAGGCAGTTCATGAAAAGAAAAGTTAGGGAAGGTGGCCTAGCCATACCAGATTTTAATCTCTATTATAAAGCAGTGAGTCCTCAAAACTGCCTGGTACTGGTTAAGGAATAGAGTAGTGGATCAGTGGGATATATTGGGTATAAAAGACTCAGCATTCAATGATTTTAGTAACATACTATTTGATGAGCCTAAAAGCCCCAATTTCTGAGTTAAGGATTCACTATTTGAAAAAAAAATGCTGATAAAATTGGAATATAATATGGCTGAAACTGGGCATAGACCATCATCTAATGCCATACACCAAAGTCAAGTCTAAATGGGTGCACGAAATGGATAATCTTGATTACATTAAACTGAAAAGTTTCTATACAAACAAAACCAATGTAACCAAGATTAAGAGAGAATTAGGAAATTGGGAAAGAATATTTACAACCAGTGTCTCTGTTAAAGGCCTCATTTCTAAAATATACAGTGAATTAAGGAAAAATGTGTACGAATACAAGTCATACTCCAATTGATAAATGGGCAAAGGATATGAAGAGGCAATTTTTAGAGGCAAAAATTAAAGATATTTTTAGGCATATGGAAAAATGCTCTAAATCACTATTGATTTGAGAAATGCAAATCAAAACAACTTTGAGGTACCACATCTCAACAGTCAGATTGGCTAAGATGACAAAACAGGAAAATGACAAGTGCTGGAGAGGAAACTATGCCCAAAGGACTATAAACAATTGCCTACCTTTTGACACAGTAATACCACTTTTGGGGTTGTATCCCAAAGATATCATAGAAGTGGGAATAAGACCCATATGTACAAAAATATTTATTGCAGCTCTCTTTGTGGTGGGAAAATACAGGAAACTTACAGATTACCCATCAATTGGGGAATGGCTGAACATTTTATCTTATATGAATGTAATGGAATACTATTGTGCTATAAGAAATGAGAAGGAGATGGACTTCATAATTGACTGAAGAGGCTTATATGAACTGATGTCAAGTGAGAAGAGCAGAACCATGAAAATTTTGTACAGAGTCACAGATACATCATATGTGTGAAGACCAACCTTGATAAAGTGGATTCCTCTCAGCAATGCAGTCAAAAGACAACTCTACCAGTCTCAGAATGGAAAGAGATATCTACACTCAGAGAAAGATCTGGGAAGACCAGAGTTTAAATTGAGACTGAAGCAACATGTTCTATTTTTCATTTCCATGTTTGGTTTTGTTTCTTTTATTTTTCCATTACTCTCTCCATTGGTTAGAATGCTTCTGCACAACCAGACTATTGTACAGTGTGAAAGTGTTTGCAGATTCCATACACCCTGGGGGGCAGGAGGGGACAAGGGAGGTGAGAAAATCTGAAACTGAAGTGATTCTGCAACTAAATCTTATAAACTAAAAGTAAATAAACAAGTCAAAAACAAAAAAAATTTTCTAGCTTCATTTTAATGTTCCTGAAGTCTTTGTATACTTATATTTATGAGACCTGATTTTTGACAACACAAAGAAATTTTCCCTTAACTCTTTATTGTTTCATAATTTCCTTTTAATATGTAACCTATTAAAGTATCTTTTCACTTGCTTGCCTTCTTGATATTCCAATCAGCAGGGTGCAAATCCATGTCCTTTTTTATTTTTAATAAGTTATGAGTACATACACATCTGAAATCAAATCAAAATTGTCCTTCCATAAATAATTGTGTGTAGTACATATATATATATGTATATACATATATTTAAATATATTATTATATATATAAATATATTATATATAATTATATATATAAGAAGCAATGAAACTATTCATGTGTGTGAGTATATATATATTTTTTTCATTGCTTCAAGAAACAACATCAACAGTAACTCATTAATGCATCTTTGCTTCTACTTGTTACTGATTTTTAGATGTGTTTCACTTCTTTGTCAGATATAGTTTATGGAATTACAGCTTGGAAAAACAATTAATCCATTTTGACTGCGGAAGTAAGTGCTATTTTCTATAAATAATGAGAAGAGCATGAACTATAAAGGACAGAAACTCATGATGGAAGCTGAAGTAATGTAATAACATGGAATGATCAACAGTAATAAATAAATTTTGCAAAAAAAATCAAGAAAAGACATTGTTATTAAATATGGTTCATCAGAGGCAGAGTCAATATTGTGGTGTAGAAACACTAGAACTCCAGGAGCTCCACCTATACTACCTCAAATACCTATAAAATATGACTCTAAACAAATATTAGAGCTCCAGACTCCACAAAAACGACAGAGTAACAAAACTCCCACTCAAGGTAGTCTGGCAGGCAGTCATCTCAGTTCTGGAAGCAGAGCCTAGCCCTATGTGGTTTCAGCCCCATGGAATCGAGGAGAAACCATGGCTGTAGTATTCAGGAGCATGGATCATCAACAGCTATGACAATTTCCACAAATCACCAATCCACAAGACCAAGGATGAAGGGAAAAGATCTGTGAACTCAGCTAAATTTGGGGAAGATGGGGATAAAATCCATAACTAAAAATCTTATGGAAATGAATGATGTAAAAAATAAAATAAATAAACAAACAAACAAATAAACGAGGCACATCCTCAGTGCATCTGTTTGTGCTGAAGAGTTTTAAAACATAGGGAACTTTTTCTTCAATTAACAAAGCATGTGTAATAATGGAGAGGTTGCTTGATAATGAGTTCGAAATAATAACGTTAATAATAGCTCACATTGCCACAACAGTTAAATAATACAAATTTATACAGATAGAAAACAGGCTAAGAGAGATTAAGTATGAGAGAGGAAGATGCTTCATAGTGCCTATTCAACTATTCTGGGATTCTGTGGGTTCTAATCCCATTCTCATCCTTTAAAAGCTCCTGAGCATGAATTTTATATAACTTTTCCATTAACCATGGAGGTCAAAATGAAATCTGCATCTTTCAGTTATGGAGGTTTGGACTAGCTTTTTTCTATCTATAACATTAAATAGTTTTGGTAATAAAAGCACTGAGAATACTTACATAGTGAATTCCTTAAATTTATGCTATCATTTTTTCACATTATATTTTCTATAAAATATATTTTATGTAAACAATGTGTTTTGTTTTACTTTTCTAGCCATATAACTTTATTGGTGAAGGAAAGTAAGAAAGAAAACGCCATTAACTCATCTGTGGAAATGTTCAGCTACTTAGAATCTTAAAGAGTTTCACAGGTGACTGAGAGGTTATATGACTTTACCCAGGAATATACAGCCAATACGCGTTAGAAGGAAGCCAGGTCATGACTTGAAGGCTACCTCTCAATATACCGTTCCGTTCTGTGTCTCACCTTGTTCATAATAGTCACATAATGCATATTTGCTAAGACATATAGAAGGCTGTATAAAGTATGTGTTTAGATAAATGAAGTTTAAACTTTCTAGTAGGTGACCATGTGCTTAAAGCAAGCAATGGTTCAATATATGAGACTAGCTCCCTGTAATCATATGAGTAGACTTGGCAGTTCAGAAAATTACAGATTGAGAGTTATAACGTAACTTGGAGGACATTAAGCACACTCCTTTATTTTAGAGGTTAAGTTACTTGTCCATGGACACACAGAAAAAAAAATAATCAAAGTAAATGGGTGTTTAAATCCTCAAAATCTGATTCCAGTGAGGAAAATTCTACAATTCCAAAGGTGTCTGAGCACAGATTATGAAAATATGGGGGGAAAGAAAAAATTTAAATATCAGTGAAGCCACATAAGCTTACAATGAGGTTAATTGTGTAAAAGTTTTAGGAAGGAGAAATACAAGATGAGGAGAGAATACAAGCTTGTGATGGTGTTTGTTACCTGTATAAAAGAATAAGAGGAACTGAGAGACAAACATAAACAGGAATGCTGAGGTAAGCCAAACCTGTAGAAACACAAATACTACAAGTTCATTTCCAAATTATTTTAATAATGAATAGACTTAAATATATTCAAGATAATGTGATTAAGATCACATGTCATTTGTAATTGTCACCTAACATTATAAGTTAGTTCCGCTAAAATTCAAGAAGGTAATATTATAAGAGGGAACAAAAACTAACATTAAGATAGAGAGTAGTGCCATGGTAGAGGGGGAATGTATATTTGGTTGTTTTTCATTCTTTTAAATCACATTGAACTCTTCATGAGCCCGTATAGAGTTTTCTTGGTAAAGATAATGAACTAGTTTGCCATTTCCTTCTCAAGCTGATTTTACAGATAAAGAAACTGAGGGAAAAAGCTAAGTGACTTAGCCAGTAAGTGTCTACAGTGAGATTTGATCTCAGGAAGATGAGTCTTTCTGATTCTGGGCCTGTTACTCTATCTACTGCAAGACCTATCTGCTCCCAGGAAATACTTATGAATAGGCAAAAAAAAATGGTATTATATGCTTAAATGAGATGATGTTGTTGGAGTCTGAGTGCTAGCCTTAATTGTCATTGGTTGTGGAATTTGCATGTAAGTAGGAAATATGTTTCATTACAAACAATTATCTAGGATTTGGTTCTAAAATATTAATGATTTTGTCATGAAACAAGTTTCTTTATTCATGTCTGTTGCTTACTTTATTCTTTCATGATTTCTGAATTCAAATTATATCACTATGCCAAAAGTAGAGTAAGAAGTGTGATTTAATGGATAGAAGACCAGATCTGGAGTCAGACAGAGAAGTGAAGTACCACACTATCTTTTTTTAAAATAAATTTTTTATTTGTTTTATTGTTTACATCATTCATTTCCATGAGATTTTTTAGTTCCATCTTTCCCCTACCCCAACCCCAAAACAGCGATCCCACTGTAAAGTCTCTCCCCCAATCTGCTCTCGTTCATCCCTGCTCCAACACCCCAGTAACTTTCTGGTAGGGCAGGGAGCATCTCCCTACCCCAGTCCCTGTATATCTTAATTCCTAGTTGCATGTATTTCAGAGTTTTAAATTCTAGACTCTTTTGAGACCTCCCTTGTCACGCACCCCCACTGGAAGGACAAACCATTCAATACAGGCTGTGCATGAATATTGCACTATCTTGTAAACAAAGACAAATTATATAGTCCCTTTGTGTCCCCAAGGAATTCTCTAAGACTATAAATTTAAACTAAATTGCTCATCTGCTTCTATGGAGGAATTAATATCATTTACCTTATGAAGCGAAGTTTTAGACCAAAGTCACCTTCCCTACTCATGATTATTTTTTCCAGTTTTCTCCATTCCTTCTTATTGCCATTGATCAAATACATGTAATTTGCAAGGTGAGGGAGATACAACCATTTTTCATGTGTTGGGGAATGACAAGAGTCACTAGAAATCATAGCAGGGAAACAGTTTCAAAAAGTGTTTAGAAATATAATGATCTGCAAAATTTATTTCTATTTTACATTTATATTTTTACTTTACATTCTATCTGTCTATCAATCTATCTATCTACCTGTCTATCTTTTCCTCTTTCTCTCCCTGTTGCCTTCCCAAAGCACACTTCTACATATTCTTTTTTTAATCTTTTTTCTTTCTCTTCTCTTCCTGTATTATTAAGCATCAAGAATATATATATATATATATATATATATATATATATATATAATATAAGGTATATAAGATATATATATAATATATATAATATAAAAATATATGTAAATATATATAATATAATATATATATCCTTCTATTTTTGTGCGGAAGAACCAATTTAAAGCATGGCCTGTCACATAAAGTTACTTATGACTAAAAATTTCTGAGGATTAAAAAATAAAAAGGTGACTGAATGTTAGGTGAGAAAAGGGAGACATTCAGTAAGAGATGTAGTGAGAAAATACAACAATAACAAAAAGACAAAAAGAGACTCAGAAAGTTGTGGATTTTGGTGTGGAGCTAAGAGCACACCTGACCTTTCTAATATGGAAAGTAATTGTTACTCTATCACTGTAGATCATTGGTGGTGTACTTAATTTTGAGACAGCATAGTCGTCAACAAGGAAAAACAATGGCAAAAAAAGTAGACTAATTATCAGTCCTAAAAGACAGCAGCATTTTATTTTATTTATTTATTTTATTCTTTCCATTGATTTGTTTATTTACTTTTAGTTTACAATATTCAGTTCCACACTCTATTGAGTTTCAAATGTTCTCTCCTCCCTTCCCTCCCTCATGGTGGTGCACAATCATGTATAGGATCTGCAAATGTAGCACACATTGCTTCAATCTCCATTCAAACTTTGTCTACATCTTTATCTAAAAGTAGATATTTCCCTCCATCCTGAGATTGGTAGAGGTGTATAATAACTGTGCATCACTGAGAAGAGTCCCGTTTATGCAGGTTGGTCTTCATACATAAGATGTGTCTGATGGTGTACAAATTTTTCGTGGCTCTGCTCTTCTCATATAGCATCAATTTGTATAAGGTTCTCTAGGTAATTATGCAGTCAATCTCTTTCCCATTTCTTATAACACAATAGTATTACATTACATTCACATACCACAATCATTCAAGCATTCCCCAATTGATGGGCAACTCCTAAGTTTCCAGTTTTTTGCAACCACAAAGAGAGCTGCAATAAATATTTTGTACATACAAGTCTTTTTCCCACTTCTGTGATTTCTTTGGGATACAACTCCATTGTTATTACTGCATCAAATGGTATGCAAATTATTTATAGCCCTTTCGGTGTAGTGCCAGATTGCTATCCAGAATGGTTTTATCAGTTCACAGCTCCATCAACAATGCATCAGTGTTCCAGTTTTTCCATATGCTTTCCAGCACCTGTTATTTTCCTGTTTTGTCATCTTAGCCAATATGAAAAGTGAGATGTGGTACCTGAAAGTTTTTTTGATTTGCATTTCTCAAATCAATATTGATTTAGAGCATTTTTCCATATGCTTAAAGATGTTTTTAATTTCTTCCTCTAAAAATTTCCTGTTGATATCCTTTGACCATTTATCAGTTGGGGAATGACCTATATTCTTAAAAATTTTACTTAAGTCACTGTATATTTTAGAAATGAGGCCTTTATCAAAGACACTGGTTGTAAATAGTCTTTCCCAATTTCATGCTTCCCACTTAATCTTGGTTATGTTGGCTTTGTTTGTATAGAAACTTTTCACTTCAATATAATCAAGATTATCCACTTTGCCTTTTATAATGCTCTCCAAGTCTTCTTTGGTCATAAAGTCTTCCCTACTCCATAAATCTGACAGGTAAACTATTCCTTGCTTCCCCAGATAACTTAGAGTATAAACCTTTATACCTAGATCATGCACCCATTTAGACCTGACTTTGGTGTATGTCGTTAGATGATGGTCTATGCCCAGTTTCGGCCACACTTTATTCAAATTTTCTGAGCATTTTTGTCAAATAGTGAATTCTTTTTTTTATTTTATTTACTTGTTTGTTTACTTTTACGTTACAAGATTCAATTCCAGAGTCACTTGAGTTTCAGATTTTTCTCCCCTTCCTCCCCACCTTCAACCCCTGCCATGGTGGCATACAATCATGTATGGTATCTGCAAACTCCTTCACATTGTACAATAGTCTGTTTGTATAGGTGTTATAGCCAATGGAGTGAACAGTGAGAAAAGAGTAACAATAGCCACACATCGAAAAGAATGATAGCATGCATTTCTTCAATCTCCTTTTAAACTCTGATCTTTCTAGATCTTTCTCTGAATGTAGACATCTCCTTTCATCCTGAGACTTGTAGAGTTGTCTTTTAAGTGTGTGATGCTGAGAAGCGTCCAGTTTTTCAAAATTGGTAGTCACACATATGATGTATC
>CM053599.1:185284942-185297566 GCA_028646575.1 Pseudocheirus occidentalis
CTGGTTCTGCTCTTCTCACTCAGAATCAATTCCTATAAGCTTTTCCATGTAAGTATGAAATCAATCTCCTTCCCATTTCTTATAGCACAATAATATTCCATCACATTCATATACCATAACTTGTTCAGCCATTCCCCAATTGACTCAGAATTTGGTTTTCTTCTTTCTTTTTTTTATCTTATTGACTAAGGGTCTATCAATTTTCCTCGGTTTTATTTATAAGTTCAATACTTTTCTCACTTTCAGTTTTATTAATCTCTCCTTTGATTTTCATTATTTCAAATATGGTATTTAATTTGGGGATTTTAAATTTGCTCTTTTTCTCGTTTTTTCAATTGCATGCCCAATTCATTGACCTCCATTTTCTCTTATTTTTTCATGAATGCATTCATAGATATAAAACTTCACCCAAGAACTGCCTTTGTTGCATGCCACAAGATTTGGTATGATATCTCGTTATTGACATTCCCTTGGATGAATGTCCTAATTGTTTCTAAAATTTCTTGTTTGACTCACTCATTCTTTAGGATTAAATTATTTAGTTTCCAGTTAGTTTTTTTCCCTATCTTTCCATGACCTTTTATTGCATATAATTTTTATTGCATCATGATCTGAGAATGATGCATTTAATATTTCTGCCATTCTGCACTGAATGGTGAGGTTTTTATGTCCTAGTACATGGTCATGTTTTGTGTATGTCCCATGTAGCTGTCCCATGTGACAGATCTCCAGAGCATGTCTTGCCTTTCTAAAATTCTTTTTGACTCCTTAACTTCTTTCTTGTTTATTTAAGGTTAGATTTTTGAAGTTCAGAGAGGGAAATAGAGGTCCCCTACTAGTATTGTTTTACTATCTATTTATTCCTCTAATCCCTTGACTTTTCCTCTAGGAATTTGGATGCTATACCACTTGGTCCATACATGTTAAGTAATGATATTGCTTCATTCTTGATGGTATCTTTTACCAGGATATAATTTCCTTCCTTATCTCTTTTAATTAGATCTATTTTGACTTTTGCTTTATCTAAGATAAGGATTGCTACCCCTGCTTTTTCTACTTTCTCTGAGGCATAGTATATTCTGCTCCATCCTTTTACCTTTATCTTGTGTGTATCCCCTTGCTTCAAGTGTGCTTCCTATAGAGAGCATATTGTAGGATTTTGTTTTTTAATCCATTATTCTATCCACCTCTGTTTTATGGGAGAGTTCATCCCATTCACATTCACAGTTATTATTACTGTCTGTGACTTTCCCTCCTTCTTATTCCCTCCTGTGTTATATCTTTGTGTCTTCTTTTTTCCTTCCCCTCCTTAAAAGTTTTCCTTTTGACCACAGCCTCCCTCAGTATTCCCTCCCTGTGTTCCCCCCTCCTTACCTACTCTTTCCTCTTGTTACTGTTTCCTTCTTTACTGATCACCCTCCTCCTTTTTGTACCCCTTCCCCCCTTATCTCTCCTACTGCCTGTAGGGCACAAAAGATTTTTATTCTTAACAGTGTATGTTATTGCCTCCTCAAACCCAAATTGATCATAATAAATTTCATTCATTGCTCCTCCCCTACCTCCTTTTCCTTCTATTGTTATGAGTTATTGTGTCTTTTCATGTTTGAACCTTAACTTAGCTGTTTGTATTAGTTCCTCTTTAAATCAGAACCAATGAGAGCAATTATCATATGTAGCTCATCTCCTTCCATCCCACTCCTCCACTTTAGTATGTTTTATGCCTGTTTTTGTTGCATAATTTACCATCTTCACCTCCTTTTCTCCCATTACAATCTCTTTCTTCCCCTTAATAGTTTTTTTAATCATCATATTAGTTCACTTGTATCCACACCCCTTTTCTGTATACATCCCTTTAAAGTGTCAGAATACTTATACAAATTTCAGTATTGACAGATATCTGCTTCTCATAAAGTAATATAAACAGTTTGCTCTTATTGAGTCCCAAGCTATTTGCATGTGTGAGCATCTGTGTGTCTATTTGTATATGTGAGTGTATGTTTTCCTTGTTTACCTTTTCATGTCTTTCCTGGTCTTTTAAATGGAGATTGAATTTTCCATTGACCTCAGGCTTTTTCATAAGGAAAGTCTGAAAGACCTTTATTTCATTAAATGATCATCTTCTTGCCTAAAGAATATGCTCAGTCCTGGCAGGTTATTGGTCTTTGGTTGCAGTCTTAGCTCTTTTGCTATACAAAATATTAGATTCCATTCCCTCTGATATTTTCAGCTGCTAAATCCTGTACAATTCTGACTGTAGTCCAGAATATTTGAGTTGTTTCTTTTTGGCTGCATTCAGTATTTTCTCCTTGACCTTGTAGCTCTGGAATTTAGCAAGTATAATCCTGGGAGTTTTCAATTTGGGATCTCTTTCAGGAGATCAGTGAATTCTTTCAATAACTATTTCCCCTTTGGATTCTAGGACCTCAGGACAGTTTTCTTTGACAATCTCTTGGAGGATTTTGTGCAGGCTGATTTTTTCATCATGGCTTTATGGTAGGCTGATAATTCTTATATTATCTCTCCTGGACCTGTTTTCCAGGTCAGTTGTTTTTCCATTCAAATATTTTACACTTTCTTCCAGTTTTTCAACCTTTATGTTTTGTTTGACTGAGTCTTATTGCATCATGGAGTCCTTAGCTTCATTTTGACTGATTCTAATTTTTAGTGAGTCATTTTCTTCAATTGGTTTTTGGAGCTGCTTTTACATATGTTCAGTTTTCGTTTTCAGGGAGGTATTTTCTCCAGTTAGATTTTGGGCCTCCTGTCCTAATTGTCCAATTTTACTTAAGGATTTGTTTTCTTCAGTGAGATTTTTTTTTTCGATTTTTAGACTGTATATATAAATTCATCTCTTATCTCTCTAATTTTTATTTTAAAATCCCTGAGATGCTCCAAGAATGCTTTTTGTGCTTGAGACCCATTCACATTTCCTTCTGTGGTCTCCAGTGTGGGTATCGAGTCCTTCTTGCCTTCTGTGTTTGGTTCTTCTTGCTCACTATAAAAAGATTTCATGGTCCTAGCCTTAGCAGTTTCCTTCTTCCCCATTGTGGTTGCCTATCTTCTGGATTTTTAGAGTGGATATCTGCTTCAGGGACACATAAGTACTAAGCTTCTCAGGCTGGGAGGTAGGGATTTGGTTGTTAACTTCGTGAGCTGTAGCCTCTGAATGTGTAGACTCAGGCCAAGGCCAGGACTCTCAATGTTTCCCCTGAGTTACCCTGAGGCTCACAGAGTAACCTATGGGGGCAGGGTGGTCTGTCTCCTTCAGTTTCCACCTCTGTGTCTCTGGGCTACAGCTCAGATTCAGTAGCAGAAGGTAAGCAGAATTGCAGGGCAATGCTGCCTTTTGATGATTGGCTAGGTGGTCCTAAAACATGCCTGTGTTGTTAGTGGTTGGTGACTCCACCCTCCTGGACTTAGACTCCTTTCTGCCTCCCTTCTCCTTTCCTCAGTAACACCAAAGCCTGAGACTGTTTCCACTAATTCAAGATTTTACTCTTTGTGGGGAATTTAACTCCAGACTTTTCTTGGTCAGAGAAGAGGGATGAGAGCAACTAAATTTTATTCCTCTATCTTGACTTCTGGAAGTTTGCATATGTAATTTATCACATCCAGGCTGCAGGCTGTCATCTCCAGAAGCAGCTGCTGAACCTGCTGTGGGCCCTGAGATTTTTCCTACCCAATTTCAATGATCCTCTGTCCTGTGGTGAGATAGCTACAAATCCTTCTGGCTAAGTGAGTCTTCTGACTGGCTGGGGCTTCTTCTCAGTCTGCTCTACTCTGCTCTCAGATCCACGCTGGTGCAACTCCTGTGTATTCTGCATTCTCCCTGCCCAGACCTAACTAGGCGCTTCCCTGCCCTGGGAATCTGCCACTCTCTGTCTCCCAATGGATTCTGTTGCTCTTAAATCTGTTCAAATTCACTTTTTAGCTTTTAGCAACACAATTCTCAGAGGAGTTTTGAAAGACTACTGCTTCCTTTCTGCAATCTACAAGATGCATTTTCATTATAGCTACTGACAATACAAAAACAAAAGTTGATATCTGCATTCTAAATATGGATCCATTTTGTCACCACTGAATACACCAATTAATAAAAATGAGAGATGAAATTCATCAAATATTAAAATACATATATTATCTACATATAAATATATCTGTGAAGAAGGGGAAAAATAACAAAGTAAAATGTGGACAAAAGAAAACAAAAGAAACTTAGGAGGAAGCAAAGAAAAAAATGGAAAGGTCTCAACAAAATGCATAGTAATTATTATATGGGCTTTCCTGAAATGGAAATTTATTGCTATGTATTATGAATCCTCTCTTACAGTCTGCTATGCACATGCCATACTTTTCTTTTCTTTTCCAAATTCACATTGAAGTTTCAATATTTAAATTATATTATGTTTCTTTTTTCTCTATTGTGCATTTGCTTTAGAATTTAAGAAAAATAAATATTTTAAATTAAATATTAAAGTCAGTTTAGAGAGTATCTAACTCAATCTGTTTCTGTGGTTTAGAAAACTAAGAACGTAGATGGCGGCATAGAAGCAGCAAAGCCCCGCAGTTCCCACACAACCACCCTAATAGCCCATAAAATGGGACTCTAAAATTTTTGAGCTCCAAAACTCTCCAAAATGCAGAAAACACATCTGTTGCTACAGGCAGCTCAGCATGTGGCACTCTGCACTGCAGTGTGGGAGCCATGGCCGACCCAGCCCATACAAATGAGAATGATGCGAGAAAGTCATGAAAAGAGAGTCAACAACCTGACTGAAGACAACAATATCTTAAAGGGAAAATTAACTCAGATGGCAAAGGAGGCCCAGAAAACCAACGAGGAGAAGAAAGCCTTAAAAAGTCAAGTTTTCCAGATGGAGAAAGAGTCTCAAAAGCATTCTGAAGAGAATAATTCCTTCAGAATTAGAGTGGGGCAAGTGGAAGCTAATGACTTTATGAGAAACAAATATACTATTAAACAAATACAAACATACAAAAAAATAGAAGATAATGTGAAATATCTCCTTGAAAAAAAACACTGACCTGGAAAATAGATCCAGGAGAGACAATTTGAAAATTATTGGTCTACCTGAAACCCATGACCAGAAAAAGAACTTGGAAAGATCCTTCAAGAAATCCTCAAAGAAAATTGCCCTGATATTTTAGAATCAGACAGCAAAATAGAACTTGAAAGAAATCACTGATCACCTCTTCAAAAATATCTCCAAAAGAAAACTACTAGAAATGTTATTTCCAGGTTTCAGAATCCCCAGTTAAAGGAAAAAAATAAGACAGGATGCCAAGAGAAAGTCATTTGAATACTGTGGAAGCACTATCAGGATAATTCAAGACCTGGCAGCTTCCAGAGTGAGGGATCAAAGGGCCTGGAATATGATATTCCAGAGAGCAAGAGAGCTAGGATTAAAACCAAGAATCTCCTACCCAGAAAAACTGAGCATAATGTTCCAGGGGAATATATGGTCATTCAGTGAGGTAGAGGACTTTCAAGCATTCTTAATGAAAAAACCAGAACTGAACAGATAATTTGACATTCAATCAAAAGAAGGATGAGAAGGTAAACATTGGAAAGAAATCATAAGGAACTTATCAAAGTTGAACTATTTACATGCCAATATGGAAAAATAATAATTGTGACTTATGAATCTTTTCTTACTATGAGGATAGGTGAAGGGAATACAAATAGATAGATAGATAGATAGATAGATAGATAGATAGATAGATATAGATACAGATATAGATATAGATATATATACAATCAGCCTCTCGCAATATGCCCACTATGGAAATGTCCTGCATAATTACACATACATATATATATATATATATATATGTATGTATACCTACTCATATGTCTATATAGGAGGGTATATATGCATATGATTACATATCTGAGCTTGGGTATAAATGTGTACATACAGGGTTCAGGACCAATTGTTTAGGAAGAGATGATACTTTAAAAGGTGAAATTCTGAAGTGGGAGAGGACTTGAATGAGAGGAGACAGGGTGAGACAAAATGGGGTTAATCATCCATATAAAAGAGGCAAAGGATAACTGTTACAACTTTACTTTCAATTACTCTCATTAAATTTGGCTTAGGGAAGGAATGACATAAATTCTAAACTAGGTATCTTGCCACAAAGCAGAGTAGGGGGGATGGGAATCAGAGGGGGGGATGATGGAAGGAAGGGTCAGGTAGGGGCGGGAGGGTTGCGGGAAGCACACACCTCAGTAAAGGGACAGGGACAGGGTAGAGAACAAAACAAGAGGGGTGCGGGATAGGAAGGAGTGACATACAATCAGCCTCTCACAATATGCCCACCATTGAGATGTCCTGCACAATTACACATGTACAGCCTGTATGGAATTGCTGCTCCTTCCAGTGGGAGTAGGTGACAAGGGAGGAACCACAAGAATCTAGAATTTAAAGTTATACAATCAAATGTTAAAACACACACACACGTATAATCATTAACCACATGCAACTGGGAAATGAGACATACAGGGACTGGGGTAGTGAGACCCTCCCTGCCCTACTAGAAAGTTAGAGGAGTGTTGGAGGAGGACATAAAAGAGAACAGATTGTGGGAGGGTCTTTACACTGGGATCACTTTTTGGGCTTGGGGGTAGGGGATAGAAGGGTCAAAATGTGTAACTCAAAACCTTGTGGAAATGAATGATGTAATCAAGAAAATAAATTAAAATTTTTAAAAAAGAAAAAAAAGAAAAAAGAAAACTAAGACCTTGGGAGCATAGTGAAATATACAAAATTATACATGTAATAAGCAGGAAGGCCAAGAAGCTGACGTAAAATCTAAATCTAAGACTTTTTTCATTTTACCGTGATACACTAAATTTCTGTCTTTAATAAACATTATATGATTATGATTCAATAATGAGTACAGAGTTGATTAAAAGGAAGTAATAACTTTTTTAAATATAAAAGTTTTCTTCAATAGTTGAACTTTCCTCTTTCAGCTGATATGATTCCCCCTTTCTTTAAGGTAAATTGTACGTTGTTTATATCTTAGTACATGGTATCTCTGATTTATTGTAATAGAAAGCATTGATTACTTAGTTAATCATCTTATTGTTACGTAATTCTTCAAATGTAAGGAGGTGAATTCTCAGATATGAGGGAAACAGATTGTTCCTGAGAATTTACTTAATGTTGGTCCTTCTTGGTGAGACTTACCAAGCTTTAAGAATTTGCTATCTAACTAATCTTTTATCACAAACACAATGTAGTAAGGTATCAGAAGAGAATTTAAGTTGAGGTTCATCATTCAAAATGTTATTTAAAAATTCTGCTTAAGAGAGGATTCTAGGAAAGTGGTGGACTAGGTCAGAAAATTCTAAGCTCTCAAAATTTTCCCCCAAAAAATATTTAAAAGGACACTCTAGAGCAAACAAAGTGTGGGTGGAGATAAATAAGAATAGGGGCACATCCGGGGTCTTCCTGGGACAATTTGAGAAGATCAGAAGAAAAATCCCAGGACAAAGTTTTGGTCCTGTGAAGAGTAAGCCCTTCCAGATTAGGTTCCCTTTTAACAACAAGCAGCAAGCCTAGGGGTTAGTTGATTTAAGAGCGTGGCTCAGCCCCTGGCATAGGAATTTGTACTCCCAGAAAATGAAGGAAGATGGGAATTTGAGCCTAGAAGGATTGAGGGTACCTCTGCTAGAAAGGAATGCTGGACACAGCTGTGTTATGAAGAGCAGTGAGACAAGAAAGGACTAGTACAAGTCTGGCGGGTACAGAAGCATTGGAGGAGAAAGCCTCTGGCTGTGGGCACTTACAGGAGTTTAGAGGTATGGCTTTGGTTCCAGGATAGAGGGGAGAAATGAAGATCTGGGTTTAATGGGCTCCATTTCCCATACCCCAGGGCTAGAGGTGATTACAAAAACTAAGCTATTACCACAAAATAATGCAAAGTTGAAGAAGAAAGAATATAACCATAGAAAGCTATTTGGGGAATAAAGAATAAAATCCTCTTCTTCACAGTAAAGAGTCCAAAAAGTGTAATATCAAATAATCACCTGCCCAAAAAGACTTTAAAAATTAAATGATTGGGGGGGGTAGGTGGAGTCAAGATGTGGGAGTAAAAGCAGAACATTTCAACAGGAGCAGCAGTGACTATTTCAGAGCTCTGAGCTCACCAACTGTAGGGATGAATCTACTTCGAAAACACAGGATAGTACACCAATCACCACCACCCCACTCACTGGATGCAGAGTCCTGCCTGGAGAAAGAGTTAGAAAGTCAGGTATATGGCTGAAAAGATGTGCAAACACCATAAAAATCAGGCTATAGGATGTTATTTTGGTGACAAGATCAAAATATACCAGAAGAAAACAACCAAGTCAAAACCTCTACATTAAAAGCTTTCAAGAAAATAATGGATTGGTCACAGGATGTGGAAGAACTCAAAAAGGATTTTGAAAATCAAGTAAGAAAATTAGAAGAAAAATTCGGAAGGTAAATGAGACAGATGTAAGAAAATCATGAAAAATGAGTGAACAGTTTGCTAAGAGAGATGCAAAAATAGTAAAGAAATAGAGTAATAAATAGACTAAATAAATAAACTACCCCAAATGACAAAAGAGATCCAAAAAGCCAATGAGAAGAATACCTTGAAAAGCAGAATTGGCCAGGTGGAAAAGAAAGTCCAAAAGCTCACTGAAGAAAATACTTCCTAAAAACATTAGGATGGAGAAAATGGAAGCTAATGACTTCATGAGATATTGTGAAGTTATAAAATAGAACCAAAATAATGAAAAAAAAGAAGACAATATAAAACATCGCATTGGAAAACTGGAAAATAATTCCTGGGGAGATAATTTTAAAGCTACCTAAAACTACTTGAAAGCCATGATCATTGAAAAAGCCTAGACATTATCTTTCAAGAAATCATCAATGAAAGCTACCCTGATATTCTAGAATCAGATGATAATATCAAAATTAAAAGAATCCACTAGTCATCTCTTGAAAGAGATCCCAACAGAAACATTACATGGAATATTGTAAGCAAATTCCAGAGTACACAGGTGAAGGAGAAAATATTGTAAGCAGTCAGAAAGAAACTAATTGAGTATTGTGGAAATACAATCAGGATAACACAAGACCTACCAGCTTTTACATTTAGTGATCAAAAGGCTTGGAATGTGGTATTCTGGTGGACAGAAGAACTACAATTAAAACCAAGAATCAAATACCAAGTAAAACTGAGTATAATACTTCAGGGGGAAATTAAACATTCAATGAAGTAAATGTCTTCCAAGCATTCCTGATGAAAAGATGAGAGCTGAAGAGAAAATTTTACTTTCAAATACAAGAATCAAGAGAAGAACAAAAAGGTAAACAGAAAGAGAAATAATAAGGGACTTATTAAAGTTGAAATAAGTTACATTCCTGCAAGGAAAAATGATAATTGTAACTCATGAGGACTTTCTCAGTATTTGGGTAGTTTGGGGCAATATGGATAGCTAGATAAATTGATAGACAGACAAACAGACAGACAGACAGACAGACAGACAGACAGACAGACAGACAGACAGATAGATAGATAGATAGATAGATAGATAGATAGATAGATAGATAGATAGATGGATGGATGGATGGATGGATGGATGGATGGATGGATGGATGGATGGATGGATAGATAGACAGACAGACAGACAGACAGACAGACAGATAGATAGATGAAAGGAGGAAAGATAGATGGCACAAGTATAGTTGAATTTGAAGGAATGATATTTAATAAAACAAAATTAAGGCATAAGAAAAATAGAGTGGAAGGAGAATGGAAGATATGTAATGGTGTAAATTATCTCACATAAAAGGAGAAAAAGGTTTCACAATGGAGGGGATAGGGGGTGAGAGGGAATGAGCGAAACTTGGTCTAATTGGATTTGGCTTAAGATAGGAGGAACATATACACTAACTCTACAGGAAAGTAAGGAGGAATGGGTCAAGACAAGGGGATGATAGAAGGGAAGGAATATTGGGGGAGGGACTATTGAGAAGCAAACACTTTTGAAAAGGGACAAGGTCAAAGGAGAAAAAAAAGGGGGGATGGGATAGGGTGGAGGAAAATGTAGTTAGTCTTTCACAACATGACCGCTATGGAAGTGGTTTGCAAAACTACACATGAGCAACTTATACTGAATTGCTTGTCTTTTCAACGAGTTTGGGTAGGGAAGGAAGACAGAAAAATATTCAAAACTCAAAATTAAAAAAAATAAAATAAATGGTTTTACATGCAACTGAGAAATAAGATATACCAGCAGTGGGGTATATAAATCTACCTTGCCCTACAAGGAAGTAAGGGGGAAGGGAAAAAGAGGGGGTAAGGATGATAGAAAAGAGGGCAGGCAGGGAGAAGGGGTAATCAGAATGTAAGCCATCAAAGAGTGGGGAGAGGGGATAGATGAAGATAAAATATAGAACTAAAAACCTTGTGGAAATAAATGTTGAAAACTAAAAATAAATTAATACAAAAGAAAAAAAATGATGACAAAGATGGAGAAAAAACTAAAAAAAAAAATAAGAATAATCCAAGAAAAACAAGAAGGTTATGTAAGGAAAGTCAACCAATTAGAAAAAGAGATCCAGAATTTTAAGGCAGAAAATGACACTTGGAAAATTAGAATTAGGCAAAGTGAAGTCAGCAAGAAATAATTAACCAAAATACGAATAATAAAAAAGAAAAAAATGAAATATAAGGAAAACAACAGATTTGGGGAATAGATCAAGAAAAGGAAAATATAGAAATAATTTGAATAACTGAAGGTTATGTTAAAAAAAAGAATCTTGATGCTAAAATACAAGAAGTAATTAAAGTAAATTGTATAGAAGCATTAGAGCTTGGGGGGTACATAGAAACAGAATAAAATCTATCATTCACAACTTAAGAGAGCTTCTATGTGGAAAAAAATCATAGAAAGATCATAGTAAAATTCCAAAAGTTTCAGCTCAAGGATAAACTATTAAAAGCATCAAGATTGAAACAATTTATATATGGTGGTGCAGCAATTAGACTCACACAAGACTTAGCAGCTGAGACCTTAAAGGACTGCAGGTCTTGCAACACAATATATCAAAGACAAAAGAAATGAAGCTATGCTCAAAATCAAACCCAGCAAAATTAAGTGTTGTGCTAAATGAAATAATAATGAACATTTAATAAACTCTCAGACTTTCAAGGCTTCATTAAAAACATATTCTGAACTTCAAAGATTAGACCCATAAAAACAAAGAGAAATATAAGATATACACCAAAGACTAATTATAAGGGATGCATAAGGATAGATAACATACACATGCACAAGCACATTTGTTTCTATGTGTGCATACACATTTATGTATGTGTGTATATATGATTCTTATTAATAATTGGATCATAAAATTCGGGAAAACTGAGTATAATATGAATTTTAAAAGCTAAAACCATTTGGGAACAACTAAAAATAAAAATTATTTTATACAAATGAGGTACCAAAGGAAGAATACATACAGAGTAATTAGATGTAGGAGGAGGTCTGCAAGTTCAGGTAACCTACTTGGATCAGAAATGGATTTAAGAGGAACCAACACACACACACACACACACACACACACACACACACACACACACATACACACACGGAAGAAAACAGGTGAGATACTAAGGGGGGATAGGCAGGCAACAGGAGGACAAGGTCCTGAATAGAAGTAAAGGAGTGGAGGAAGGAAGGATAGGAAACAAGAAATATGAACAAACATAAAAACAAAGACCAGGAGTACAATATTCATGCATACATATGTCTACATACATACCTACATACATAAGCATATACAAACAAACGTGCATGCCTATATATACACATATATACATATGTATATCTGTATATACACATATAAATACATATATCTATATATGTCTATATCTCTATATAGATCTATATATTTGTGTTATACATACATACATGATTCTTGGTTTTAATCCCAGCTCCCTTGATCTCTGGAATATTATATTCCAGGCCCTTTAATCTCTTAATGTAGAAGCAGCCAGATCTTGGGTTATCCTGATTGTGTTTACACAGTATTCAAGTTGTTTCCTCTTGGCAGCCTGTAATATGTTCTCTTTTAACTGGGTATTCTGGAACCTGGCAATAACATTTCTAGGAGTTTTCTTTTGGGGATCTTTTTGAAGAGGTGATTGGTGAATTCTTTCAAGTTCTATTTTTCTCACTGATTTTAAAATATCAGGGTAATTTTCCTTGAGGCTTTCTTGAAGGATAAATTCTATGTTATTTTTTTTTTATCATGGCTTTCAGGTAGACCAATAATTTTTAAATTATCTCTCCTGGATCTATTTTCCAGGTCAGTGGTTTTTTAAAGGAGATATTTCACATTGCGTTCTATATTTTTTTCATTTGTTTGGATCTGTTTAAGAGTATCTTGATTTCTCATAAAGTCATTTGCTTCCATTTGCTCCACTCTAATTTTTAAGGAATTATTCTCTTCAAAAGGCTTTTGAGATTCTTTTTCCATCTGGCAAATTTGACTTTTTAAGGCATTCTTCTCTTCATTTTTTTTTTGGGGGGGGCCTCTTTTGCTGTTTGAG
>CM053599.1:185307176-185342243 GCA_028646575.1 Pseudocheirus occidentalis
AAATTGTCTCTCCTGGATCTATTTTCCAGGTCAGTGGTTTTTTCAAGGAGATATTTCAAATTGCTTCCTATTTTTTCATTTCTTTGTAACTGTTTAATAATATCTTGGTTTCTCATAAAGGCATTAGCTTCTACTTGCTCCACTCTAATGACTCAGAGTTTATTCTTTGTCGCATTTCTTTTCTAGTCTCAATTACTGAATAGACATTGGCTCAGTGAAATGGAGACTGTAACTTAAAAGACTCAAGGCTACTCATTGTATCCTGGGCTATCTCTCATTATCCTGGTATATATCAATGTACCTAAATGACTTAGAAGGAGAAAGTGAGGTTCGTGTGCAAACCTCCTTCACTTAAATCCAATTCCCTTGCAAGTCATGGCATCAGCTTCCTAATATCATGGTGCTCTTTGATAATGAAGGCAAACAAGCTTTATGTAATTTTTGGTAGCAGTGACATCATTCTGAATTCTTTTCATAAACCAATCCATTTCTTCATACATTTCTAAATTTCTCACCCAGTTATTTGATAATTTTGCTATTATTATTATTTGATTTTATGTATATATCTCTGCTTAAGGATCTTTTTTCTCCATTTTTGAACCTCAATCTTTTCATAGTTGGTAATTGGAAATTAATCACTTTTGTGCAAATATGAAAAGGATAGTGTCATATTCCCATATTAATGTGAAAATAACATGCATTAAGGCAAGTATTATAGATTTGATAATTGTTTTAAATGTTTTCTTACTAATATTTTACTGTAGGATGCCAATTATTCTCCTGGAATTCATAGAGTAGTAGTCTCATACATCCATGTGTCTTAAACTAAAGATCAAATCATTTGAAAGTATAATCTTCATTCATTGGTTAAATTTGATATCCAGATTAATGTTCAAACCTCTCTTTTTTTTATTTGCTGTGCCTTAACATTTTTTTAACTTACTGAACCAAAATGAAATTTTGATATTGCTGCTGAAAATTTTAAAATATTAAGGGATAAAATATTCCTTTACTTTCCTTTTTTAGAGGAATCATATCATCTGATGACATCCCTAAAATGTTTTTTATGACTTTGAAAACTGTACTGAACAATGTTCGAAGGCCTGATAATAACTTTTAGTCTAAGCATAACCATAACTTGTTTAAATTCTTGGAAGGAATTTTTAAAAATCTTCTTATGCTAGTGCTATGTTGTAATTAGGGAATAGTTTTTATGTTAATTTTAAATGCTGCAGAGTTTCCAGTATGTTTGAGTCTATTTTTTGTATTTATTCTACATGAATGATTCTCTTGCCATATGGACCTAGAGTCAGGATGACCTGAATTCAAATCTGGCCTCACTTACTAGCTATATGACTCCCAGTAAGTCATATAACTCTGTCTCCATTTCCTCATTTATAAAATGATTAGGAGAAGGAAGTGGCAAAACACTATAGTATCTTTGCCAAAAAATAAACTGACAAAAACCCAAATGGGGTCATGAAGAGTTGGATGTGACTAAAATGACTCAAGAGTAAGAACAAATTTATTCAAAAGAGAAGTGATGAGACTATACTAAAGATAAGGGCTCTTGATTTATCCAAGTTCCCAATTCCTTGAAGAAATTAAAATAATGATATATTTAAAAGGAGGTTATGTCTTATTACTTTATGTCACTGACAGCAAATAGGGAACAAAGCCCTTGAAGGGATGAGTCACATAGAAGAATTGAGAGGTTTTAGGAAGATTGTTCTCCAAGATGATAATTGTGGCTTTTGTTCTGTTTTGATGAAGCAAAATGTTAACATCTACATCCTGAGTTGTGTAACTTTTAAATCATTTTGAAAATGTTTCCTTGTTTAATAATTTTAAAATCTACTTCAAAAATGTCTTATGAAAAACAAGTCATTTCCCAATTGATAAACAGGCAAAAGATTTGAATAAATAGTTTTCAGATGAAGAAATCAAAGCCGTCTATGCTCATATTTTAAAAATTCTCTAAATCACTAGTAGAGAAATGCAAATTAAAACAACTCTGAGGTACCACTTTGCACCTATCAGATTGGCTAATATGATGGAAAAGGAAAAGAGTGCATCTGGTGGAGTCATGGGGAAAATAGGTCTCTAATGTCTTGTTGATAGAATTGTGAACTGATCCAGTCCTTCTGGAGAATAATTTGACCATAAGCTCAAAGGGCTATCAAACCTATTGAGTCAGCAATGCCACTGCTCGGTCTCTATCCCAAGATAGAGAATGTAAAGTTATAAAGATATGAAAAACCAAGGAAATGTTGGAGAGGACAAATTTATAAAAAAAATTATTGATAGCCTCTCTTTTATGGTGGCAAATAATGGGTAAATGAGAGGTTTCCCATTAACTAGAGAATAACTGAACAAGTTTATGATTATAATGGAATGTTACTGTGCTATAAGAAATAATAAATAGGTAGATTTCAGAAAAAAACATGGGAAGACTTATTTGAACAGCAAATAAAGTGAGCAGAACCAAGAAAACATTGTACAGAGTAATAGCAATAATGTATGCTGACAAATTTTGAATGACTTTCCTGTTTTCAACAATACAATATCAAAGACAATTCCAAGACAAGGGTGAAAAATTCTCTCCACCTCCAGAAAAAGAATGGATGGAGTTGGAATGCAGAATGAACTATATTGTTTTTCACTTTCTGTGTTTTGTCTTGTTTTCCCCCTTACATCTGTGTCTTCTTTCACAACATGACTACTGTGGTGAGGTTTTTGCATGATAGAATATGTATAACCTATATCAAATTGCTTGCTATCTCAGTGGAGGAGAAGGTAAGGGAGGAAGAGAGAGAATTTGGAATTCAAGAATTTCCAAAAATGAATGTTAATAATTGTCTATGCATGTAACTTGGAAAAATAAAATATTATTCAAAACAACAAAAATGTCTTAAGGGATAGATATGTTTTAATACATGAGGGTACTCAGTTTATACATTTCTCCAGCCAAGCAGAGAAAAATTAGATTATAATATGTAATGGCAAATTAATTTAAAATTGTTTGTGCAGCTTTGTTCCTAAATGTAGATGTATGCATATTGGATTTATACAATTATCTATGTAAACACATATAAAAATACAATAGGGCATAGTAATTTTTCTCCAGTTGTCTCTCTTCTCTTCTGTGCAATTGTACTAATATTATTCTGTACTATTGGCAATCCCTTTGCAGATGTAGGTGTTTCCTCAGACTATGTTTACCAAGTGATAAATTGATTTTCTTTTTATTTATCTACCCTAAAAAAGGACAATCCAAATGAAGTTTCAATTACTCCTTTTTCTAGAATAAGCAGGTAAAAAAAGGAAAACATCTAGAGTAGAGTCAAGATGGTGGATTAGAAGCAAAAGAACTCCTTGACTCATCCCATAACCACCTAAAATACGTATAAAATATGACTGTAAACAAATTTTAGAACTCGGGAACCCACAAAATTACAGAGTAACAAAGCTCCTGCTGAAGGGAGCCCAGAAGGCAGATAGGAAGGAGTTCATTGCAGCACACTGGGAGCCCAGACCAGCACCACATGAACCAGGGGCTGGAGCCCTAGGGTGTCCAGAACAAGCTATGGCTGGAACTTTTAGGAGAGTGGATCACAGTCAACTGGGGGAAGGGGGATTTCAAGAATTAACACCCATAAGAAATAAGGACTAAGTGAAAGGTAAGTGGAACTTGGCTAAATTTGGTGGAAGAGAGTCTGGCCATCTGCCTCCAGGGCGAGAAGCAGAGGCTGCTACCACCATGTAGCTGCTTTAGAGTCCCCAGCCTTCAGATTGCAGGGGCCCCAAGCAATTATTCAGAGACTAAGTGCTCCTCTTTAACAGGCCTGGATCAGGGCCTTGGTCTTGGGTAGTGGTTCTGAGGTGTGTGATCAGGGAGCCAAAGCTCTTGGGGGCTTGTGAGGCAGCAGCCTACCAATAGCCCCAGCAACTGCTAAAACCCCAGAGATTTGGGACAAAGCTCTCCCCTCTTGAAGCAGAGTTCTACTGAGCCCAAAAGTCAAGTAATTGACTGGCAACATGGGCCTA
Organism: Pseudocheirus occidentalis; assembly: GCA_028646575.1. Classification (NCBI taxonomy): domain Eukaryota; kingdom Metazoa; phylum Chordata; class Mammalia; order Diprotodontia; family Pseudocheiridae; genus Pseudocheirus; species Pseudocheirus occidentalis. The sequence goes on from CM053599.1 coordinate 185,311,224, forward strand.
CAAAGTAAACAAAGCAAGCTAAGCAATCCAACTTTAGATTCCTTTTGGGGGGACAAAAAAGGATCAAAGAATCCAACAGGAGGAAGAAAATACAATGAGAATGAAGACTGGTTAAAATACATAGAGGAGCTTAAGAAGGATTTTGAAAACCAAATAAGAGAAGTGGAGGAAAAATTGGGAAGAGAAATGAGAATGATACAAGAAAATCATGAAAAGTCAGCAACCTGACTGAAGAAAATAACACCTTAATGATAGAATAATTCAAAAGGAAAAATATGCTGAAAAAGCCAATGAGGAGAAGAATGCCTTAAAAAGTCAAATTTATGGAAAGAGAATCTCAAAAGCTGTTTGAAGAGAATAATTCCTTCAGAATTAGAGTGGAGCAAATGGAAGAAATGACTATATGAGGAATCAAGATAGCAATAAACAGATCCAAAGAAATGAAAAAATATATAAGTCAATGTGAAATATCCCTTTGAACAAAACCACTGACTTGGAAAATAGATCCAGGAGAGACAATTTAAAAAATTATCAGACTACCTGTAAGCCATGATAAGCACAAGAATGTAGAAAGCATCCTTCAAGAAATTCTCAAGGAAAATTGCACTGAGATTTTAGAAGCAGAGGGCAAAATAGAATTTTAAAGAATTCAAAAATTAGCTTTTGAAAAAGATCCCAAAAAGAAAACTCCTAGGAATGTCATAGCCAGGTTAGGGAGTTCCCAGATCAAGTAGCAAATATTTTAAGCTGCCAAGAAGAAACAATTTGAATGCTGTTGAAACATAATCAGGATAAATGAGGATCTGGCAGCTTCTACATTAAGGGATAAAAGGGCCTGGAATATGATATTCCAGAAATCAAGGGATCTAGAATTAAAACCAAAAATCGCCTACCCAGAAAAATTGAGTATAATGTTTCAGTGAGAAATATGACCATTCAGTGAGGTAGAGGACTTCCAGGCATTCTTGATGAAAAAATGAGAACTGAATAGAAAATTTAGCATTCAAATGCAAGAAGCATGAGAAGGTAAACATGGAAAAGAATTCAAATGCAACTTATCAAAGTTGAACTCTTTACATGCCAATATGGAAAAACAATAATTATAACTTATGAAACTTTTCTCAGTATGAGGATAATTGAAAAAAAATCAATGTATAAATATACATTTATATACATATATGTATACATACACATCTGTGTAGATAGGATGGACTATGTGCATAGTAATACATATGTGAGTGTGCATATATATGTGTACATAGACAGAAGTCACAGGATCAATTGAATAGGATGGGATAATATTTTAAAAGGTGAAATTGAGAGGTGAGAAAGGAATAGTATGAGAGGACACATGGAGAGGTAGAATGGGGTCAATCATCTCATGTAGAAGAGGCAAGGGGTAACTGTTACAATGGAGGGGAAGATGAGGAAAGCAAAAGGGAATGGTTTAACCTTCTCTCATTGAACTTGGCTTAGGGAAGGTATGACATACACTTTATATTGGGTATCTTAGCCTACAGGAGAGTCAGGAGGAAGGCGATGAGAGGGAGAAGGGTGGATGGGAGAGCAGCTTGAGGGAAGGGTGGTTGGAAGCACATATTTCTGTAAAGGAACAGGGACAAAGTAGAGAACAGAAGAAGTGGGGGTTGGAATAGGAAGGAAGGAATTATAGTCAGTCTTTCACAATGCATCCATTGTGGAGATCTTATGTGTAACTACACGTGTATGGCTTGTATTGAATTTTCTGTCTTTCCAGTGGGGGTAGGTGACGAGGGAGAAAGGGAAAGAATTTAAAATTTAAAGTTCTAAAATAAAATGTTTATATACGTATTTGTATATGTATATGTTATCATTATTATTATTTACATGCAACCTGGAAATAAGATATACAGGTACTGGGGTAGGTAGATCCATCTTGCCCTACTGGAAAGTCAGAGGGGTGATGGGGGAGGATATAGGATATAGCAGATTGTGAGAGGGAGTATACAGTGAGATCACTGTTTTGGGGTGGTGGTTAGGGGAAAGAAGGGGATAAAATTTGTAACCCTTTCTATCTCTCATCAAAATCTGGTAGAAATGAATGATATAAACTAAAAATACACATTTTTTTAAAAAGGAAAACAGCTATCAGATAGTGAATGATGTATTAATGTTTTCTTGAAAGGGTCTCAAAGAAGTACAAGGATCTCCAGAAATGAAAAAAAAAATAAGTTAACCTCATGTTTTCTATGCCAGGAGGCAAACCTTATCATATAAAACTATAGTCTGTAAAACTTTCAGGCAAATTTTTTTTGCTATACTTAAAAGTGAAGAGTAAAATATAAAATATTAGCATTTGTTCTTGGAAAATTGAAAACTATTTTCCACATGAAAGATTAATATTTTAACTTCAGGTATGATATTCCTATGACATACATAATTGTAATAGATATTGGTTTAGGATCCTTTAAGCAATCAAAAAATGGCACTGAATGAGTAACTTAGTTTAGGTAGAATTCTCCATAAGAAACTACAATTATATTCAATAAGAGGCCAAGGAAATCTAGATTTAAAAGTAGTGGGAAATTAAATAATCTAATCTTAAAGAATGAGTTGGTCTAGGCCTGTACAACATGTGGCCTGCTGGCCACTTGCACCCTGACAAAGGATTTCAGGTAGCCTTTGAAAAATGTAGGGTTGCCACTGTGTACTCCTCTGTTTCTCATGTGACCAGCAGCAACAAACCATCATCACTCTGTCTCTAGTCTAACTTATCTGTGGCCCAAAGAAGACTCCAAGTTATGGAAGTCTGAGTTGGTCAAAGAACAAATCATAGAGATGTTGAATAATTTCATTAAAAAAATTTTAACAATGAGGCAAAGTACCAAAATTTATGGTTTTGAACCAAAGCAGTAATTAAAAGAAGAGTTATATCTCTATATTCTTATATCAATAAAATAAAGAAATGCCACATAAGTGTATTGGGCATGAAACAAAAATATTAGAAAAAATTGCAACTGAAAAATTCCCAATTAAACACCAAATCAGAAATCCTGAAAATTCAAAGGGAAGATTAATAAAATTGAAAGTAAGGAAACAAATGAACTAATAAATAAAACTGTAGCTGGTTTGATAAAAATACCAATTAAATAGATAAACTATTGATTTAAAAAAGAAGAAAAATAAATTAACTGTAACAAAAAATAATGGGGGTGAACTCACCATCGATGAAGAAGAAACTAAAAACAATAAAGGTAGAAAATATATTTTGTTTGATTATATACCAATGCATCTGACAATCTAAATGAAATTTGTGAATATTTACAAAATAAATTGCCTAGATTAAATAACCCTATCTTAAATGAATAAATCAATCAAGCCATCAATGAGCTCCCTAAAAAAATATTCCCAGGACTAAGTGGTTTCACAAATTAAATTTAACAATCATTTAAAGAAAAAGTAATAACAAAACTATATAAATCAATTTGGAAAGTAAGCAAAGGAGGACTACCAAATTGATTTCTCATGTCACAAATTTGGTGCTTATATCTTGATCAAGAAGAACAAAAATGGAAAAAGAATATTACTATTTAAATTTCATTATGAATGTTGATTCCAAATATGTTAAATCAAATAGTAACATGATTACAGCAATACTTCACAAAGAATGTACACCATGTCCTGGTGAAATTTATACCAGGAATGCAAGACTGGTTCATGACATTATTATCTTGATAGATGAAGATTTTTTTATAAACAAAATACAATCATTCCCATTAAAAACAGAGGAAAAAGGAAAGTTAAAGTATAGGAAGTGCGTCCATGGTAAGGAATGTTTGAACCTCACTCTCATGAAAATTGGCTTAGAGAGAGAATAATAGACACACTCTGTAGGGCAAAGAAATCTATCTTACCCTCCAGGGAAGTAGGAAGGAAGAGCATAAGAGAAGAGAAGCAGAGATGATAGAATGGAGGAAGGATTAAAAGAAGAAATAGTCAGAAGAAAAACAGATGTTTGAGGGGGCTCTGGAAAGAGAGAGAGAGAGAGAGAGAGAGAGAGAGAGAGAGAGAGAGAGAGAATAGGAATTTCTGCATTGCTTGTGAATTTTTGATGCCCTAATATAGGCCTTGACAGCCTGTGACCTGGAAGCTGCTTCCGGCTCACCGAAAGGATTTAAGGAAGCCTACAAAAATTGTAGAGCAAATATCTTCTACATTTTTTTTGGGCCACACAAAATCCTTTGGGATGCCTGTGGGTCACTGGTTATACAGGCCTGGCCTCATACATGGTTACTTTTTGTACAGATACCTCATATATTGGAGAAAAAAAAGAATTCTCCTTTTTATTCCCATACAATTTTTCCACATGATTGTTTTGTCTAACTTTTCTAAAATTCTCATCAACTCTTTAATTTCTTGTTTATTTTTTGTTTATATTTATCTAAGTCTTGGAGAGTTAAGTTGAGGTGCCTCTTAATGTAGTTTTGTTCTTTCCTCTATAACTCATTCAACTTTTCCTTTAAGAATTTGGATGCTGTGCCCTGTAGTTCATATATGTTTACTATTTATATTGCTTCATTGTCTAAATATATTTTGGCAAAATGTTATTTGAAAGCCTGTATCTTTTAATTAGGTCTATTTTTGCTTTTGCTTAGTCTGAAATCATAATTGATGCTCATGTTTTTTCTCCTTCAGAGGAAGCATGATAGATTCTGTTCCAACCCCTTAATTTGACTTTGTGTGTGTCTCTTGGTTTTAGGTGTCTTTATTGTTGGATACTCATTTTTAGTTCATTCTGCAGGTTCTTTGCAATGGGTACAATCATTCATAGATTTGTTTATAAACTATGTTTTTCCTTACATCCTGTTTTTCCCTCCCCCTCTCCTCTTCAATAATCTGTTTTGCTTCTCACTATTACTTCTCTAATCTTTCCTCCCTTCTATCAGCCCTGCTTCTCTTCTCTTATGTCCTTCCCATCCTACTTCCCTGTAGGGTCAGATAGGTTTCTAGGTTCAACTGACTGTGTATGTTATTCTCTCTTTGAACCAATTTCAAAGGAATGAGGTTCAAACATTGCCCACCATTAATTTTTGCCCTCCTCTACAAAAGCTATTTCTAGCACCTCTTCTATTTGAGATAATTTCCACCAGTCTCCTTCCTCTCTTCTCCCTCTATACCTCTCTTAACCCCCCGCCCCAATCATATTTGTTTTTAAATCATACTTTCATTGTCATCTCACACTTTACACCTTATATCTGTATGGTCTTTCTAACTATCCTAACAATGAAAAAAATATTTCTTAGAAGTCAAAAATATCATCTTTCCAAACATGATTATAAACATTTTTGCCTCATTGATTCCCCTATGATCTCTCTTTCTCGTTTCCCTCTTTATGCTTCTCTTGAGTCTTGGAGATGAAAGTCAAATTTTCTTTTCATCTTTGGTCTTTTAATCAGCAATAATTGCAAGTCATCTATTTCATTAAATATTCATTTTCCCCTCACAGAATTATGTTCACTTTGCCTGGATAGGTATTTCTTTCTTGTAATCCTAGCTCCTTTGCCTTGAAAATGATCATATTCCAAGACCTCCAGTCCTTTAATGTGGAAGCTGCTAAATCTTGGGCTGCTGTAACTCCATGATATTTGACTTATTTCTTTCTGACTACTTGCAAGTGTTCTTCTTGATCTGGAAGATATTGAATATGGTTATGATGTTTCTATACCTTTTCATTTTGTTATCTCTTTCAGAAGATGATTGCTGTATTTTTTCAATTTTTTCTATTACCCTTTTGTTCTAGACAGGCATGGGGAACCAGCATGCTTAAGGTCACATATGGCCCTCCATGTCCTCAAGGGTAGTTCTATGTTCTGCAAAGTTTGGATTCAGTCAAAAAGTTGCTAATGTCTTTTAATATAATATAAAATATAGGGTTTTTTTGCTAAGATCAGGATTGTTACCCCTGCTCTTTTTTTTTGCTTCAGCTGAAGTATAATAGATTCTGCTCCAGTTCTCTACCCTTTATTTTATGTATTTCTCTCTACTTCAAGTGCACATTTTTTAAGCAACATATGGTAGGATTATGGTTTATGGTCCTCTATGTTTTCCACTTCCATTTTATGGAAGAGCTAATTCCATTTGTATTCACTGTTATGATTACTACCTGTGTATTTCCCTCCATCAAACTCTTCCTTTTGTTTATACTCTCTCTCTTTTCAGCTTTCCACTCCTTATCAGCGATTTGCTTCTATTTATTATATCCCCTGATCTACCCTCTCTTTGGTCATTCCTCATCCTTTTTATTTAATCTCCTCCCCTGCTATTTCCCTGTTGGATAAGGTAGATTTCTACATTCAAATATTTGTGTATAATATTCTCTCTCTGAGTCAATACTAAAGGGAATAAGGATCAAGCCATGCCCATCACCCAGGTTCTCATCTTCCCCTTCACTCTAGTTGGTCTTTCTTGCTTCTTTGTGTGAGATAATTCATCCCATTCTACCTCTCCCTGCTGCATCAATTGTACTCCTCTTTTTCATGTCTTAATTTTTGTCATTCTCTCAGATTCACTTCACATCCATACCTTCTGTCCATGTATATTCCTTCTATCTGTACTGCTGTGATATAATTTTAAAGAGTATTGGTGAGGATTCTGAGAGGGTGTCAGAGAATGTCAGAAAACTCCAAACTTTCAAAACTTTCCCTCACAAAAGAGATAAAATAGGACCTTAGGGAAAATAAGTTGTGTAAAAATAAATAAGAATATGGCCACAACAGAGGACTTCCTGGGACAATTTGAGAAGATCAGAAGAAAAACCCCAGGACGAGGTGTGAACATGTGAAGAGTAAAACCTCCAGGCTGGGATCTGTTCAAACAGCAAGCAGGAAGCACTATGGTTAGTTGATTTTAGAGGTTGCCTTGACTCCAGCCACAAAACCTTTGACTCACAGGAATTGGGCAACTGATCCTGGGAAAATTAAATGATCCTCTGCTGACAAGGAATACCAAACCCAGCTGTGCTGTGAAGAGTGGCAGGGGTAAAAAGGAACAAGCACACTCCTGGTGAGAGAAGAAGCAGTGCAGCAAAAATCACTGGCCATGGGCATATACAGGAGGCTGGAGGTTTGGCTTTGGTTCCAGGTTGAGGGGACAACTAATGTTCAGGGGCAAAAGGCACCATTTCCCATTCCCTAAGTCTAGAAGTGATACATGATATGATCTAAGATATGATATCTTGAGATAACATAACAAAAATTAAGTTATTACTACAAAAAATGAAGCTGCAAAGGAGAAATAATCCAACCATAGAAGGCTATTAGATAAATAGAGATGACTGGAGTTCATCATCAGGGGAGGATATTACAATAAAGAAACCTTTTTATACCAAAAAGAGAATGGTCAAATGATCTCCTGCCCCAAAATAATTCATAGATCTTTTAAAAAAGGACTAAAAATCAATTGACAGAGCTAAAGGAAAACTTAAAAAATACCTAAAGAAAATAATAATCCAAGAAAAAGAAGAAGATTATGAAAGGAAAGTCAACCAATTAGAAATGGAGATCCAGAATCTTAAGGAATAAAATGACACCTTGAAAACTAGACTTCAACATGGCAAACTCAGTAAAATTAAGAGATAAAGAAATAATCAAACAAAATGTGACAAGATATAAGAGAAAGTAAAACATCTTATAAGAAAAAAAATAGGATAAACATCTTAATGAATGATTAGCCTTGGGCTGAGGTTGGTGGAAAGGCAAGACCCAAGTCATGTCATCATCCCCGAAATAAGGAATATAAGCTGTATGATTTTCTTGTATCTTTGGCTCTGTACGAAACAGTTCTGCAATAAACAGAATATGGAATACATCCCAGTCTTTCTCCCCCTTTTCTTATTCAGCTACAAGCTTTCTCTCACTTTCTCTTAATTTTCCTCAGCTGGTAGCTTGGCCTAGACTGTGCTGGCCGCAGCACAAACTGATGCTAAGTGATGCTCAGTGAGAAGAGCAGAACCAGGAATAATTTGTAGACAGTCACAGACACATCATATGTGTTATGACAAGCTTTTATAAACTGGACTCTTCTCAGCAACAAATAGACATAAGACAGCTCTGCAAGTCTCAGGATGGAAGGATATATCTACATTAAGAGAAAGATCTAGAAAGAAAAGAGTTTAAAGGGAGACTGAAGCAATCTACATGCTATCATTCTTTTTAATGCTTGGTTTTCTTTCTTTTTTCTCATTGTTCCCTCCATTAGTTACAACACTTCTATACAACCAGACTAACGTCCAATGTGAAAGTATTTGCAGATCCTATACTTTTTGCATGCCACCTTGTGGGGGGGGGGGGAAGAGGAAGGAGAGAAACATGAAGCTCAAGGGATTGTGGAACTGAATCTTGCAAACTAAAAGTAAATAAACAAATCAATTTTCAAAAACATGAAAGATGACGTCTAGGCTCTTTTTCAGTCATAGCTTTCAAATAGTCCAAGTATTCTTGAATAATCTCCCTCAATCTATTTCTCTTTCTTTTTTTCTTTTTTATTCTTTTTTTAAAAAAATTGATTGACTTGTTTGTTTACTTTTAATTTACAAGATTCAGTTCCAGAATCACTTGAGTTTCAGATTTTTCTCCCCTTCCTACCAAACCCCAAACACCACCATGGTGGCATACAATCATGTATAGGATCTGCAAACTCTTTCACATTGTACAGTAGTCTGGTTGTATAGGCTTTGTAGACAATAGAGTGAAAAATTGGAAGAGAAATAAAACCAAATGTAGAAAAGAATTATAGCATGGATTTCTTCAGTGTCCATTTATAATCTAGTCTTTACAGATCTTTCACAGAATGTAGACATTTCCTTACATCATGAGACATGTAGAGTTGTCTTTTGACTGTGCATTGCTGAGGAGAGTCCAGTTTTTCAAGGTTGGTCATCACACAAATGATATACCCATGACTGTGTATAAATTTTTCCTGGTTCTTCTCTTCTCACTTAGAATCAATTCATATAATCCTCTTCAGGTAATTATGAAGTCCATCTCCTTCCCATTTCTTATAGCACAATAGTATTCCATCATATTCATATACTGTAATATATCGTAATTTGTTCAGCCATTCTGGAATTGTTGGGCATCCATTAAATTTCCAGTTTTTTACCACCACAAAGACAGCTGCAATAAATATTTTTGTACATATGGGACCTTTTCCCACTTCTAAGATCGCTGTGGGATCCAACCCAAAAGTGGTATTGCTGGGTCAAAGGGGATGCAATTATTTATAGCCCTTTGGGTATAGTTCCAGATTGCCCTCCACAATGGTTATATCAATTCACAGCCCACGCACAATGCATTAGAGTTTGAATTTTTGCACAACATCTCCAGCACTTGTCATTTTCCTGTTTTGTCATCTTAGCCAATCTGACTGGTGAGATGTGGTACCTCAAAGTTGTTTTGATTTTCATTTCTCAGATCAATAGTGATTTACAGCATTTTTCCATATGCCTAAAGATATCTTTAATTTCTTCCTCTGTAAATTGCCTGTTCATATCCTTTGCGCATTTATCAATTGGAGAATGACTTGCATTCTTGTAAATTTGACTTAATTCCCTGTATATTTTAGAAATGCGGCCTTTATCAGAGACACTGGTTGTAAATATTCTTTCCCAATTTCCCATTTCCCTCTTAATCTGGGTTACATTGGATTTGTTTGTACAGAAACTTTTCAATTTGATATAATCAAGATTATTCATTTTGCATTTAATAATGCTCTCCAACACTTCATTGGTCATAAAGTTTTCCATATTCGAGAAATCTGAAGGGGAAACTATTCCTTGCTTCCCCATATTATTTACAGTATCATCCTTTATATCTAGATCATACAACAATTGAGACTTGACTTTGGTGTATGGTGGTAGATAATGGTCTATGACCAGTTTCTGCCATACTATATTCCAATTTTCTGAGCATTTTTGGTCAAACAGTGAATTCTTAAAGCAGAAACAGGGGTCTTTGGGCTTCTCAAATAGTATATTGTTGTAGTCATTGAGTGCTGAGACTTTAGTACCCAGTCTATTCCCTTGATCCACTACTCTATTCCTTAGCTAGTAGCAGGCAGTTTTGAGGACTGCTGCTTTATAATAGAGATTAAAATCTGGCAAAGCTAGGGCACCTTCCCTAACATTTCTTTTCATTAATTGCCTTGATATTCTGGAGTTTTTGCTCTTCCAAATTAATTTTCTCACTATTTTTTCTAGTTCCACAAAGTAATTTTTGGTAGATTGATTGGTATGGCACTAAATATATAATGTAATTCAGGTAAAATTTTCATTTTTATTAGATTAGCTCTCCCTAGCCATGAACAATTGATGTTTTTCAGATTAGTAAGACCTGATTTTATTTGTGTGAAAAATGTTTTGTAGTTGTGTTCATAAAGGTACTGGGTTTGTTTTGGCAGGTGGATTCCCAAATATTTTATAAAGTCTACAGTTACTTTAAATGAGGTTTCTATTACTATCTCTTGCTTTTGGACTTCATTGGAAATATATAGGAATGCTGAGGGTTTATGTGCATTCATTTTATATACTGCAACTTTGCTAAATTTATTTATTGTGTCAAGAAATTTTTTACTTGATTCTCAAGGATTCTGCAAGGATATCATCATGTCATCTGTGAAGAGTGGTTGCTTAGTATTTTCTTTGCCTAATTTGATGCCTTTGATTTCTTTTTCTTCTCTAATTCCTACTACTAACATTTCTAGTACCAGACTGAATAAGTGGGCATCCTTGTTTCACCCCTGATCTTATTGGAAATGCGTCTAGTTTATCCCCATTGCATATAATACTTGCTGATGGCTTTAAGTAGATGGTACCTATTATTCTAAGGAGAAATCCACTTATTCCTATACTTTCTAGTGTTTTTAATAGGAATGTATGTTGTATTTTGTCAAATGATTTTTGTGCATCTGTTGAAAAAAACATATGGCTTCTGCTAGTTTTACTGTTGATATGATCAATGATACTAATGGTTTTCCTAATATCAAACCATCCTTGCATTCCTGGAATAAATCCAACCTGGTCAAAATGTATTATTCTAGTTATAAGTTTCTGTAGTCTTTTTTCTAATATTTTATTTAAAACTTTTGCATCTATATTCATGAGGGATATTTGTCGATAATTTTCTTTCTCCATTCTGTCTCTCCCTGATTTAAGTATCAGTACCATATTTGTGTCATAAAAAGAATTGGATAGGACTCCTTCCTCACCAATTTTCCTAAATAGTTTGTAGAGTATTAGAATCAATTGATCTTTAAATGTTTGAGAGACTTCACTAGTAAATCCATCTGGCTCTCAGGATTTTTTCCTAGTGAGTTCTCTGAAAGCTTGTTCAATTTCTTTTTCTGAGATGGGGTTAAGTAATTTACTTCCTCTACAGTTAGTCTGGGCAACTTATATTTTTGTAAATATTCATCCATTTCACTAAGATTTTCAAATTTATGTACATACAGTTGGTCAAAATAATTCCTAATTATTGTTTTAATTTCCTCTTTATTGGAGATACATTCACCCATTTCATTTTTGAGACTCCGAATTTGTTTTTCTTCTGTCTTTTTTTATCATTGACTAACAGTCTCTCAATTTTGTTGTTTTTGTCTTTTGTAAAACCAACTCTGCTGTGTTGATTGACCTATTGCATATATTTATATATTCACTACTGGTAATTGTATATTCCATCTGGTTTTATAACCCCTAAAATTATTCTGAGTTAGAGAATTATCCTGAAGTCAAAGGAATCCTTTCATTTGTACAACTGTAGAATACAATTTTCATACCGATACTCCTCTGTAAGACATCTAGTCCATTTTCCTCATTTTTACACATAAGAAGAATGAGATCTAATTACAGAACTAAATCAGCATTATTCAGTGTTAAACACAATGAACTTGGAATTAAGAGGCCAAAGGCCTAGTCCTTACTTTGTAACTAACTATATAAACTCAATTTGCTTACAAGATCTTATGTTTATATAGGATTTTATAATTCCCAGAGGACTTTACATACATTATCTCACCTGATCCTCAAATTATTTCTGTTAGGTAGGTATAATTACCACAAACTTTTTACTGAAGCCAAGAAAGTGATTTGTCAGGTTAAAAGAGAGTATTAGATACTATTGTGCTATAAGAAATTGGAAGGAGATGGACTTTATATTTACCTGGAGAGGCTTATATGAATTGATATTAAGTGAGAAAAGCAGAACTAGGAAAAATTTGTACACAGTCACAGATATATCATATGTATGATGACCAACCTTGATAAACTGGACTCTTCTCAGGAACGCACAGTTAAATGACAGTTCTACAAGTCTCAGAATGGAAGGAGATACCTACACTCAGAGAAAGATCTAGAAAGACCAGAGTTTAAATGGAGACTGAAGCAACATATGCTATTGTTCTTTTCCATGTTTGTTTTTGTTTCTTTTTTTTCTTTCTTTTCACTTTATTGTTCCATTGATTACAACGCTTCTATACAACCAGACTATTGTACAATGTGAAAGTGTTTGCAGATCCCATACATGATTGTACGCCACCATGTGCGGGGGGTGGGGGGAGGAAGAAGGGGAGAAAATCTGAAACTCAAGTGATTCTGTAAAGGAATTTTGTAAACCAAAAGTAAATAAAAAAAGTCAATAAATTTTTAAAAAGAGGTAATTGCCCAGATAGTCCTAAATCCAAGTGAAGCACATTGACTTATTTTCCATCCTGATGGGTCACATATTTATCTGAAATACAAAGGAATTAGGAAAAAACTCCTTTGTATCTTCATGGTCTAACATTTTAAGATGGGCAGTAGTGTGATCATTGAAAGTATTCAAGATCTGAAGTAGAGGTGAGTTAAATTCTAACTCTGATATTGACTCTTCTGGTGACTTGAAACAATTTACTGAACCTAAGAATTAATTAATTCATATACAAAGTGAGAGGGTTGGACTAGATGATCTCAATGCACCCTCCATGTTTTAATAGTATTTTATACCTAGATTCTGTGACTCTAGATTAAATAATTTCCCCAAGGCCATTTAGGTGAAGAACAGGTCTTCTGTCTTTCAGAAAAAGAATTTCATTTTTTTGTAGGGATTAGAAAGAGGGGAAGGTAAGAAAGATATTAGATACATAATCAAATACTATTATAATTATACTTTTTTCTTTTCCAAAGGTTGTCAGAATTTATGGAAATAAAGAGAAACTTTGATCCAATTTTGTCTAGTTTAATAGAGGAAACATTCCTAAAATAGATCATGTATAGCAGAATAATAACAGTTCTTAAAAGACAATACCAAAATGTCAAAGGTTCTTAATGCATGTTTTGTTTAATTTTCCCCTTTCAATTTCAAAACACAAGGTGATCTAAGATATGACAACTGGAGTAAGCCACTCTGGTAAGAAAGGGGAAAAAGGCATAGTAGGCTACAAACATAGATAAAGCTAAAGTTTAGCCTCAAATTTGTCCTGTTACTACTGTAGCTTAGGATATTGTGATTGTTCAGATCAAACATCCTTTGATCAAGTTACTTCATAAGAATATAAATTTAGTGTAAATAATTAAGTAGTTGCTCAAGTAATGTTATTTCAGCATTAGCAAAGGATCTCTGTCCTCCACAAATGCCTTTCCATCTGATTGTTTATGCCTAAAATTTGAGTATAAAAAAAAGTTTTCAAAGAATATGGAGAATTTCTCCAGTGTGACATGAATTCTTTCATGCCATGTTATTGCAGATATAAAAAAAACATTATGCACAATATGGATTTTACTTATTTAACATCCGTCGTATGAGAAACACAACATTTGTACAGAAAACACAATTTGTCTATTGCAAGTATATGCAATCCTCAAGCATTTCACATTTTAACCTAGAAAAGAATTTAACAAAATGACTCTTTTAAGGCAAGAAGTACTCTGTGTACCCAAATCTCTGACTCCCCTGAGAAAAATGATTCTGAGCCCAAATACCAAAAAAAATGTTTTGAAAAAAGCTGTTAGAGGTTCATTCTTTTTGCATAACATGTACAACTTTTAAATTATTATTAGTACCATTTCCCTAGGTGTGAAGTTGCTGTTCTTAAGCCAGTTACAGTTGGGTCCAACTCTTTGTGACTCCATTTGGGGTTTTCCTGGAAAATATGCAGGTATGGTTTGCCATTTCCTGCTCCAACTCATTTTACAGGTGAGAAAACTGAAGCAAAAAGGATGAAGTGACTTTTCCAGAGTCACATTGTTAGTAAGTATACAGATTTGAACATACAGAGGAGAGATTTGAACTCAAGAAGCTAAGTCTCCTTACTCCAAGCCTGGGACTTTATCCACTGTGTCACCTATATGCCTTAGGTGTGATTGTATTTACAAAGTTTGCTTAAGATGATATTTTGCTTGACCTGAGGAGAAGAGATACCCTGAAGTTAATAATCACCTGAAAGTGAATGGGAGATAGTAGATGTAAGAGGGAGAGACTAGACTCTTAAATAAAAGCTATGAAAGTTTGTGAAGATTTCTTAGTACAATGGAAAGAATGCCAGATTTAGAGCGAGAGGATCTATATTTAAAGCCTGGTTCTGTTATTTGCAGATTATTCAACTTTAGGCAAATCTCTGGGCATCAGTTAGGTCAAAGGCAAAATTAGGGAGATGGAAAGTTTGACCTCAAAAGTTTTTTATCTCTAAATCTATCACCTTATTGTAGTGAGGTTAAATTGTATCATAATTTCATCTAGTTTGAACATAGAATTTTCCTGGAAATTTATAGTAGGTGGTGACTCACTACTTGAAGCTAGAAGCTAGCGAACTTTCTGATGCTGTTGGTTCCACCACTAAAAGGACTAGACATTTTAGTACAATGTGGTGAATCTTGATCCGTCCATTGCTTCTTCTCTTGCCTTATGACAACAGTAATAGGGACTGATATTGCAACACTTAAAAAGAAGAAACAATTTCTGACTTGCTTTCTGCTTTATCCTATGAGGAAAATAGTGTGCTATTTATCTACATTTCCCATGGGCACAGTTGAAATAGATTTTTTTTTAACTTTCTGTCCTTCCCATTGCTTATCTCATTTGGAAAATGAACTCAACTAGTCAATCTTGAACCTGGCAAACTTGTTTACTTTTTTCTTTTCTTAAGTGGGTGATTGAATGTCATTCTCAAGGTAGATATATCTAGGAATAGCGTCGGTTTTATGGCTTAGAGATAGGTAGAGGACCTGGGTTTCTTTGTCTTCTAATTGACAAATAAGGTGACCATGATGAAGAGGCTTAGTGCACACATGGCAATACACACACACACACATGCATATTAGCAATTGCTTGGATAATGCAGGGCTGATATAAAATTAAAAAAAGAAAAACTAACTAGCAGTCCAGTAAACTGCATTTTTCTCTGTTGAGGTATAAGCATTAGGCTACTATAACAATAACTACTGTAATAATAGTTAAAAATTAAGTTACTGAATTCTGCTTTTAGTTTATCTTTATTAAGTATGTGCTTGAAAACTTTTTTATATTTAGCATTCCTTTCATGTGTAAGTATGCATTGTCTGTCCTATGGGAGATACATATTATTCATTGAGTACTTTTTCAATGTCATTTTTAGTAAAACTCTAGATATGAAGCATAAACTGTTAGAAGTATAATGTTTCTAAGTCATTAAGATAGAGCTTTTTAATAATTTAAAAGGCATGACAATATAAACTTTATGCAACTGACAATTATCAGGTTGAATTAAATGCAAACTTCCTCATATGGACCCAGAATCATTTCCTCATCATTGTGTGATAATACTAAAATTTCTTACTAATTCAAAGAATAGGTTCAATTTATCATAAATCTCATTGGATTTGAAGTTAGAGATTCTGTTGTCAAATACTTGGTCTTCTACTTACTTCTACTTACTGAGAATATTTAGAGTCTTTAGGCCTTATTTTTATTTAGCAGAAATTGTTCTCATTTGTGTTCGTGATTGGGTCCTAAGACAGTGACTTACTGCTTTTTTCTCCTCAGACTTTTAGAAGTAACTCAGGGTTTAAACCTGATTTTCTAGTACTAACACTCATGAGTCCTCACATGTGTGCTCCCCATTTTTTACTAGAGTCATATTCAAATGTGGCTTTTAGAAACATGTATTTGCTAAGAAGAATTAGTAGAAAGCATCCCTCCAGAATAGTGACACTCTCATAAGTGTAAACTAAGTATTGTACATGGGAAATTAAGCTTAAAGAAGACCTGTGACAAAGGAGTTAATGAATAGGTCTTGGTGGCAGTAAGGTTTTTTCTCATGCATTGTGATCCTTCTCAAGTTCTCCCTAAATATAGCTTTCAGTTGGGCTCTTCTTTGTAATATCACCAAAATACATTTTCTCAACATGCTTAATTTTATATTGGGCCACTAATTTTCCTGAGACATTGATATTGATGCTAAGGAAAATTTCAACTCTTTTAAATGTTCCACATTCCCAATGTCATCCTATGGTCAGGTTACTTTCTCCTCTCTCACCACTCCAAAAAGATTTTCTCTCATGGGCTTAGCTAGAAGCATTTTCCTATTCTTAGCTGACTTGCCTCTCACTTGCCAGATTGGGACTAATGACATTTTTATGCATGGCCCACAGGACATGACTGATTCTCTTCTATAAATTATAAGATGTTTACTGGGTTAAAATATTTTCTTTCATACAATGGGTCAAAAGTACTTCCCTTAATTGTTTTCACTGAGTTTATTATGCCTTTGTTTAGTCAATAAAATATATAGTGCTTGTTCACTCCCAGTTTATACCTCTAAGTGATTGCTCTAGTGGAGAAGTTCATCCTTCTCTGGTTTCTTTGAGTGAATTCGTAGCCTGCATTTACACTTGTATATAAAATGAGAGGTTAAACTAAATGTCTACTAAGATACTTGTCCCCTTATAATCCAATGTATATCTTATCTAATTGGAGGATCTCCAGTGACTAGTTCATTGGTCTATATACATAGCATAAATACAATAAATTGGAAATTTTTAGTTACAACACAATAAACAGCCTTTGGCTTCATCTTTCAAGCTTTTGTGTTGCCTAAAAATATCGAAAACACTTCATTCAATCAGACCTCATTTATTGGTATTCCTGTTAATTGGGACATAGGTTGGAAAGAAACATACTTTATCTTACCATCATTTACATAAATGGTGGTTTCCTATAAAAGTTAATAGCACATATAAAAACACAAATTAATTAGAATACAAAATGTTTTAACCTATTTAATTGCATTTGATTATAAACAACAAACATGGCAGTTATTACTCATTCTTATCAGGTTATTAAATGAAGGTCTGCTATTTGTTAGTATGTTAATCTAGTTGCTGTTACTGAATGTTCTTGAAGGTATTCTAAGAAGGTCTATATTTCAGGTATTCCAGATACTTTGCTTGACTTTCCTTCCAAATAGATAGTCAATTTATAATTAGATTTTTGTAACAACTGCCTCTGGGTAAAAGGACATTTTCTATAATAGAAGAAAATTCCTGGCATTAACCAGAAATAAATAGTCTATTTTTGAGGGCAGTAAGTCCATAATTGTTTGAAAGGATATTTTGTTGAAATAATTTAGTGCAATGTTTATACTCCAATGGTAAATTGCCTAGAGAGAAAATAAGACTTAACATTAGTGAATAACCTTGGGTGCTAAATGTTATTCCCAGCACCCTAGTCAGAAATCTAATAAGAAAGAAAAACAGTAATGATGAGGACTGTATTGATTTAATACTCCATGGAATCCAAGTTAATATAGTGAATCCTACATAAGAAATGAATTTCTTACATTTTGGCTGCTGACCTTTATGTATAGTTTAGAATAGGCAGGAGGAATTCGAATAATAATCCAATGAATGTAAGAGGAAAGAGCTGGAGTACAATTAAAAAAATAAATCCCCACACCAAATGAATCAGAAAAACAAAATAAGCTTTCCCTCTACTTAAAAAAATCAATTCATTCCATATCGTCTCATATTCTGATTTAGAAAAAAACAACAACACATTTTCTTATTTGAGAAGGAAAATTAAAAAAAAAATTCCTTAGATGATGTACTAAAAGGTTAGCCCTAGCCAGTCCAAGCAAATCTGAAACTGGCCTAACTTTGTTTATCATCCATTATGCTAAACAGAAATTAGCTAAGTAAAAACATGGCAATTGATAGAGTCTTTATATGCTTCATGAATTTCTCTGTTGATACTTAGGGAAATATAGGAGGAGGAAATAAATCAAATAAATTAAATTAAGCAAATAAATTAAAAATCCGAATAATTTAGGTAAAAATACCTCTTAGGGGGACATACTAGAAATAACAGCCAGCTAATATTCTGCTCCTTCTAGGGCAACAGGAAACTTTAACCAGTGAGGGAGACACCTATACAAGTGCCATACTGCTCCAAATTTCTAAGTCTTGTTCTTATAAGGTTCTGGGCAAGATGGAGTCTCCCATTCTCTGGTTCAGATTTATAACAAAGAGATACTACTCCAAAAGTATTAGAAAATTATTATAAAAATTATATTCCTGATAATCTGTATTTTTGCCATTAGACTTCCGTTTTAATTGAGGATCCTTTATGTTTATATCATGACATATAACTTTGTGTAACCAAATGGCTGGTTAAACTACAATACAATAATTTTTTAAGCACTCTCCCAACATAACAATTAGTAGAATTGAGTATTCTCTGTGGAAAGCATTTCTTCTTCTCACCTCTTCTTTTCTCTTTGACACATTAGAGAGAATGAATCATCAGATACTTTTCTAATTATTTGCTCAACTAGTGAAAGGTGTTGGAGGAAATCAAGGGAAGAAATTGTAACTTGCATGTCTGGGACCATGCAATTTCTGTAAGCCAGGGGGAATGGATGAATGCCATATCAAAAAATTGATGTTTTCTGATTTCCACAATAATTGCTGAAGTTTATGTGTATCAGCCCATCAAGTCCCATTTAAATCTGGACTCCTATTCACTGATCATGTCTCTGTCTTATGTAAAAGTTTGGTACATCTACCATAGCATTTCTCTCAGATCCCTTGGTCACAATAAATACTATCTCATGAATGACATTGACTGGAGCATCAGTAGTTGACATGATTTAAATGTCATGATCCTTCTCCACAACTTTAGCCCAAACTGCTAAGTATTGTGCTGGCATATCATAGAATTATTTAAAAAAACTTGATGTGTTTAAATTGAAAAACAAATGTTTCTTAACCAAAAAGAATAAATCCACTCTGGATACTGAAGAAGAATACAAAGACAGACTTTACATGAATATAAGGAGCTAGAGATTAAATTAACTAAGAGGAGAGCCAGTGAATTTCCTATATGAAATTAAAGTGCTCCTTTAGTGACCCCATAATTTTCCCTAAAATACTTTTGGTTCACACATACACACATATGCACGCATACAATATTTCCCATCCATTTTTTTTGATTTCTAGCATGTCTTATGAATTGTAAATGAATATCACCAAATGTGAAATAGAAATGCACATGGAATAGATGTGAAATATATAGCACATAAAAGTTAATTATGAAGAGTTTGAGTAAAATATATTGTCAGAAAAATGTATACTGAAACAATAAGATTGGGTGGTCATGTCACAAAACACAGGGATAGTTATTAGACTACCCATGTGTTTTTGGTATATAAAAAAGTATGAGAGGCAGAGCCAAGATGGTAGAGTAGAATCACAAACTTGGTGTGGGCTCTGGCTCCAAACAATTTTAAAAGATATAAAAATAAGAACTCTGAGAAAATTTCAAAGCTACAGAACCCACAAAGTGACAAAAATAAACAAATCTTACCCTGAGGACAACCTGCAAGAAAACAGAAAAGGTCTATCACAACATGCTGGCAGTTGAGCACAGTGTGGTTCCAGCCTCAGGGAGGTTCTGAGCAGACTTCAGGAGAGTGAATAAGCAGCTGTGCCATAAACACTGAAGTTAAAGTCAGTGTGGAACAGGTATGGGGGGGGTGGACAGAAGAGCTCAGTTGGGCTAATGCCCCTTGGGTGAAAAGTGGCAGAGATATAGGAGCTGCATCCTGTGGCTGCCTTAGGAGCTCCTGGCCTACAGATTGTACAGGTACTAACCAAACCATTCAGAGGGTAACCACACTTGCTGTAACCTCCTTGCATCTAGATCTCAATCTTGCATAGTGGCCCTGGGATGTGTGACCCACTGTGGGGGTTGTAGAGATAGTGTCCTCCTAAGAGCTCTGGCAGCTGAAAAAAAATGGTGATTTGGGACAAAGCTCTCCCCATTCTGAAAGCAGAGTTCTACCATGACTAAGAGCTGAAGGGAAAAGTAATTGGTGGTCAATACGAGCAAGCACAGGAAGAACAAACAGACTATAGAATCTCTTTTGGGGGTGAAAAGGACTAAGGCATGGAGTGGGAGGATGATTGTGAATTCATAAATCTTGCATCAGAAGGTTCCAAGAAAAATATGAACTGGTTACAGGCCAGGGTAGGACCTCAAAATTTTTTGGAAAAATCAGGTAAAAGAAATAGAGGAAAAATTGGAAAGAGAAATAAGAATGATGCAGGAAAATAATGAAAAGTGAATCAATAGCCTGCTAAAGGAGACTCAAAAATACACTGAAGAAAATAACACCATAAATGTAAACTAATTCAAATGGCAAAAGAGGCCCAAAAAGCCAATGAGAAGAAGAATGCTTTAAAAAGCCAAATTTGCACAATGGAAAAGGAATTTTAAAAACTCACTGAAGAGAATAACTCCTTCACAATTAGTTTGGAGGAACTGAAAGCCAATGACTTTATGAGAAATCAAAACAGTATAAAACAGATACAAAAAATGAAAAAAAATAGAAGGCAATGTAAAATATCACATTGGAAAAAAAACTGAGCTGGAAAATAGATCCAGGAGAGATGACTTAAAAATAGCTGGACTACCTGAGAGCCATGATCAAAAAAAAAAGAAAATAGAAACCATCTTTCAAGAACTTATCAAAAAAAATTGCCCTGATATTCTAGAAACAGATGCCAAAATAGAAATTGAAAGAATTCACTGATCACCTCTTGAAAAAGATCCCAAAAAGAAAACTCCTGGGAATATTATAGCCAAATTCCAGAGTTCCTAGGTCAAGGAGAAAATACTTCTAGCAGTCAGGAAGAAACAATTGGAGTACTCTGGAAACACAATAAGGATAACACAGCACCTACCAGCTTCTACATTAAGGGATCAAAGGACTTGGAATATGATATTCAGGAGATCAAAGGAGCTAGGACTAAAACCATGAATCATCTACCCAGAAAAACTGAGTATAATACTTCAGGGGAAAATGTGGTCAGTCAATGAAATAGAGGATTTTCAAGCATTCTTTATGGAAAAAAAACAGAGCTGAACAGAAAATTTGATTTTCAAATACAAGAAGCAAGAGAAGCATGAGAAGGTAAACAGGTACAAGAAATCATAAAGAACATATTAAAGTTGAACTATTCGCATTCCTGCATGGAAAAACAATAATTGTCACTCATAAGACTTTTCTCAGTACAAGGATCGTTGAAGAGAATGTATTTGTACATATGTATGCATTTAAAAAAGAGGGCACAGGATGAGTTGAATATGAAGGGCTGATATTTAAAAAAATTAAGAGGTGAGAGAGGAATTTTTTGAGAGAAGGAGAAAGAGAATGAGAAATTAAGGTAAATGATCTCATATAAAAGAGGCAAGAGAAAACAGTTACAGTGGTGGGGAAGAGCAAGAAGGTGAAAGGGAATGAGACAACCTTACTGTCATTGAATTTGGCTTAAGGAGGGAATAGCATACATACTCAGCTGGTTATTTTACCCTACAGGAAAATAGTGGGTTAGGGAATGAGGGGTGGGAGGACGATAAAAGGCAGGTCAGATTGGGGGAGAGCGTAGTTAGATGCAAACATGTTTGAAAAAGGATAGGGTCAAAGGAGAAAATAGAATAAGTGGGGAGAGGGATAGAATGGAGAGAAATGCAGTTAGTTGTTCACTATATAACTACTATGGAAATGTTTTGCATAACTACATATGTACAACCTATATTGAACTGATTACCTTCCCAGTGGAGGTGGTGAGGAGGTAAGTAGGGAAAAATTCTGGAACTAAAAGTTTTAAAAACAAATGTTGAATAAAGAATTATATGCAACTGGGAAATAAGATATAGAGGCACTACGGTATAGAAATCCATCTTGTCCTACTAGAAAGTTGGGGAGGAGGGTTTGATAGGTGAGGATATAAGAGAGAACATTTTGTGGGAGGGGAGTTTAGGAAGGGGAAGTAGGCTTGCTATTTTGGAGTGGGGGGTAAGGGAAAGATGGGTAGAAAAAATTGTAACTCAAAATTTTGTGGAAATGAATATGAAAAAAATAAATTAGTATTTTTTTAAAGCATGAAATTCCTCTAACATTTTTGGTCAAGCCAGATGGCACTTTTAAGGGAAGACTTGGATAAGAATTTATATAAGGCGTGAATGGTTTATAACATAGGTCATTAAATAGAATATCACATCCATATGATTATGTACTTATTTGTTCTTGAATATTTCATACTGCATCTCAATTTAGGCATTAAAACAAGTCTATTTTCCTCTGATCCCTGAATCTCCTTTCATCTACTTCAGTTAACTCACCCCCTCCCCTTTTCGTATTTCATTCTCTTCTTATTACCTTGTTGGGTGAGATAGATTCTACACTAAGCAGTGTAGAATATATATAGAATATATATATATATATTTTTTCACTTTTGAACGAATTCCAGTGGAAGTGAATTTCAGTTGTTTCTCTCCATTACTCCTTTTTCTTCTCCATTGTGAAAGCTCTTCTTTGTATGCTCCTTACATGTGAGATTATTTCTCCAGTATTTCCTCTCTTTCTTTCCTTCTCCCAATGCATTTCTCTTACTCAACTTTCCATTTAGACAAAATGTCTCAATATAAATGACTCATATTTATGCCCTCTATCTATTTATATTCCTCACAAATATATATATATATATATATATGTATATGTATATATATATATATTTATAATGATGAATTTAACAGGAGAAATACTTATTATTTTCCAATAAAGGAATGTAAACATTTTTAATTTATTAATTCATTTATGAGTTCTCTTTCATTTTTATCTTATGCTGCTACTGAGTCACTTTAAATGTCATTTTTTTATTCTGTTCTTATGTATTCATTTGGAATGTTGAAAGTTTTCTATTTTATTCATAATTTATTTTCCCCCTTAAAGAATTACACTAAATTTTCCTGAATAGTTGCTTTTTGTTCTAATCTGATCTCCTTTGTATTACACAACATCACATTCCAAATCCTTCACTCATTTATAGTGGTAGTGCTAAACTTTGTG
This sequence comes from Pseudocheirus occidentalis, assembly GCA_028646575.1. Taxonomy (NCBI): domain Eukaryota; kingdom Metazoa; phylum Chordata; class Mammalia; order Diprotodontia; family Pseudocheiridae; genus Pseudocheirus; species Pseudocheirus occidentalis. The sequence continues at coordinate 185,334,615 of CM053599.1, forward strand.
TAATTTTGACTATGACTCAATGGTTTCTGAATCCTTTCTTTCTGGCTGTTTGTTATATTTTCCCTTTTATCTGGAAATTTTGAAATTTGTTTAAAATTTCTTGGGAGTTTTCATTTTGGGATCCCTTAAAAGAGATAATTGGTAAACGCTTTCCATTTCTAATATATGCATATATATGTATACATACATACATATGTACATATATTATATATATATATATATTCTTTTTTTAACTTTATTGCTTCTTGATGTTTCATGAAAACATTAGTTTCCATTTTCACAGTTGTACATTTTAGTGTATTATTTTCGTCAGTGAAGTTTTGTACCTCCTTTTCCATTTTGCCAAATCTGCTTTTTAAGAGATCCTTTGTCCATTAAGATATAAAAGACACAGAGATACCAAAGATATAAATAGATTGGACTAATTCTGTTTTCATTAGTATTTTTTGCATCTTTTATCTAGTAGTTAATTTTATTTTTATAATTCTTTTACACGACTCTCATTTTTCCATAATTTTTTTCTCTAACAATCTGATTTTTGTTTTTATAAATCATTTTTTTCCTTATCCTTTAGTTCCTCCAACAATTCTTGTTGGTATTTCGTCCAATCTGCATTTTAACCTTTGAGGATTTGTTTGAAACTGTTATTACATCACTGTCTTCTGAGTTTTTGCCTTAATCTATCCTGTCATAATAGTAGATTTTTATGCTCATGTCTTTAAAAAATCAATTACCCATCCTATTTCTTGACTTTGTACTTTATGTTAAAGTTAGAATCTGTTTTCCTATGGAAGTAGGGGACTGTTTCAAGTTTCAGGCTTTTTTTGCAGCTACTGCTGTTTTAAGAGCTACTTCTAGGGGGATATACATTTTTAAGGCTTTCAAAGTGTTGTGATCTGGAGAGAGAGGTATGGTTATTATTCTGTTTTTTTTTTCTCTGCACTGATAATTATACATATAGGGGTCCCTCTACACTTGCAACTGCAAGCACTGGTGCTACTATCTGCTCTGGAGCTAAGACCAGTGCCACTGCTCGCTTGTAACCTGCAAGTTTGTTTGTTTGTTTTTCTTATTGGAACTCTGATCCAGAATGAGGTATATACAATAAAGAATCTAACTTATCCACTTCCTGTACCCATTGCCAGAACATTGGCTCATTGGAACCTCTTTCTTATCTCTTATCCAGTACTCTTACCTTTTTCTGGTATGTGAGCTCCAAAAGCTTTTGCTGTTGCCTGAGTCATGCAGTCTCCAAGGTTAATCACTAACACTTCCATGCCATTTACTTGGGAACATGCAACACCTCATGTCACAGATTTTTCTTTTGACCTCGTAAGTTGCCTTAATTTTAATTGGTGTGTGCAATTTCTTCAGAATCTCTCAGCTGAGGGACAATGGTGTTTTTGAACAACTGTTCAGAAGGAGATTGCAAGGAATTCTTTGTGGTCACTGGATTCAAGACCTTGTTGCATTCCCCATAAGCAGTTCTGGGGTCCTAGTCCCAGGGGCAAAGGAATAATAACACTTTTGTCTAAAGAGAAACTGGGGGATGGCCATGGCTCCAGGGTGCAGAAGAGTGCTTATGGTCACTCCCTGTGGAGTAGAGATTGTTGTTTCAATTAAAAAGACAGAGAGGAGAGCTACCAAACTGCAGCTGCATGAAGTTGCACAACCTGGTCATGGTCCCAGGGCCAAGAAGAATATTAGTTCTGGTGGCTAAAGGGGAACAAGGCCCTTATTCACTGAAGACCATATCTCACCTTAGATCATAATACATTGGAAGTTATGATAACCTATGGACCCACAGAGCAAGCTCTGAAATAGCAGCAAGAAAGACCTGAAACTTAGGAGAGTGTCCTCTCCACCCTAGGAAAAGAGTTCAGTTATAACATACCTGACTACACAAGATGAGGCAACAGTTTCAAAGCAGCTGCAAACATACATGTCACAAAAAATGAAAATTGAACAGAAACTCAATAAACAGCATTAATAGAATTGCTAATAAAAATTGCTCAAAATGATTTTTAAATCAAATAAGAGAACTAGAAGAAAAAATTGGAAGAATAAATGAGAGTAATGCAAGAAAATTCTAAAAAGAGCTTCAGCAGCTTGAAAGAAGAGGCACAAAAATACTAAAGAAAAAAGCCTTCAAAACAGAATTGGTCAAACGGTAGAAGAACAAATGGTAGAAGAAATCCAATGAAAAGAAGAATGTACTAAAAAGCAAAATTAGCTAATACAAAAAATTAGCTGAAGAAAATAGCTTCTTAAAATTAAATTGGACAAGTGAAAGCTAATACCTACCTGAGGCATCAAGAAATAATAAAACAAAACCAAAGGAATAAAAAAGAAGAATATGTGAAATACTTCATTGGAGGGGGAAAAACTGATTTGGAAAATAGATCAAGGAGAAATATTTTAAGAACCACAGGAATATCTGAAAGTTATCAAAAAATCTTATCCTGAAAAACTGAGTATAACTATTTTGGGGGAAATGTATATTTCATAAAAGAGAGAATTTTCCTCTAGACATTGTGATACACAAAGAAACTAGGGAAGCATGGAACAGTCTACCTATTGGATCTACTGATAAAGGAAGTATTTATTGCCAAGTAAGAGAAAGGGAACATTACAAGATATACAATAGCTCATTCTAATTACATGAAGTTTTAAAGATTTTGCACAAAAAAACCAATACAGACAAAGTTAGAAAGAAAGCAGAAAACTGAGGCAAAAATTTAACAACAAATTTTTCTGATGAATCTAATTTCTCCAATATATAGAGAACTGAGTCAAATTTATGACAACATAAGTTATTCTACAATTGATAAAGCCAAAACTCACAATTTTCAGAAAAAGAATCCAAAACTATCTAAAGTCATGCTATATAATGTTCTATGTCACTGTTGAAAGAGAGAAGAAAATCAAAGCAACTCTGAGATACAACTATATCCATATCATCTTGGCCAATCGAATAGAAAAGGATATTGAGAAATGTTGGAATGGAAGCATAAAAATTGAAACACTCATAAGCTTTTGGTAGAGTTGTGAACTGATACAAATACTCAGGGGAGCAATTTGGAACTATGTACAAAAAGTTATAAAACTGTGCATACCCTGTGACACAGTAATAGATCTGTATCACAAAGAGATTGTAAATAAAGGGGGAAGGATCTAAATATTAAAAAAAATATGTATAACAGCTCTTTTGCGTTGGCAAGGAACTGAGAATTGATGGGATGCTGATCAGTTAGGGAATGACTGAACATTTTATTGTATATGATTGTCAATGAATGCTGTAAGAAATGATGAGCAGGATCCTTTTAGAAAATAAAAAACCTGGGAAGACTCACATGAAATGATGCAAAGTGAAATAAGCAGAAGCAACAGAACATATTTTACAGTAATAGCAATATTGTATAGTGATCATCATTCTCATTAATACAACGATCCAAGACAATTCTAACGGATTTATGATGAAAATTGGTATTCACCTTCAGAGAAAAAATAGCGATAATGTGTCAATGCAAACTGATACACACACACATATATTTCTGTATAGTGTGTGTGCATATGTGTGTGTGTTTGGTAGGTGTTTTCATTTGCAACATGGCTGATATTGAAATGATGTGCAGGACTGAATATTTATAATCCTTATAAAATCAAGTTGCTTAAGGTGGGATTAGGTGGAATGGAAAGAGATAATATATTTTATATTTTGTTCACATATAATTGAGAAAAAGAAAACATAAAAATAGATGAGATCCTGCACCAATATGGTGGCAGTGTCAGAAGAGTGAAATGAGTCGCATGTAAGAAATGTTACAAAGGAAAAAACTGTTAAGACCATTACAGCACATTGAATATAACAGAGGTGAGTGAGGGGTCAAGGATGACACATAGGTTGTAAGTCTGAGTGTTTGTGGAGATAATGTTATCCACAAGAGTAATAGGAGAGTCAGGAAAAGTCCAGAGTTTAGGTAGAGATAATCATTTCGATCTTTATATGACTATAGGATTTTATATGACTATAGACTCAAGAAGTCCAATAGACAATTGGAGATGTGAGATTGTAGATCAGTAGTGATGTTAGCATAATATGAGTAGGTTTAAAACTTATCCAGATAGAGAGGCGTGAAACCAAAATAGCAGAGTTAAAGTAGTCTTGCTTGAAATCTCCCCCAAACATCAATAAAATGACTCTAAACAAATTCTGGATCAGCAAAACCCCAAATGTGAGAGAATTAAATAAATTTCCAGACCAAGACAACATGGAAGATCAACAGGAAAAATCTGTTACACCAGTCTTAGAGAAAAGCACAAGCCACCATGGGCTGGGCCAGGCCAGAAGGGATTCTAGTAAACCTGGAGAAGACTTCCAGCACAGAATCACTGGTGACTTTCGAGGTTTACAGACTTCTCAACCCACAAACACCAAAGTCTGCTTATATGGTCAGTAGGAAAGGTCTGTGAGACTTTGGTGAAAGAGGAGTATGTTCTAGTCACAGGGCAGCAGTCACTGTGGCAGTGGCAGCAGTAGTACCTGCATCCAGAGCTCTCAGTCCACAGATAGTTGAGGAATTGAGCAGCTGATCAGAGGGGATAACAGAAATTTCTTTGCTGGCACTGAGACATGATTCTCTTGTTTTACCTGTGCTTGGATCTGGGTTGTAGACTTCCAGGGCAGTCTGGGGGCTACAAGGAGTATGGGTGTGGTTGAGCTTGTGATGGCAGTAGAGAGGGAATCCTCCTCACAGTTCAAAAGCAAAAAAAAAAAGAGTCCTTGTGGTCACTCATAGACCAAACCACAAACCAAGAGAGTGGTGGTAAATATGTGGTGGCAAAGAATTAGAAAGGGAGGAGATGTCTATCAAATGGAGAATGACTGAACAAGTTTTAGTATATGAATGTAATGGAATATCTCTGTGTTATAAGAAATCAAGAAGAGACAAACTTCTGAAAAATTTGGAAAAACATATTTAAACTGATGCTGAGTGAAATGAGGAGAACCTATAGAACACTGTACTTGATAATAGCCACAATGTACCATGATACATCTATATGATAATCTAATTTTATAGATTTAGTTTTCAGAAATGAAGGGATCTAAGATAACTCCAAATGAGTCCCTGTGGAAAATACAAAGCATGCTATTTGCTCTCCTTTAATTTTTTTTTTGTTTTGTTTCCTCTTTCTAGTGGTTCCTCCTATTACTTCTAATTCTTCTTTACATTATCACTTACGTGAAGCTATGTTTAATATGAATGTATGAAGAAAGCATACAATAGATTGTACACCATTTTAGGGAGGGGAGCGGATAGGATACAGAATAAAATTCAAAACTCAAAATCTTATGGAAGTGAATGTTAAAATATACAAAAATTATATACATATATATATACACACATACATACATGCATATATATGTATATATGTATGTGTATGCACACATATCAAAAGTACAGGTCTTTCTAATGACATTGCTCCCTGTACATAAAAGACCTGTATTTTTCATGCTTCTTTGTTTTTCATTTTTGCTTTACCAATACTATTTCTTTTAAATTTTCCTTTCTCGTTTTACTTTTGGGATAGCTAGGTGGCACAGTGTATAAATAAAGGGTCTGGAATCAGGAAGATGCATCTTCTTGAGTTCAAAGATGGTCTCAGACATTTACAAGCTGCATGATCCCTGGAAATTAGCTTAAACTTTTATGTCACAATTTACTTATCTGAAAAATGAGCTGGAGAAGAAAATGGCAAACTACTCTCATACTTTGCCAAGAAAACTCTAGATGAAGTCACAAAGAGTAAGTTATGATTGAAAACAACTGAACAACAATTAACTTTTAGCTGTTGTTTGTTGTTGGTAGTTTGAACATCACTAAGAGAACTTTCCCTATTTATAGATTGTGTCTTATAATCTATTCAAGAGTATTAAACAGGTCTTGAGTGATAGCTTCAGGGATTCTGCTATGACCAAAACATGTATTGTGTGATACACACATATTCATGTGTTTTTACACATACATGTATACATACACATATATGCCTATATAAAATGCATATACATGCATGTGTAAACACAGAGAAACAAATATAGAAAGAGATTCACACACATATATAACTACTCATAGTTGAAAAACAATTTCTGGTTACATTTGGCACTTAAAATAATGTCCCATAATTACGAGTCCATATTAGATACTAAAATAATTCTGTTTTGTTGATTTTTCATTTTCTCATTCTGACTTTCTGTCTCAGTAGTATTTTACTATGTGAGTTGGTGTTGAGCTATTTCAACTTTGCTTAGTTACTGAAGTAAAATCAATAGAATTAATCATTGGCAATATGCCTACAAAACGGCTACCTAATTAACTTTTTTCCCTGTCAATTTGGCTTTCCTGGCTGCCTTTAACAGTATGATCAATTAGACTGATTATTCTGCAATCCAAATTGACTCCTAAAGTAGCCAAATATCCTAAAGCTATTTCTCCTATATAGTCAGTTATTTTGTATGTTTGTTTTTCCTTGACTATTTGGAGTGTAGAAAGCAATATTTTTTGGGGGGGTGGGCGGTGGGGTAGGGTTTCCCATTACAGAGACAGAAGGAAATAAGGATTACAGTCAGAAGAGCTTGGTATATTGTTCTGTGGCTTATTTCCTATAGATATTACTTCTCTGAGTCTCAATTCCCTCATTTGCCTAGATGTCTATAATTGAGATGAAATGCATGTAGTTTGATTGTAGTATTTTTAAATATACCATAACAAAGCCCAAAATTTCTGGGCAATATTTTGGATTTCTTTCAGTTCTTCACATTCCCTTGGTCCACTCAATGAATCTTGTGCCCTGACCTTGATCACTGGAACCCTTAATTAAAAGACATGTACAACCATAGTCTTGGTTATACCACATTCACCCCTCCAATCCCATATCATGGGACCTGTATGGGCACTGTTTCTAATAAGACTGGCTACTTAGCATCGTGAGTACTTTACTAAGTGGACTCTAAAGGGAGAGATTACCAAGACTCTGGTATTCAACATTCTCTTTCCTAGTTGTTGATTATATTGTCATTCTTCAAAGACTTTCTTCAGAATTTTATTGAGGTGACTACTAAAGCACCATTCCTCTCTGCCTTTTCTGCTATTCACCAAACAGCACTAGTGGTCAAATGCATATAATAGTAGGTGAGGCTTTGACAATAGGTTAAGCCTCTGAATATTCTACTTTCTGGTTTTTGTCATTTTGTAATGACTTTGCTTTGCCTCTGCAAGAGACTTTAAGAAGCACCTCCCACTGGGCAAAAGGAGATTCAAGTCTAGACACACCCATTTCAGGGTTTCTGCTTGACCACCTGTGATTAGAAAATTGACAAAAACCACAAAGTAGAATATTCAGAGGCTTGACCTATTGTCAAAGCCTCACCTACTATTATATGCAAGATATGTAGTTGTAATGGTAATCAATTTGTTGGACATTGAGGGCTAAGTATGGAAGGTGTGACCTCTGTCTGGAAGGTGTGAGCTCTGTATGGAAGGTGTGAATTCCCCTGTTTATGTGGAAGAATTCCATTGGCTGAGACACTCCCCTGTTCACTTGGGAGAAGGCCAGTGTTTATAAGCAGGA
>CM053599.1:185342743-185366845 GCA_028646575.1 Pseudocheirus occidentalis
AATCAGAGGGCAAAATAGAACTTGAAAGAATTCACCAATCACCTCTTGAAAAAGATTCCCAAAAGAAAACTCCTAGAAATGTTATTGCCAGGTTCCAGAACCCCCAGTTAAAGGAGAAAATATTACAGGCTGCCAAGAAGAAACCATTTGAATACTGGCATAAACACAATTAGGATAACCCAGCATCTTGCAGCTTCTACATTGCCAGATCATAAGGCCTGGAGTATGATGTTCCAGAGATCAAGGGAGCTGGAATTAAAACCAAGAATCACTTACCTAGCAAAATTGAGTATAATGTTACAGGGTAAAATACGGTCATTCAGTGAGGGGAAGGACTTTCAAGCATTCTTGCTGAAAAACCAGAACTGAACAGAAAATTTGACATTCAAACACAAGAAGCATGAGAAGGTAAACATGGTAAACAAATCATAAAGAGCTTATCAAAGTTGAACTATTTACATGCCAATACAGAAAAAGTATAATAGTAACTTATGAAATTTTCTTAGTATGAGGATAGGTGAAGGGAATACTAATGTATGTATGTATGTATGTAAATATACATACATATATATATATATATACATATGGATACCTACACATATGCCTATAAAACGAGGGTATATATGTGTATGAATACATATTTGTGCATGTGTACATATGTGTCCATAAAGGGTACAGGATCAATTGAATAAGAAGAGATGATACTTTAAAAGGCGAAATTCTGAGGTGGCAGAGGACTTGAATGAGAGGAGACAGGGAGAGACAAAATTGGGTGAATCATTCCCATATAGAAGAGGCAATGGATAACTGTTGCAACTTTACTTTCATTTACTCTCATTGAATTTGGCTTAGGGAAAGAATGACATAAGCTCTAATCTGGGTATCTTGCCACACAGGGGAGTATTGGGGACTGGGATGAGAGGTGGGACAGTGGAGGGGATGGCAGAGTCTGGGGAGGTTTTCTGGAAGCACACTCTTCAGGAAAGAGACAGGGACAGGATAGAGAATAGAACAAAGGTTGGTGGGATAAGAAGGAGGGACATATAATCAGCCTCTCACAATATGTCCACCCTGCATAATCACACATGTACCACCTGTATTGAATTGCTTGTCCTTCTTGAGGGGGGTGGGGTTGGAGATAAGGGAGGAATGGAAAGAATCTAGAATTTAATGCTCTACAAACAAATGTTTTAAAACAAACATATACATAATTATTATTATTAACTACATGCAACTGGGAATTAAGATATGCAGGGACTGGGGTAGGGAAACCCTCCCTGCCCAACCAGAAAGTTAGTGGGGCATTGGAGGAGGACATAAAATAGAGCAGATTGGGGAAATGGCTTTACATTGGGGTTGCTTTTTTGAGGTTGGGGGTACGGGAAAAGAGGGGGAGAAAATTTGTTACTCAATATCTTGTCGAAATGAATGGTGTAAACAAGAAAATATATTTAAAATTTTTAAAAAAAAGTAATGAACTGCTTTAAAAGTACAGTGTTGAAGATGATGGTGTAACACTTTATTGACATGAAAGGTTATGTCATGGATGTGACAACAAAACCAAAGAGGTTAATCAATAAATGATTTGAGGATGTGAACTATTTAAAAAAAAACAAATTAATTGATAGTGATTGAATATTTAAAGTTAGTTGCATAATAAAAGGTTCAGGCTCACTGGTCCCCATAGCATTCATATTGTAAACACCTGAGAATTTGAGATTTGCCTTTGAAAGTAAAGGTATTACTATTTTTCTTTTCAATATCCATCATAGTTCCTCTGTAGTAAAGAATTATTACTACCATCACATTCTCAGAATTTAAGTTCTTAAATTTCCTTTTTATTTTTACTACTAGTGTGGGAAATACAGTTTCACAAAGTTAGAGTTCAATTCCTTCTAGGTTATTAGATAAGCTTAGTTGAGTTTTACTCCCAGATCCCTGCAGTGTAGTTTTCACCTCCACTGTTTTTGCTTATTTATAAAATAACCTAATATGAATATCTACCTACAACTGAATGCTAGTAGTTTTCTTTGGGAAAAAACAGTTGAAGTATTCTCCATAAATATAGAATAAGTTACAATGCTCATAACCTTCCTATATGTCACAACCTTTGTTGTTATTGAGTCCTGTCTACCTCTTCATAATCATACCATCCTTGGAGTTTTCTTGGGAAAGATATCAGAGTGGTTTGCCATCTCCTCCAGTTGAATTAAGGTAGAAAGAGGGTAAGCCCAATGCCACACAGCTAGTTAAGTGTCTAAGGCCAGATTTGAACTCAAGTCTTCCTGATTCCAGACCCAGAGCTATATCCATTGTGCCACCTAGGTGAACCTAACAACCTGTGCAGCATTTCTGCAAATCATTTGAACTCCCTACCCAGAACTCCCTTCCCATAAAATGAGGGAATTTAAGCTCTTCTTAAGCTCTACATTTGTAATTATATTGCAATAGGAGGTTGGTCAATGTGCTTAGAATAGGTAAATTATTGATAGTGGTTTCCTTGCAATGCATGAAACTTTGGAATCTTGCCATTTCTGTCATGAGTTACTGAAATTATTAAAGAGCTGGTGATTTTGATACTGAGAAATTTTCTTATTGGTTTCAGAACTGAAAAACTTAATGGTGGAAATAGTACTGAGTTCTAAGATAAAAGCATGTCTAAGGTCATTTATTTCCCAATTTTTATGATTCCTTTTGCCCTGGCTGCTTTCAAGTAAGGAAAGGAAACACATATGCTGCCTCTCACCCCTCCCACACACATGCACACACATTTATAGTCATTCAGTTATGTCTGTCTTATTGTGACTGAGGGGACTATAGCACACCAATGCTGTTCATGGGGTTTTCTTGTCAAAAATACCAGAATGGTTTGCCATTTCCTTCAGTAATGGATTGAAAAAAACAGAGGTTAAATGACTTGCTGAGGTCATACAGTTAGTAACTGTCTAAGGCTGTATTTCTGGATTTTAAGTGAGATCTTCTTGACTGCATGCCTAACACTCTATCCATTGAGCCATGTACTTGCCTCCATAAATGCATATACATACAATATATGCATGTAAGTAAAAATGTATATGTATGAAAGAAGGAAACAAACACTTATTAGGTGCTTACTATTTACCAGGCATTGTGATAACCTCCTTACAGATCCTATCTCAGGCGAGCCTTACAACAACATTTGGAAGTAGGTGTTAGTATAAACTCCTTTTACATATGAGGATGCCAAGTCATAGAGGCTAAGTGATTTGCCCAGAGCCACACAGAGATTAAATGTCTGGTAACTGATTTAACTCAGTTCTTCCTGATTTTAGATCCACTGTTCTATCTAATACATGGCCTAACTACCTATATGTGTATTTTATACATCTATATGCATATATAGTTATTAATGAACATACACAAATATGAGATGTTCACTTAAAGAAATATGTATATGTATATATGGAGCAGCATTTATTTGTGAACAGATAAGTGTCTACATATCCATTCACAGTTATATAAGTGTATATATTTAAGCAAATGCATACATATGCTATATAATGTACATATGCATACATGCATGCCTAAATGCACAACACTGAATATATGAAATGAATTTTTTATAATGGGTGGTTTTAAACTTTGGGTATATACTGTATGTATGGATATGTAGCTCTATCTAGGGATAAGGGCACCATTCCAGTGAGGTCAATACACAATTCATCCCAAGATGATAGCAGAAAAAGCACAACCCAAAGTCATCCCATATGGGCTGCAGTGCTCAACTCCTAAATCTTTGGCTGCTGCAAAGCCAAAGACTCAGTATCTTTAATTGGCATTTTCCTAGAAGTGAGCTTTTTATGACCCCTGGATAGACAGCTTAGAGCAAGAACCAGAGCTTCAACCACAGTTTTCTGACTCTGAGTTGTTCTCTTTTCCTCAAACTATTTCTTATTTATATTGTGTTATCCATATAACAGGTAATCTCCATAAGGAAATTATATAATCCCTGAAGGCAGTTGTCATGGGATCATAGTTGTAGAAAAAGAACAGATCTCAGAGAGTATTTACTCCAGGGATTTGTCATTTTTTGGTCTCATGATCCCCTTGGGCAGTTAAAATGAAATATATGCCATTACAGTGGAAAATTAGTTATATTGAAACATAGATAACAAAATTTAAATAAAAACTCATGTAATTCACATTAAGAACCAGTGGTTTTGATCAACTCCTTTTATTTTACAGTTAAGGAAACTAAGGCTCATGTAGTTAAGTGACTAGTCCAAGGTCACCTATGTAAGATTATCCAAACATAATTTTTAGCTTATTCCTGAATCAGTGTAATTTCCATGGGACAATATGGTATTTGCCTTTGTATCTTGCTCCAAGAATTAGCCCCGTAAATTGCACAAACTATAGTAAATATGTTGGTGAATAGCAGTATGAATGTATTAAATGTGGGTAAGTTTCTAGCTGAGAAGACAGTTTAGTCAACATCAGATAATACATAATGAAGGAAAATTATATTAATCAGGGTATAGACTTTATTCAACAGTTCCTATTAGGGAGGATAAATAATACCCAGACCTCTGATTTCCATAAGATAATAAATTGGTAGATGAAGAAATTCCCTCTGACAGAACAAGTTAGAGATTTCTTTTAAATTTAGATCCTCAGAGTGTTATCTGCTGCCCAGAGTCACATGGCCAGTATTTTATATGTTCAAGGAATAACTGGGACCCATGTCTTCTTGACCATGAGGCCAACTATCCATCCACTGTGCCTTCCATAAATAATGAATGTGGAAAGTTCTTCTTGAAGAGCAAAGAACTTATGGAACATTAGATAATTCATATGGGGGGGGGTTAATGCCATTCGGGAGCAGCTTCCCCAAATAATGCTACAGTGAACAGCTTTTAAGTTTCTAATTTCATAGTATAATGATCAGTTAATTTATTCCATAGCAAATCAGGGAAAATATTCACAACAAATCAAGATACAATTTATATAACATTATATATTTTCAAAGAAAATCACAATATAGTGTTCACAACAGCTTAACATTGAAATGGCCACATAGATTAAACCAAAGTGGTCACAGTATTTAGAACAGAGAACAAAAAAACAAACATCCAGTGTCCCTAAGGAGGTTTCTTTCCTTACTCAGTCATCTCAAAACACAGTAGTCAGTCTTTAACTTATGGGACAATCATAGGTAAACTTAAACAGTCACTTATCTAGCAATCAGTTGCTAAGTATCATTAATCATTAAATGCAATTATTAAAAAAATTACAAAAAGGGGGGACAAGATGGCAGCACAGAAGCTGGAGAACTTCATGAGCTCCCACCATTTCCACTTCAAATACCTATATAATATGAATCTAAACAAATTTTAAGGCTGAAGAACCCACAAAATGACAGAGAAACAAAACTCTGGCTGAAGACATCCCAGCAGGCAAAGAGGAAGGGTGCATAGCAGCACACTGGGAGCTGAGACCAGTTTTAGCCCAAGAGTACCCAGGACTAGCTGAGGCTGGAGCAATCAGGAGAGTGGTTCACTGCCAGCTGTAGCAGTTTCCAGAATTGTGAACCCAAATTATGTGAGGACAAAATGAAAGATCAGTGAAACTTGGCTGAATTTGGGGGAGAAGAGCAGCACCACCCATCTGCCCACAGAGCTAGAAGTGGTAGCAGCTGCAGCCCTCCAGCTGCCTCCATGTTCCTGCTTCAGAGATCCTGGCCTGCAGTTTCCACGGGGACCAAGCAACCATTCAGAAGCTAAGAACTCTTGCCTTAACCTGCCTGGAGACGGTTCATGGTCTGGGGTGTTGGTCCTGATGTGCATGACCAGTAAGCCAAAGCTGATGAGGGCAGCAAAGACAGCGGCCTCCTAATACCTCCAGCAGCTGCAAAAAAACCCAGTGATTTTGAACAAAGCTCTCTCCTCTAATAGCAGAGTTCTACAGAACCCAAAAGTTGAGGAATAGAGTGGCAACATGAGCAGTCAAAGGAAGCAAAGGAAGATCAATTAAACTTTAGGTTCCTTATTTGGGGACAAAAAGGATGAAAGCATGGAATGGGAGGAGGACAACAAAGTCAGAACTCTTGCACCAAAAGCTTCCAAAAAAATATGAACAGGCCATAGTGGAATTTCAGAAGGATTTACAAAACCAAATAAGAGAAGTGAAGGAAAAATTGGGAAGAAAAATGAAAATGATAGAAGAAAATCATGAAAAGACAGTCAGCAACCTGACTGAAGAAAATAAACTTTAAAAAGAGACTAACTCAAATGGCAAAAGAGGACCAAAAAGCCAATGAGGAAAAGAATACCTTAAAAAACTGAATTTGCCAGATGGAAAAAGAATCTCAAAAGCTCACTGAAGAGAATAACTTCTTCACAATTAGTCTGGAGCAAATGGAAGCAAATGACTATGAGAAATCAAGATAATATTAAACAGATTCAAACGAATAAAAAATAGAAAGCAATATGAAATAAATCATGCGAAGAAACCACTGACTTGGAAAATAGATCCAGGAGAGACAATTTACAAATTATTGGACTACCTGAAATCCATGATCAAAAAAAAAAAAAAAGAAATTGGAAAGCATCCTTCAAGAAATTCTCAAGGAAAATCGCCCTGATAATTTTAGAACCAGAGGGCAAAATAGAGCTTGAAATATTTCACCAATCACCTTTTGAAAAAGATCCCCAAAAGAAAGTTCTTGGGATTGTTGTAGCCAATTACTTGAATTCCCAGACCAAGAATAAATATTAAAAGCTTCCAAGAAGAAACAACTTGAATATTGTGGAAACACAATGAGGATAACACTGGATCTAGCAGCTTCTACATTAAGGGGCTGAAGGGCCTGGAATATGATTTTCCAGACATCAAAGGAGCTAGGATAAAACCCACTGAGAGAAATTGAGTATAATGTTTCAGTGCAAAATATGGTCATTCATTGAAGTGGAGGACTTTCAAAAATTCTTGATTGGAAACCAGAATTGAATAGAAAATTTGACATCCAAATTCAAGAAGCATGAGAAGAAAACATGGAAAAGAAACAATAAGGAACTTATTAATGTTGAAATATTTACATGCCCATATGGAAAAGCAATAATTGTAAATCATGAAACTTTTCTCATTATGAGGATAGATGAAGTAAATATAATTGTGTATGTATACCTATGGACTTACACATATATATATATGTATACATATATATGTCACTCTATATATATATATGTCATAGGAAAATATGCATATGAATACATATGTGAGGATGTGAATATATGTGTACATAGACAGAGGGCACAGAATCATTTGAATAGGAAGGGATGATATTTTACTTTATTCTTTAAATTTGATTTGCTTATTTACTTTTAGTTTACAACATTGAGTTCCTTAATCTCTTGAGTTTAAAATTTTTCTACTCTCCCTCTTCTTGTCCCCCCATGATGGCATGCAATAAAGTACTGGATCTGCAAACATTTTCAAACTAGACATTAGTCTAGTTGTATGTAATGGCTGTAATGCATGGAGTGAAAAATGGGGAAAAAAGGAAAGAGAAACAAGCATGAAAAAAAATTATAACAAGCAGATTGCTTCAGACTCCATTTAAACTCTGTTCTTTCTAGATCTTTCTCTGAATGTAGATATGT
The DNA here is from genome assembly GCA_028646575.1 of Pseudocheirus occidentalis. Lineage (NCBI taxonomy): Eukaryota > Metazoa > Chordata > Mammalia > Diprotodontia > Pseudocheiridae > Pseudocheirus > Pseudocheirus occidentalis. The sequence continues at coordinate 185,350,384 of CM053599.1, forward strand.
CCTTCCATTCTGAGACTTGTAGAGTTGTCTTATAATTCTGCGTTGCTGAGAAGAATCCAGTTTTTCCGAGCTGGTTGTCACACAATGTGTCTATGTTTGTGTACGAATATTTCCTGGTTCTGCTCTTCTCACTTAGCGTAAGTTTGTATAAGCCTCTCCAGGATAATAGGAAGACTGTCTCTTCCCCTTATAGCAAGACAGTATTCCATTATATTCATATACCACAACTTGTTTAGCCATTTCCCAATTGATGGGCATCCCCTTAATGTCCAGTTTTTTCCAGCACAAAGAGTGATGTAGTACATATTTTTGTGCATATGGGTCTTCCTACCACTTCAATGATCTCTTTGGAGTACAACCCTATCAGTGATATTACTGGGTTAAGGGGTATGTAATTATTTATTGCCCTTTGCACATAGTTCCAGATTGCTCTCCAGAATGTTTGTATGAGTCTACAGTTCCACCAACAATGCATTAGTGATCTAATTTTTAAACATCCTCTCTAGCATTTCTCATTTTCCTGGTTTATAATCTTAGCCAATCTGACTGATGAGATGTGGTACCTCAAAGTCTTCTGATTTGCATTTCAAGAATTAATAGTTATTTAGAGGATTTCTTCCTATGCCTACAAATATCTTTAATTTCTGCCTCTAAAAACTGCTGTTCACATAATTTGCAAATTTATCAATTGGTGAAATAACTTGTGTTCTTACAGATTTTATATAATTCCATCTATATTTTAGAAATGAGGCCTTTGTCAGAGACATAGATTGTAAAACTGCTTTCCCAATTTCTCTTTCCCCTCTTAATCTTGTTTACATTGGCTTTGTTTGTAATATAACTTTTAAATTATACGTAATCAAGATCATCCATTTTGCATTTTATATTGCTCTCCACCTCTTAATTGGTCATAAAGTCTTCCCTATTCCATAAATCTGGCAGGTAAACTATTCCTTGCTTCCCCAGATTGCTTGCAGTATCAGCCTTTATGCCCAGATTGTGCACCCATATAGACTTGACTTTGGTGTATGACATTAGATGAAACGCCCAGTTTCTGCCATACTATATTCCACTTTCCCCAGCAGTTTTTGTCAAATAGTGAATTCTTATCCCAAAAACTGGGGTCTTTGGGATTGTTAAACAGTATATTACTATAATTGTTGATTACTGAGTCTTTTGTACCCAATCTATTTAATGATACACTACTCTATTCCTTAGCCAGTAACAAGCAATTTTGATGACTGCTGCTTTATAATAGAGATTAAAATCTGGAATGGCTAGGCTACTTTCCCTAGCATTTCTTTCATTAACTGTATTGATATTATGGACATTTTGTTCTTCCAAATGAATTTTGCCACTAATTTTTCGAGTTCTATTAAGTAATTTTTTTGATAGATTGATTGGTGTTGCACTAAATATATAATTTAATTTGAGTAAAATAGTCACTTTTATTACATTAGCTCAACTCAGGAACAAGCAATTGTTTTTCCAATTAGTTAAATCAGATTTTATTTGTGTGAAAACTGTTTTGTAGTTGTGTTCATGTAGGTACTGGGTTTGTTTTGGCAGGTACATTCCCAAATACTTTATCATGTCTACAGTAACTTTAAAATGGGGTTTATCTTATTATCTCTTGCTTTTGGACTTCATTGGAAATATATAGAAATGTGGAGGATTTATATGGGTTTATTTAATACCCTGCAACTTTACTAAATTTATTTATTGTCTCAAAAAGTTTTTCACTTGATTCTCTAGGATTCTCTAAGTATATCATCATATCATCTGCAAAGAGTGATAGCTTAATCTTTTCTTTGCCTAATTTTATTCCTTTGAATTATTTTTCTTCTCCAATTGCTACTGCTACCAGTTTTAGTACCAGACTGAATAAGACGGGTTATAATGGAAATCCTTGTTTCCCCCTGATGTTATTGAAAATGCTTCTAGTTTATCCCCATTTCATATAAAACTTCCTGATGTCTTTAATTAGATGTTACCATCATTCTAAGGAAAACTCCATCAATTCCTATACTTTGTCATGTTTTTAATAGTAATGGATATTGTATTTTGTCAAAGGCTTTTTCTGCATCTATTAAGATAATTATATGGTTTCTGCTAGTTTTATTGCTGATATGATCAGTGATAATGATGGTGTCCTAATATTGAACCATCCTTGCATTCCTGGAATAAATCCAACCTGATCAAAATGTGTTATTCTTGTAATAAGTTGCTATAGTCTTTTAGCTAATATTTTATTTAAAAAGTTTTCATCAATATACATGAGGAAAATTCGTCTATCGTTTTCTTTCTCCATTTTGTCTCTTCCTGATTTAGGTATCAGTAACTTATTTATGTCATAAAAAGAATTTGGCAGGGTTCCTTCCTCACTAATTTTCCCAAATATTTTGTGGAGTACTGGGATTAATTAATCTTTAAATGTTTGATAGAATTTGTTAGTAAATCCATCTGGTCCTGGGGATTTTTTCCTAGGCAATTCTCTGATAGGTTATTCAATTTCTGTTTCTGAGATGGGTTTAAGTAATTTAATTCCTCTTCAGTTAGTTTGGGCAACTTATATTTTTTGTAAATATTCATCCATTTCACAAAGATTGTCAAATTTATGTGCATTCAGCTGGGCAAAATAATTCTTAATTATTGTTTAATTTTCTCTTCATTGGAGGTACATTCACCCTTTTTCATTTTGGAGCCTCAAAATTTGGTTTTCTTCTTTCTTTTTTATCATATTGCCTCACTGTCTATCAATTTTATTAGCTTTTTCATAAAACCATCTCTTAGTTTTAATTATTTGATTTAATTAAAGTTTAATTGTTTTCTGACTTTCAATTTTATTAACCTCTCCTTGGGTTTTTATTAATTCTAATTTAGTATTTAATTGGGGATTTTCAATTTGTTCTTTTTCTTTCTTTTTCAATTGCATGCCCATATCATTGATTTCCATTTTCTCTAATTTTCTCAGGTATGCATTCAGGGATAAAAAAAAATGCCCCCTAAGAACTCCCTGTGCTGCATCCTACAAGTTTGGTATGATGTTTCCTGATAGTCATTCTCTTGAATGAAGTTACTGATTGCTTCTACAATTTCTTCTTTGCCTCACTCATTCATTAGGATTAAATTATTTATTTTCCAATTAGTTTTTTGCCTATCTTTCCATGGCTGTTTATTGCATATAATTTTTATTGCATCGCAATCTGAGAATGATGCATTTAATATTTCTGCCTTTTGTACTGAATTGTGAGGTTTTTATGCCCTAGTACATAGTCAAATTGTGTGAATGTGCCACCTACCACTGACGAGAAGGTATATTCCTTTTTATCCCCATTCAGTTTTCTACAGAGATGTATCATGTCTAACCTCTCTAAAATTCTATTTGCCTCTTTAACTTCTTTCTTGTTTATTTTGAGATTAGATTTATCAAGTTAAGAGAGGGGGAAATTGAAGTCTCCCACTAATATTGTTTTGCTCTCTATTTCTTCTTCTAATTCCCTTGACTTTTCCTCTAGGAATTTGGATGCTATACCTCTTGGTGCATATATATTATCTAATGGTATTGCTTCATTCTCAATGGTGCCTTTAACAGGATGTAGTTTCCTTATTTATCTCTTTTAATAAGATCTATTTTAGCTTTTGCTTCATCTGAGATAAGGATGACTCCCCTTGCTTTTTCTTTTACTTTAACTGAAGCAAAATATATTCTACTCCATCCTATTACCTTTACCCTGTGCATATCCCCTGATTTCAAATGTGTTTCATGTAGACAACCTATTGTAGGATTGTGGTTTTTAATCCATTCTGCTATCCAACTCTATTTTTTGGGAGAGTTCATCTCATTCACATTCACAGTTATGATCACTATCTGTGACTTTCCCTTCATCCTATTTGGTCTTCTGTTAATATCTTTGTATCTTCCTTTTTCCTTCTCCTCCTTAAGAGTTTTCATTTTGACCACTGCCTCCCTCAGTATTCCCTCCCTCTCTCCCCTTCCCTCTTTACCTTCACTTTCCCCTTTCTACTCTTTCCCTTCCTCTTGACCACCCTTTCCCTCCTAACACCCCCCACCTTATCCCTCCTAATGCTTGTAGGCCACAACAGGTTTTTATTCTTAACAGAGTATGTGGTTCCCTCCTTAAACACAAACCAATGCTAGGAAATCATGTATAGTGCTGCTCTCCCTCCCTCTTTTCCCTCTATTTTTATGTGTATTTGTGTCTTTTCATTTTAGAACCTAAACCTAACTGTTTGTATTGATCCCTCTTTAAATCAGAACCATTGAGAGTAACAATCATATGATACTCATATCTTTCCTTCCCTCCCCTCAACTTTAGTATGCTTTTAAGCCTCTTTTTTGTGGCATAATTTACCATTTTCTGCTTCACCCTTTCGTTTTCTCCCATTACAATCCATTTCTTTCCTTTAATTTTTTTTGTTTAATCTTCATATTAGTTCACTTATACTCACACACTCTATATGTATATCCCTTTTAAACTTCACAATACTTATATAAATTTCAATAGTGACAGGTATGTGCTTCTTATAAGGGAATATAAAGAGTTTGCTCTTATTGAGTCCCAAGTTATGTAAATGTGTGAGCATCTGTGAGTGGATGTGCATGTGTGAGTGTGTGTTTTCCTTGTTTACGTTTTTATGTCTTTTTTGGGTCTTGTAAGTGCAGATCTAATTTTCCATTGAACTCTGGCTTTTTCATAAGGAAAGTCTGGAAGCCCCTTATTTCATTAAGTGACCATATCCTTGCCTGAAAGATTATGCTCAGTGTTCCCAGGTAGTTGATCCTTGGTTGCTGTCCTAGATCTTTTGCTTTAGCAAATATCAAAATCCAATCCCTCCAGTCTTTTAATGTAGCAGCTTTTAAGTCCTGTGTAGTCCTTACTGTAGTTCCACTATATTTGAATTGTTTCTTTATGACTGAATTCATTATTTTCTCCCTGACCTTGTAGTTCTGGAATTTGCCTGCTCTCTTTCTTAGAATTTTCAATTTGGGATCTCTTTCAGGAGGATATTGGTGAATTCTTCCAATATCTACTTTACCTTCTGATTCTAGGGCCTCAGGACTTTTTTTTGACAATCTCTTGGAGTATGCTGCCCAGGTTGCTTTTTTCATCAAGGATTTGTGGTAGGCTGATAATTCTCAGGTTATCTCTCCTGCATCTGTTTTCCACATCAGTAATCTTTCCAATGAGATATTTTGCACTTTCTTCAAATTTTTCAATATTTATGTATTGTTTGACTGACTCTCGTTGCATCATAGAGTCCTTAGCATCAATTTGTCTGATTCTAAGATTTAGTGCAATATTTTCCTCAATAAGTTTTTTGTAAATATAATTAATTATTTTATTTTCTTGATTACATCACTCACTTACACGAGATTTTGAATTACAAATTTTCTCCCCATGTTTCCCCTACCTAACAACTCAAAAGAGCTAACCCACTGTATAGCCCTTCCCCCAGTCTGCTATCTCCTATGTCCTCCCCCATCACTCATCTGACTTTCCGGTAGGGCAGGTTGGTTTCCCCCTTCCCCAGAGCCTGTACATCTTAATTCCCAGTTGCATGTAGTTAATAATAATGATTATATGTAAATGTATACATATATGTATATATAAAGCCTTTGATAATAGAATTTTAAATTCTAGATTCTTTTGTTTCCTTCCTCATCACCCACACCCACTAGAAAGACAAACAATTCAATTCAGGCTGTGCATGTGCAGTTATGCAGAGCATCTCCACAATGGGCATATTGTGAGAGACTGATTATATGTCCCTCCTTCTTATCTCACCCCCTCTCTTGTTATATTCTTTACCCTGTCCCTGTCCATTTTCAGAAGTGTGTGCTTCCAGCTACCCTCCCCCCTACCCTGCCCTCCCCTCCATCATCCCACCTCTCATCCCCATGCCTCTTACTATGCTGTGTGGCAAGATGCAAAATTTAGAGTTTATGTTATTCCTTCCCTCAGCCAAATTCAATGAGATTAATGTTGATCCATTCCCTTTTGCCTTCCTGTTCTTCTCCTCCATTGTAACAATTATCCATTTCCTCTTCTATATGAGATAATTAGCAGCATTTTGTCTCTCCCTTTCTCCTCTCATTCTAATCCTCAGGAACCTCAAAATTTCAACTTTTAAAATATTTTCCCTTCCTATTAAATTGATCTTGTGTCCTCTACGTACACATATAGACACATAAACAGATATGTACTCATACATACATATATATATATATATGTATACCCTCCTATATAGACATATGGGTATGTATAAGTATACATATCCATTTGTATTCCCTTCACTTATCCTCACCCTTAGAAAAGTTTAATAAGTTACAATTATTGTTTTTCCCCCTTGGCATGTAAATAGTTTAACTTTGATAAGTTCCTTATGATTACTTTTCTATGTTTACCTTCTCATGTTCCTCATATTTGAATGTCAAATTATCTTTTCAATTCTGTTTTTTTCAGCAAGATTTAAAAGTCCTCCACCTCACTGAATGATCATACTTTCCCCTGGAAGATGATGCTCAATTTTTCTGGGTAGGTGATTCTTGGTTTTAATCCTAGCATTCTTGATCTGTGGAATATCATATTCCAGGCTCTTTGATCCCTTAATGTAGACACTGCCAGGAACTGGGTTATCCTAATTATGTTTCCACAGGATTCAAATTGCTTCCTCTTGGCAGCCTGTACTATTTTCTCCATGATATGGGGACTCCAGAAAAAAAGGTATAACGTTCCTAGGAATTTTCTTTTGGGTATTTTTTCAAGAAGTGATTGGTGAATTCTTTGAAGTTCTATTTTGCCTCCTGATTCTCAAATATCGGGGCAATTTTCCTTGAGAATTTCTGGAAGGATACTTTCCAAGTTCTTTTTTTGATCCTGGCTTTCATGTAGTCTGATAATTTTTAAATTGTGTCTCATGGATCTGTTGTTCAGGTCAGTGTTTTTTTTTCAAGTTGATATTTCACATTGCCTTCTATTTTTTTTCATTTGTTTGGATCTGTTTAATAATATCTTGATTTTTCATAAAAATCATTTGCATCCATTTTCTCCACTCAAATTCTGAAGAAATGATTCTCTTCAGAAAGCTTTTGAGATTCTTTTTTCCATTTGGCAAATTCAACTTTTTATGGCATTCTTCTGCTCATTGGTTTTTTGGTCCTCTTTGGCCATTTAAGTTAATCTATTTTTAAGGTGTCATTTTCTTTTTTTTAAGTTTCAATATTTTATTCAAATTGTATTTTGAAGTGGTGGTAATTACAGCATTTGGAGGGGGAGGCATCTAATTCCACACAAAATGGAAGATTATAAAATATATCCATTAATTTCTAAAAAAAAATTAGTGTGAGAATACAACAGAAGTCCAATTTTGATTCCGAGTGATGTCACTATGTGAGCACAGTTTCACAGACTCTTCCCTGCTTATGGTTCTGTGTCCTAGCAGCCTCTTTATATGTAACTCAGTCAAAGTGAATGGAATCACAATGAGAATGGGAATTAAGTACTACATTACTGGCTTAAGAACATCAAATTGGCTCCAGAACAAAATGATACAAAATGGACACCTAAAGAGACTCTGCAGACAACTTTTGGCAGAAGTAATTAATCAAATCGGGAACAATTCCTGAGGATTTGACTTAAAAAAAAGAGTCCCCTTTTCAGACAAGTTTTCACTCCATCAAGCCTCTGTCTATCCCCTTAGGATAGATATGTAGCCAAGTTGACTGCAATGGACCATGAATTCTCATGAAGTCAAAAATTTCATTCATTTAATCAGTCCATATTTACTAAGTGTCTACATATCATTGCCTTCCTCTAGCAGCTATCTCTAGATTTTAAAAAGGTGGCTCAATGCACCCTTTCAGTCCTTAGAGAATTTTGTAAGCTGTTGTGGGAATCATCACATATCCCCTCAAAAGCCTGGAGCTGAAAGGACCTTTTTTCTGAGTCAGGTTGTTTCTATATCTCTGAAAGGATAACACTTTAAAGCTGCATCATCTTTTTAACCTGGAGGTCTAACATGATTGATATGTTGCAATACTTGTGTCCCAGACATACAACATGAAAAAGTACACTAATTTCTGAAGGTAGTTATCCTGCAAAGTATTTTAAAATTAAGTGATTGTACAACTTCTTTTATTCTTGAAATTACAATCCTATACCAAGCTTGTTGCCACCAGCATTGACATTCTTACCGTACAGCAAAGCTGATAATGTCAGTTTGATACCTGGATTTAGAGTCTGGGTGTACCCTAAGCCTATCAGGCTAGAATTGTTCACTTTAGCAGAGAAGAAGGCATCAGGGTCAGTCTGGTATTTGGCTCCTATTCCAAAGCAAGTGTTGCTATTTCCAGCTGTCCAGGCAAGGTTGACAGCAGTTTCCAAATTCTTGTTCACCTTCTGATAAATAGAGCCCGCAAACTCTGTGCCATCATTCACATTGGTGTGCAGCTGGAATTCATCAGTCTTGTAGCCAACAGCATAGTTCCTCTGGGTCACCCAAGATTTAGAAGCTTCAAAATTCATCTGGTAGCCTGCCAACAAGTCCTCAAAGCCAAGTACCACAGCTCCTCGTATTGAAGGTCTAGAAATATCAAAATCCATGTCACAGCCAAGACTGATATGTTTCTGCTTATATCCTGACTTAATTTTAGCACTTTTTTTCCCTTGTTTTAGGTGAGAAGAATGAATCAAAAGTCAGCTTCAGTCCATGTGCAAGCTGATCCTCAACAGTAATTTCAGTGCCCAATGTATTGTCTGTGTTCCATTTTTCTATAAATGTCAAGCCATATTCAGACCATTTGTATTTTGTTTCCAAACTGCCTGAGACTTTACTGGTCTCAGTGTTGGCTGAACCTGAACTTGTAAATTCCAGTACATTTTCAGATTTTGTTTTCAGATCCAATTTTATTGAGCCAAATCCATAGCCCTTAGTAAATACATCCATGGCAGATTTTCCAAGATCAACATAAGTTGGTGGCACAGCCATTTTCTTCTTCTCCCGCCAGACACAGCAGGAGCAGCACTGGGCAGCCTAAGGTGTCATTTTCTTCAGTCTGGCTGTTGTCTGTTTTTCATGATTTTCTTGTATCATCCTCATTTCTCTTCCCAGTTTTTTCTCCACTTATCTTGATTTTCAAAATTCTCCTTAAGTTGATCTATGTCTTGTAGGCAACCTTCATGTTTCTTGGAAGCTTTTGGTGTTGAAGTTTTGACTGTGTTTTCTTCATCCACTTCCATGCATTGATCCTTTTTGTCCTCATAAAAGGATTCTAGAGTTTGGTTGTTGTTCTCACTTTGCTTCCTTTGCCTGCTCATGTTGCCAGTGAATTACTTCTCTTTTTATCTCTGTGGAACTCTGCTTTCAGGGGAGAAAGCTCTGTCCCAAATCGCTGGGGTTTTCACAGCTGCCAGAGCTATTAGGAAGCTGGTGCAGACCCACCAGCTTGGACTCACTAAAAACACACTGCAGAACCACCAACCAAGGCCACAATCTGGGTCCAGGACACTCAATGAAAGAGCACTTAGCCTCTGAATGATCACTTACCCCCCCCAGCTTCTGCCACTTCCTTACCCTGGAGGGAGCTTGACCAGACCACTTTTTCTCTCCAAATTTAGTTGATTTCCACCAACCTTTCACTTAGTACTTATTTCTTCTGGCTTGATAATTCTGGAAACTGCCACAGCTTCCACTGATCCACTCTTCTGAAGTCTCTAGCTGTGACTCATCCTGGCCACCCCAGAGTCAAGCTGTGGTTTCATGTTGGGCTTTTTTTTGGCTCCCAGCATGCTCTGATGAGCCCTACCTGCAGTGCTGCCTTCAAGAGGAGATGTGTTTTTCTGTTGTGAGTTTCAGAGCCCTAAAATATGTTTAGAGTCATATTTTTATGGGTATTTCTGTTGGCTATGTGTGAGCTGCAGGCTTTTCTGCTTCTACGCTGTCATCTTGGTTCTACCCCTCAATAAGTTTTTGAATCTCCTTTTCAATATGTTCAGCTTTCATTTTTAGGGAGGTATTTTCTCCAGTTAGATTTTGGACCTCCTGTCCAAGTTCTCCAATTTTACTTTTTAAGATCTGTTTTCTTCAGTGAATTTTTTTTTCCAATTTTTTCCCTGTAGATTTAAATTTATCTCCTACCTTTTTGGTTTCATTTTTAAAATCCCACTTGAGATCCTCTGAAATGATTTTTGGGCCTGAGAGCAACTCACATTTCCTTGTGTGGTCGCCAGTGTGAGTACAGAGTCTGTGCTGCCTTCGGAATTTGATTCCACTTGCTCACTATTAAAAGATTTGATTGTCCTAGCCTTCACAGTTTCCTTATTTCCCATTGTGATTGCCTATATCCTGGATTTTTATAGTGGATATCTGCTTCTGAGGTGCAGAAGTATTGAGCTTCTCATGCTGGTAGGTAGGGGTTTGGTTGTTCACTTAGTGAGCTGAAGAAACTTAGTGAGTAGACAGAGGCCAGGGCCAGATCTCTCAGTGTTTCCCCTGAGTTACTGTCAGGCTTACAGAGTAACCTATGGGGGAGAGGTGGTCTGGCCCCTTCAGGTTTCCACTTCTGTGTCTCTGGGTTACAGTTCAGGCAGGCTCAGTATCAGGAGGCAAGCAGAAGGGCAGGGCAGCAGTTCACTAATTGGCAAGTTGGTGCTAAAGCTCACCTGGGATTTGTCTTTAGGGCTTGCTGGCTCCAGTCTCCTGGGCTTAGACTCCATACTGTCCCCCTTACCCTTTCCTCAGAGACACTCAAACCTGAGGCTGTTTTGACTAATTTGGGGTTTTAGTCTGGGTGGGGCATTAAACTATGGCTTTTCTGGGTCAGGGAGTGGGGATCAGAGCAACTAAATTTTATTCCTCCATCTTGACTTCTGGAAGTTCTGGTATATAATTTTTAAACATCCAGACTGTGGGATAGTGTCCCAAGGAGAAGCTGCTGACCCTGATGCTGGCCCTTCTTTTTCTCTTACACAGCTCTGACTATCCTCTGTCTTGTGGTGATATGGCTGCAAATGCCCTGGGGCTGGGTGAATCTGCTGACTGACTGGGCCTTCTTCTCAGTCTGCCATACTCTGCTTTCAGATTCCTGTGGGTGCAACTCCTGTGTGCTCCACATTCTCCCTGTCAAGACTGAACTAGGCCCTTCCCTGGTCCGGGAATCTGCCACTCTCTGTATCTCAATGAGTTCTGTCACTCTTAAATCCATTCAAACTCACTTTTTAGCTTTTAGCAACAGAATTCTTGGAGGAGCTTGGAAAAGCTGCTGCTTCCTTTCTGCCATGTTAGGGATGATATTTTAAAAGGTGAAATTGAGAGGTGGGAGAGGAATAGAATTAGAGGATACAGGGAGAGACAGAATGTGGTTAATAATCTCATATAGTAGAGGCAAGGGATAACTGTTGCCACTGTTGCAATGAGGGGGAAGAACAGGAAGGCAAAAGGGAATGGGTCAACCTTACTTTCATTGAATTTGTATTTGGGAAAGAAGGACATACACTCTCAATTGGGTATCTTGCCCTACAGGAGAGTAGGAGTGAAATAGATGAGAAGGGGGTGATGGAGGGGAGGGCAGTTTTTGGGGGAAGGTTGTTAGAAGCACACACTTCTGTAAGGGACAGGGACAAAGCAGAGAATAGAACAAGTGGAGGGAGGCATAGGAAGGTGGGAAAAGTAGTCAGTCTTTCACCATATGTCCAGTGTGGAGATATTCAGCATAACTACACATATACGACCTGTATTGAACTGCTTGTCTTTCCAGTGGGAGTAGTTGAAGACAGAGGAAGAGAAAGAATCTACAATTTAAAGATCTAAAATTCAAAGTTAAAAAAATTACACACACACACACACACACACACACACACACACACACATGCTATGTACACCAGAGTTGTATGGCGTAGCTACCAGGTAAATAAAAGAAAGGAATGGGGATGTACTCAATAGTCTATTTATTACAGAACCATTTCATTCAGAGCCATGGATACAAGAAAATCATAGGGTTTATATTCCCTATAGCAGATATTCTTGCATAACCAGAATGAAAAGGAGCCTCCTTTGGGGCTGACCACTCCCTACCTCAGCCCAAGGTTAAGATTTTATCCTAGGACCATATTCAAAGGCACAAACAAACAGGGAGTCACAAATAAGACTTGCAAATTAACTTTCTTGTAGATATTCATAGAACCAATGATAGCATCCACCCAACAAGATTAAAATCTCCCTGCATATCTGCCTGATGGCCTTATAGAAGAGAGGAGCATTTCTTTAATGAGGCCAGAGCCCCTGAAAATGTGGTCTACTACATACATGTGTGTGTAATAATTTACATATATATGTGTGTGTGTGTGTGTGTATATATATATATATATACATATATATGTGTATATATGTATGTATGTATGTATATCTCTATATATAGGCACTGGGGTAGGGAGATCCATCTTGTTGTCCAGGAAAGTCAGAGGGATGATGGGGTAAGTTAGAGGTGAGAACAGATTGGGGGAAGGAGTATACAGTGGGTTCACTGTTTTGGGGTGCTGGGTAGGGGAACAAAGGAGAGAAAATTTGCAACTAAAAATGTTGTGGAAATAAATGATGTAAACCAGAAATAAACAAAAGCTAATTTATAAGAAAACAGTTATCTTCACCAATTTTTTTAAAGGAAGTATAGGATTTATAGGTGTGGAACATTGCAAATATTGTCCATTTTTTCATTTTATTGATCAATATTCCTGAATGTTCTTTTTTTAAAAAATTTTTCTTATATTGGGTAACACTTAGGGAAAAGGAAAGATACAGGGAGAACTTTAGCCAATATGAAAACAAAATTTATCACGAAAATTTATTTTAAAAGACAAAAAAATCTAGTAAATTTCAATTTTATCATAGTATTAAGTATCCAAGGAGAGCCCTTTTCTTCATCTTGACTCAGGGTGGTTTCTCAGATTCCCTGGATGCCCTTCCATTGTCCCAGCTTCTACCTGAATCCACCAAAGAGTCACCTGGATTCAGAAGCAAACAGCTTCCTGTTTCTTGTCCAGTCCCTGGGAAGTCCATCCTACACACTGAAGTTCACACGCAGTTCCTGGTGCACACTGAAGTTCACAAAATCCAGCACATCTGAAAACCTTAAAAACTTCTGTTCTGGGTAACTCAAGGATCAGCCAATCCACAAACAAACAAAATCTTATCCCAGTCATCAACTTCAGCCTTCACCAGATTCTGGTCTCAAGAAAACATCAAATCAGTTTTCAGTTCAGCAAGTAGCAGCCCTGCTTCCAGATGCTGAGAAAATTCTGCTTCCTCCATCAAGAGCCCACCAAGTGAAAAATTCTAATTCTGACTGTCTCCCTTAGAGGCTATTCTTATATAAACACAAAGCATTGGCTTCCTCTTTCAGCTAAACCCTTCCAGTCATGTCAGCATCAAGAGAAAGAGTTCACACCCTCTGTCCCTTAGCCAGTAAGATTTGATTAGTTACTAAGGACTAAGTACATGCTTATTTGACATAACAAAAAGGGGTCTTTAAATTTAAATTAATTACCATTACAGGGGGTGTCTTTATGAAAATAAGAAACAAGGAAAAGGCTCCAGCTGCAGCTCCTCCTGACTGTCCGAGGGCCAAGCCAAGCCTTTGTTTCAGGCTGGCCTGGTTTTGGCTCCCAGTGTGCTGCAATGAGCCGTTCTCGCTAAGCTGCCTTCAGTGGGACATGTGTTTTTCTGTACTGTTGTGAGTTTTGGAGCCTTAAAATTTGTTTAGAGTCATATTTTATGGGTATTTAAGGTGGTTATGTGGGAGCTATGGAACCTTGTTGCTTTTACACTGCCGTCTTGGCTCCACCCTCTCATTCCCAGAAAGTCATTCTTACTCCCCATTTCTTAAATTTTTAATTTACTAAGCAACTTAGGGTAATAAGACAGCTGTTTATTATTTTATTCATTCATCAAAAATATGGAGAATTCTCCAACTTTCTCTCATCTTGCCTATCATAGTGAGTAGATTTTATTTTAAGGATATATATATTGGAAATATAAAATAGAAATATATATATATTTGCTATGCCCTTGTTCTAACATCCTTTCTCCTCAGTGCATTTTTTTAGTAATCAACCCCTTTCTTTAATGTATCTTCAATCTATGCCTCTCAATAGGCTTTTTCTCAGTTGTCTACCAGTAAATTCTTCAGTTAGCACCATCCTTACTATCTTACCATTATCTAGTTTCATAATCTTGGAATCATATTCAATCTGTACTCTGATCCCATATTTCAACAGTTACTATTTCTTGTATGTTTTAACTTGAAAAATTTTCTCTAATCCATTTTATTCTTTTCAGCCACAACGTTGTTGTCCTAGTTTAGGTCTTTGTTTTAATTTTCCTCACTATTATTAAGCACGTCTAATCATGGCACTTCCTTTGTCATCAACTTTCAATGGTTTCTAATTATCTTGGCCATCTTCTTTCTAACCACCTTGCTTCCTAGACCAGATACATATGCTGTAGGACTTAGCCTTTTCAGCACTGAAACTCTCATATCAAGACCTTACTTGTACTTATTGGTGAGTAGCTCATGTGAACCACTATGTATAGACTGACTCTAGCCGTGTTAGACTTTATTTATCAGACACCCAACCTCGACCTCTGCTTTTCACATATTTGTTACTGGCAATGACCTGTGTCAGTTTATTCCTCTGTAGCTCCAATGTATTTATGTAATTTGACAGATAGAACATACACACACACGCACATATACATACATATACATATACATATATATGTTTTGTTTTGTTTTTTAACATTTGATTGTAAAGCTTTAAAGTCTAGATTCTTTCAGTTCATCCCTTGTCACCCACCCCGCCCCCGGAAGGACAAGCAATTCAATACAGGCTGTACATGTGTAATTATGCAGGACATCTCAACAGTGGACCTATTGTGAGAGGTTGATTATATGTCCCTCCTTCCTGTCCTGCCCCACCTTGTTCTATTCTCTACTCTGTCACTGTCCCTTTACTGAAGTGTGTGCTTCTAGAAAACCTCCCCAGACCCTGCACTCCCCTCCACTGTCCTGCCACTCATTCCCATGCCCCCTACTTTCCTGTGTGGCAAGATACCCAGTTTAGAGTTTATATTTTTCCTTCCCTAAGCCAAATTCAATGAGAGTAAATGATGGTAAAGTTGTAACAGCTTTGCCTTGCCTCTTCTATATGGGATGATAAACCCCATTTTGTCTCTTCCTATCTCCGCTCATTCTAGTCCTCTCCTACCTCGGAATTTCACCTTTTCATGCCCTCGAATTTTCATGCCACCAGTATCATGCCCTCGAATTCAATTGATCCTGTACCCTCTATGTATATATATATATATACACACACATGCTCAGATATGAATTCCATGCATATATACACTCCTATATATATATATATACACACACATACATACTTTTGTATTCCCTTCTCCTATCCTCATACTAAGAAAAGTTTCATAAGTTACTATTATCATTTCTCTATATTGGCATGTATATAGCTCAGCTTTGATAAGTTCCCTATGGTTTCTTTCCCATGTTTACCTTCTCATGCTTCTTGTATTTGAATGTCAAATTTTCTGTTCAATTCTGGTTTTTTCAGCAAGAATGCTTGAAAGTCCTCCACCTCACTGAATGACCATATTTTCCCCTGGAATATGATACTCCATTTTGCTGGGTAGGTGATTCTTGGTTTTAACCTTAGCTCCACTGAACTCTGGAATATTATATTCCAGGCTGTTTGATCCCTTAATGTTGAAGCTGCTCGATTCTGGGTTATCCTGATTGTGTTTCCACAGTATTCAAATTGTTTCCTATTAGCAGTCTGTGATATTTCCTCCTTGTTTAGGGGTTTCCTGAACCTGGCTATAACATTTCTAGGCGTTTCCTTTTGGGTATTTTTTCAAGAGGTGATTGGTGAATTCTTTCAAGTTCTATTTTGCCCTCTGATTCTTTTTTTTTTATTTTAATTTATTTTCTTGGTTACATCATTCATTTCCACAAGATTTTGAGTTACAAATTTTCTCCCCTTTTTGTCCCTACCCCTCAGCCCAGAACATTGATCCCACTGTAAGACCCCTCCTACAATCTGTTCTCTTTTATGCCCTCCTCGAACACCCCCCTAGCTTTCTAGCAGGGCAGGGAGAAGCTCCCTGTCACGGTCCCTGTATATATTATTTCCCAGTTGCATTTGATTGTATAGCTTTAAATACTAGATTCTTGCAATTCCTCCCCTGTCACCCACTCAAACTGGGAGGAGCAGCAATTCAATACAGGCTGTACCTGTGTAATTACACAGGACATCTCCATGGTGGGCGAATTGTGAGAGACTAATTGTATGTCCCTCCTTCCTATCCTGCACCCCCCCTTGTTTTGTTCTCTACCCTGTCCCTGCCCCTTAACTGATATGAATGCTTCCTG
>CM053599.1:185367345-185384015 GCA_028646575.1 Pseudocheirus occidentalis
CCCTGGAGTCTGGCTGCATGGTGGTTTTATGCTGTGCTGGTCTTCGCTCCCGCCTGCAGGACTGCGGGATGAGCCCCTCCTGCCTAGCTGCCTTCCTTTAATCCCTATTTTTCACACCTTTCTTTAATCCCTTTTTTCACTCCTTGGTAGTTGTGGAGTTGCTGGAGGCTGTAGATCTTCTCTCCTGTAGCCTGGCTGAGGCTTGTCGTGGCTCCTTCCTACTACCCAGAGCCCTGGCTGTGTTTTCAGGCTAGGCTGGCCTCAGCCCACATCCTGCCTCAATGATCCCCTGCTGCCGAGCTGCCTTCTGAGAGATGTGTTTTCTATATTTTTTGAGTTTGAGAGTCCTAGAATTTGTCCAGAGTCATATTTTTATGGGTGTGTAGAGTGGCTGCGTGGGAGCTGGCAGACCCTGCTGCTTCTACACCCCCATCTTGGCCCAGATTCTCATTCTCATTCCTCTTCCCAATATTTTCTCCTCCTTTTTACTTTATTTTCAAAATCCTTCTTGAGCTCCTCCAAGACCTGTAACAAGTTCATAGTTTTCTTTGTAGCTTTTGATGCAGTTCTGACTTTGTTATCTTCCTCCCATTCCATGGTTTGATCCTTTTTGGCCCTATAAAATGAATCTAAAGTTGGGTTGTTGTTCTTGCTTTGCTTCCTGTGCTTGCTTGTGTAGCCACTCAATAACTTCCCTTTAGAACTCTTTGCCACAGTGGAATTCTGCTTTAAGGTGGGAGAACCTTTCCCTAAACTGCTGGGGTTTTTGCACCTGCCAGAGGTACTAATTGAGTGCAATCTCTGCAGTCCCCACGAATTCTGGCTCACTGGTCGCACACCTTAGGACCGCCACCCATGACAGATATCTAGATTCAGGTACGTTAGAGCAAGACTGATAACCCTCGCAATGTCCTCTTGACCACGCTATGATTTGCAGGCCATGGGCTCTGAAGCAGCCACCTTGAGGTGGCAGCAGGGCTGTTGCTACTTCTAGCTGGGGGGGGTGGTGGTCAGGGGCCTGACCCTATCCTCTATCTCCCCCAGTTCCAACAGAGATCTACACTGACCTCTCACTTTTTCTTTGGCTTTTATGGGTTGATAATTCTGGAAACCACCACTGCTGCTGGTGATTCCCTCTCCTGAAGTCTTTTGTTGCCCCCTTGTTGGCATTGCCCTGAGGCTTAAACTTCAGGCCCACAGGGGGATGGGCTTTGCTCCCAGCATGCTGAGATTAACCCTTTTTGTCTATCTGTCAGGTTGCCTTCAACACGAGATTTGTTTTTCTCTGTTGCTTTGTGGGTTCTGTAACTCTAAAATTTGTTTAGAGTCACATTTTATATATATTTAAGGTGGTTATCAGGGGAGCCATGGAACTCCCCCATAACCACCTCAAATACCTATAAAACATGGAGTTTTCCTGCTTCAATTCTGCCTCATTCTTAAAAAGACATTCTGAAGATATTATTTTTTTAGTATACATGTAGCAAAGTATGTATGTAACAAAGAAGCTGACATTAACATCTTTCCCACTATTTTCACTACAATTTGCTAGATTTTCTAAAAGAAGAGTGTATCTAACATCTGTTCTCCCATAAACTTTTCATTGAAGGTTTTCATTGTCAGCACTTCAGTCATTTCAAAGAAAAACAACAATTATAATACCATGATGTTTCAATTCTTTGGCAATTTATTTAAGTTCCAATCACCTCATATGTGCTATATTTTATATTACAATGTCATTTATCATATATTATAAACCACATAGTGTATCATAACTCATATATTTTCTGCCATCTGTATATTTATCCATCTATCTACTTATCATATCTCTAACACTTTTGGCCCTTAAAAATCAGAAGAAGAAAAAGAAGCTCCATGCATGAGAGGAAGGCATGGGGACAGAGTCCTAAAGGTAAAAAATTGTTTAATATACTCTAAGACATAATTATCTATTGGCATTACTATTTTTTTCTTTGTTACAATGAAAAAAGCCTTTGAGATATGCTGGGGAGGAAGACCATTAGGAGTTGAGTGTGGCATAGAAATAGAAGGCATCAATTAAATTTGCTTTTCAAACATATTTTAAATGAAAATACTTAGAACAAATGTGAAGGATTATACTTATATCGAGTGGTACTTGAACAAATGTTTAGTCCTATAGCATAATGCCCTTAAGCTTCTTTTATTGTTATTTCCTTCCCAAGGTTTATCGGCCTCTGTTGCTTCTGTATTTTCAGTATAAAGTTATCAAACAGACCAAAGTAGTTAGTGATTGAAGTTATCCTGCTTTGAAATGCACTTCCTTTACATTTTCTCCACCTACTTAATGATAGACTGGAACAGTTGGGTAGCAGATAAATTGGCAAAAAGCTTTGCCCCCTCTGGCTAGATTGAGCATTATAGAGTGAGTAGTTCTTCATGTTATGTGACACCAGACTGTGATTACAAGAAATATATTTTCAAAGCAAGGGGAAATGGAAATAATTTACAGGCATAATGGAAGCTTCCTTGTTTGTAAAAGTTGGACAGTGACAATGATGATAAATAACAACAATAATTTACATTGCACTTTAAATTTATGCTATGCACAGACTTATGATAACATCATTTCTTGGACAAATGAGCTTACCATTTATAAGTTTTTAAAGTGGTGATGAAGTCACTGAATGAAATAGTTACCTGTATTAAGCCATCAGCAAACAGAAAATATAAATATTAGTGAAAATTGAGGGAAAATGACTGTAATATACAAGGGCAGAGAATTCACACTGCATTGGGAGAATACACTCTGATACCACAGCTGCTGACAATGATAATTTCTATGTATGTGTTCATTCTTTGGCTTTAGCCATGCATGACTCTCCATGTACCCATTGGGGCCTTTTATGATGAAGATAACAAAATGGTTTTCCATTTCCTTCTCCATCTCAATTTACAGAGGAGGAAACCGAGATATATAGGATTGTTTTCCCAGGGTCACATAGCAAAAGTGTATGTAAGACCACATTTGAACTGAGTTCAAACTGAGGGTCTTCCTGATTCTAGACCCCCAATCTATAAACTGAGCCACCTAGCTCCCCTATCAATAATTAGCAAATCTCATCATTTTTGCCTCCCTGATATTTTTCACATTTATGCTGTTCTCTACATTCATGGTACTTTTACCCTAATTCTGGCATGTAATTCCTCTTTTCCATATATTATTACAATAGCTTTTTTCCTCTATCCATGATAGATTTTTATTGTTTTTTTTATTCTTAAAAAAACCTGTTTTTATATTTTAAAAAGATTTTGAGTTTCAAATTCTCTCTGTCTCCAAATTCCTCCCCCAACCATTGAGAAGACAAAGAAATAAGACAAGTTTTCTTTTTGAAAGTAAACAACACTTTTCATCATTCATCTTTTGGAATTGTCTTGGATCATGAAATAACCTAAATAGTCTGACTTATAGAAGTCTCTCTCTACTCCAATTGATTCTTCACACAACTGCCAGTGTAACATTCCCAAAATGTAAATTATTATGTCACTCACCTACTCAATAAATTTCAAATCTTCATTTAAATATTGAGGAAATAATATTAATTTCTCTGGCAAGTGAATTCCATCACAAGTCTGGCCTTTTTACCTTTCCAGCTTTTCAAATACATTATTTACTTTCATTTACACTATATTCCAGGCAAACTAATCTTTTTAGTTCCTTTAGTTCTATCTCCTCTCTTAGTGCCTTTTCATTTAGTATCCATATGATGGTAATTGATTAACTTTTAAACTCTATCCCTTAGAATCCTGTATTTCCTTCAACTCGAATAAAAAAACAATTTTCTTCTTCATGAAACTTTTTCTAACAGCCCTGGATGCTAGTGCCTTTTTCCCAATCCAAACTTTTTTTTCCTACTTTCATCTATTTTGGATATTCTCATGTAGAGAAGGGTACTTTGACTATCTCCCTTTCCCTCTCTCTCTCTCTCTCTCTCTCTCTCTCTCTCTCTCTCTCTCTCTCCTCTTGCAATATTCTTAAAATCAGAAACTGCTTCACTTCTATCTTTGTACTCCTGCCATGTAGCTAAGTAGGGTCTGCTTATATACGAGGTGTTTAAAAAATGCAGGAATAAGTGATTGAGTGAGAAAGTATGAGTGAAATGTGGAGGGAACAAGGCTAATAGTTGAGGATAGAATATATGCTTGTTGTTAACTCTTACTTTCTAGGGAGATGAGTAGGAGATCGAGTACATAATAGTTATTTTGACAGTGAGTCGTAGTATCTGGTAAATATGGGAAAGGATGCTAATAATGAAAATTACTTGGGAAAACTTAACCAAATATAGAGCACATAGGGAAAGCAAAAGTTAATATTATAATTTCTTTACAATTAAGAAATTGTGAAGGGGTATAACAGGGTGCAAAACAACTTTTCTGTTTCTTTCCCTGTGTTTAATAAATGAGCTACCACTTTATGCTCACTTGGTCTATTACTCATAAATCAGAGGACTAGTTCCATAGTACTTAAGATAGATTTTAAAAATTTTGGTATTAAAAAGCAATCTGGGCTCTGTGAAATCATGTGGAAGTTTAATAACCATAGAAATCAAAGGTTGAACCTTAGCTAAAACTGAATGTTACCTTCTAAAGTCTTCAGACAGTTTATCTCCTTTGAAGGGTATATGAGGTTTCTACCAATCTATGCTTTATGAAATGATTTAGCAGTGATAATTAAGTGGATCATTTTGTATCACTGTCAATTATTCTGCTGGAGGTCAGGGTATAAAGGGAAGCCTAATATAATGCCTCAGTTATGAGGGCTTCCAAATATTTTTCAGGGCTGCTTTTCATCTTTGGTGACAACCTGATTCACCAACTCTCACCTGTGGCTCTAAGAAGTTGTAGCATTCAAAAAAGTGGTGGCACCCCGCCAGGATAACTAGCAGAAGACTTAATATCCATATATTCAGAGTGCTTCTCTAATTGGGAAGAGTTTGTTGCTGACTTGGTGGAAAACATGAGACAAGACACTTGATAACAGTGGAAGAGAAAAGGAGTGGTTGGCTTTCAGAGATTAATGTTATTTCTTTCATGTATATATAATAACACATTAAAACATGTATATATATATGTATATGTATATATGCAAGATTCTTGACTCAGTAAAAAGACCAATGAAATCCAGTTTTATGCTGATAGCAACAACCCAAAGTATTTTTATGATGCCCTGAAGGCTATTTATGTATTAAAGAACTACAGTGCCGTTAAACTACTCAGTGCTGATGGAGTCACATTGATTGTGGAAAAGTTTGTTTACCTTGGCAGTATACTTTCCAGGGATGTACACATGGATGATGAGTTTCACACACACACACACACACACACACACACACACACACACACACACACACACACGCACACACACTTCCAGAGCTGTCTCAATGTTTGGGAGGCTCTGAAGAAAAGTGTGGGAGACAAGATATATTGGACTGCCTACCAAACTGAAGGTCTACAGAGATTTGTGTTAACTTCATTGTTTCATACCTTTGAAACCTGAACAGTGTATTGCTGCTGTGCCTGAAAACTGAATCACTTCCATTTGAAATGTCCTAAGATACTAAAGATCACCTGAAAAGATAAGGCACTAGATGTTGAAGTCCTTTCTTGAGATAAATTGCCAAGCATTCAAACTCTACTGCAGAAAGAGCAACTCTGATGGGCTGGCAATGGTGTTCAAATGCTAAATGTATTTTTGCCTTAAAGATATTTTACAGAGAACTCACACGTGGCTGTCACTGACATGGAGTGCAGAAGTGATATAGGAACATTTTCTATGTCTTTTTGAAGAAATTTAGAATAGATTGTGAGATATGAGAAAAACTGGCACAAGATAGCCCATTTTGGCATGCCTTCATCAAAAAAGGAGCTGTGTTCTAATGAACAAAACAAAAAAATCAGTGGCTCAAAAGAAAATTGAGATGAGTAAATATGGGCATTTCCACTCCAACTGTGCTTATGGACTATTTGTGCTTATCTGCACCAGAGCCTTCTGAACTCATAGTGGTTTGATGAGTCACAGTCAGATATAATGTACCAAGATCACAATATAGTGATCTTATTTTCTTTTTCTTCGTGAATGAAGGACAACAACCAACCTACAATCTTCTACTGATTTCTAATCACTGCACTTATAAAACAAATTATGTTTTGTACTTGCCAAATAAACTACAGGTCTGAAAATTCTGAAAGGTTTACTTTTTTAATTACGAAAGTTACTTACATATTTTTGCCTCTTTTTGTAACTCCAGAACCGAACATGCCATATTCTAGGAACTAGGAAAAAGTTTATTGATTGATTGATTTTGTGACACCAACTTAAAAATAAATTCATTTAAAACTAGGAGTAATTTAAGAGCCCCTAAGGTCTTTGTGGTTTTCTCTTCTGTTTTCCTAGAGAGTTTATATTAAATTTGCACATGAAAATTTAGGAATCCAGTCATAATCTCTCCAAGCTTCCAGTTAGGGAAATTGTTAACATTTAGGCAGATTTAGCTATTTCCTGTCCCTGTTTATAAAGTGTATTTATGTCTAGCTGTCTCCTGGCATCTTTGTGGTTGAAGCAGATTTTAGGATACTGGAAATATTTCAGTAAAGTAGCAGAGACCCTATTAAAAAGCTTACTCTGGGAACCAAAGTTGGGGAAAGAACAGGTTTTTTTTTTGGAACTTCCCATTGAGAAAACATATGCAACTGGTACTGTCAGTTCAAGTCTTCCCTAGAAGGGAGGGAAATTAAGAAACTTTTATGCAGTGCCTACTATATGGCAAGGAGTGCTAAATGTTTTCATAAATATTGTCTCATTTAATCCTCACAACAACCCCATAAGGTAGGTGGTAGTATCATTCCCATTTTCTAGTTGAGGGAATTAAGGCAAACAGGTACAGTGATTTATCCAAGATATCATAGTTAATGAGTGTCTGAGGCTGGATTTAAAGTCAATTATTCCCAGTTTCTAAAATCAATACTCATCTACTGCTCTGAGATGCCTCAAGGTCAATGATTGTCCATTATCTCTATCTGATCTGTCTCATTTTCTCTTTCTCATTTTTCTAGTTTTTCCTATACTGCTGACTCTTTCAGATTCAGCTCTTTATTTCCCCACTTCTTCCTTTACATTGTCATATCCCCAAAATTATGGTGATCAATGGATCTCCACCCTTACATAGACATGATTTTTTTACCCGCTACTAGACTGTAAACTTCTTGACAGGAGACAAAACTATTTCTTAGTGTCATATTTCCAGAGTGGAATCTTCATAGCATAGTGAGGGGAATACTTTACTTACATTTAGAAGGCCAGGATGTCAGAATGATTTTCGTCACGTAGTAATTATGGCTTTGAGAACATTCTTTAACCTCTCTGATCACTGGTTTCTTCTTTGTAAGATCACATTAATAATACTTATGCCACTTACTTCATAGGGTTACTTTGAGGAAACCCTTTGTAAATACTTAAATATTATATAAATGTGAGATCTGTGTATATTTCATAGATTTTACTTTTATTATAATGTCTGACCCAGTATAATGGGCATAGATATATTGAGCATAAATGCATCTGGTTTTTTTGGAATGATAGTATAAAACGAATATGTTTTAATGGAAATGATTTCAACTGTATTATGAAATAATTATACATTTGACATACCCATGATATTTAATGGTATCATACCACTGTGGTTATCATTACATGCACGTAACACACAATAGTTTCTTTACAACACGTATTAGGAAACAGTAGAAAGTATTACAGGAAAGTACTATTCTGCATTTATTTTAATATTTATTTGTTCTATATAGAATATTATTTTAGTATTAAACTCAAGACTTTCCCATGGGTCACCTCACTAGTGCTTAGAATCAGAAACATGATTTGAATACATGTTTCTTCATTCCACATTCAATATACATTTCACTACTTTTATTTCTCCAGTCCAAAATATATACTAGTAATGCAAACATTGTTCTTCCAATAAAATTGTTCTTCCAATAAAAAATGATTGCTTTAAAGGCAAAAACATGATTTGAAGGCGGTTTTCTGGACTCCTCTGTTGCTTTTGTCCCCCTACTCTGTCTATATACAGAAGTTAGCACTCATCGGGCATAGCAAAACTCAGATCTAAGAGATAATGAGGAAAGTAGGGGGAAGATATGGATATTTTACTCCACGTTTTGCTGCTAAGGAACTTTTTTGTTGCTTTATGAGATTGAGGAAACCCTGACTTTGTGCCAGTAAAGAGACAACTGCCAATGAAATTTACACTGGGTCCAGAATTGGTTACACTGGCCCCATGAGAAGTGGGATAAAGTACATTCCTTATCACTAAAAGAATTCTTTTGTTGCACAGTTCATGGAAAGTATAGTAAAAAGTCTTCAGGGTAAGATATCCTGGTTTGGAGCTCCTTTCTATATTACAGCATCTTCTGTCACGACAAGAACTCTGAAATACTCATGACTAAGGCAATTCCCTCATGAAAGGACTAAATAATGAAGATTTTTAGCAACTGAGGCAAATTGCAGATGTGTGAGGAAAAAGGATATGAAAGCTCAGGGCAGCAGAAATAGGACCAACAATGACCTTCTGGGAACTGTGAAAAATTCAAGAGACACCTATAAATAATAATGGATGGATGGTCAGAGAACCCAAGAATGCCAGTGACAAATGAACATGACATCAGAACAGGACTGTGAATAGGCTCGTTCCAACTTGGCCTTCTACTTAGGTAGGTTAGGATGGTGAATGATGGTGAGTATAAGAGCTGGTAAATGAGGATTACTCTGATTCAAATAAAAAAATAACCATTTCCAACAACTTCTGATATATGATTTTTTTCTGTTGGGATGTTGTTGGTTTGTTGTTGCTGTTGTTTTGCCTTGAAGTTAACAAATTCATTCTTTCAAAATTATGAAAAACATAACAAGTATTTGTAAAATGGTCTGTAACATCCTTAGTGCTGTCTGATAATGAAATCTCTAGATAGTAGAGGTGAAAAAAATGAGCCAGAGAAGTAATAGATTATACACTCTGTAGGGTGAACCAAGTTCACTAACATAGGTATCCTTAATATTGTTGATATTTCTAATAAATACACTGCCACTATTATCATCTACTACATCATTAATCTGTATGTACATGAAACCATTTGGCTACCCAACTTCAATGAGATACTTTATTTTTATTTTTAATTAAGTGGAAGCTCATATTAAATGTCCAGATTATATTATACTAGGCCTAAAAGAGAATAATTTAGCAGATTATATTAAGTATACATTCAATAGTATTTTTTAAAAATCACAATACCATAATGCTAGGTTTTCTTGATATTTTAGGGAAAATAATTGAGAAGCATGTGATAGAGTTACTGTAAGACCTTTTTTCCCCACAACTTTCCCTTAACTCCATGGAGCATTGATTTTTCTTTTTTTTAATTTGTTTTCTTGTTTACATCATTCATTTGCATGACATTTGTGAATTACAAATTTTCTCCCTATCTTTCCCCTACCCAAACACCAAAACAGTAATCCCACTGTAAAGACCCTCCCCTGATCTGCTCTCTAACTTTCTGGTAGGGCAGGGAGGGTCTCCCTACCCAAGCCCCTGTATATCTTAATTCCTAGTGGCATGAATGACAGAGCATTAAATTCTAGATTCTTTCAGTTCCTTCCTTGTCACCCACCCCCACTGGAAGGAGAAGCAACTCAATACAAGCTGTGGATGTGTAATTATACAGGACATCTTCATAGTGGACATATAGTGACAGTGATCATATGTCCCTCCTTCCTATCCCTCCCCCATTGCTCTGTTCTCTACCCTGTCCCTGTCACTTTACTGAAGTGTGCGCTTCCAGGATCCCTCCCCCAGACCCTGCCCTCCCCTCCATCATCCTGCCTCCCATGCCCATGCCCCCTACTCTCCTGTGTGGCATAATGCCCAGTTTAGATTGTATGCTATTTCTTCCCTAAGCCAAATTCAATGAGAGTAATTGAAAGTAAAGATGTAACAGTTTGTCCCTTGCCTCTTCTATATGGGATGAAAAACCCCATTTTGTGACTCTCTGTCTCCTCTCATTCTATTTCTTTCCCAGCTCAGAATTTATCCTTTTCATGTATCATGCCTTCTTATTCAATTGATCCTATACCCTCTATATACACACATGCTCAGCTATGTATTCATCCACATATATAGCCTCCTATATAGACATATGTGTAAGCATACATACATACATACATACATATAAATGTATATATACATATATTATGTGTGTGTGTGTGTGTGTATATATATATATATATATATATACACAATTCTAATCCCTTCACCTATCTTCACACTAAGAAAAGTTTCATAAGTTACTATTATTTTTTTTCCATATTGGCATGTAAATACTTCAATTTTGGTAAGTTCCTTATGATTTCTTTCCTGTGTTTACCTTCTCATGCTTCTTGTGATTGGTTGTCAAATTTTCTGTTCAGTTCTGTTTTTTTTCATCAAGAATGCGTGAAAGTGACCATATTTTCCCCCAGAATAATATGCTCAATTTTGCTGGGTAGTTGATTCTTGGTTTTAATACCAGCTCCCTTGATCTTCAAAATATCATATTCCAGGCCCTTGAATCCCTCAGTGTAGAAGCTACAAGATCCTGAGTTATCCTAATAGTTCTACTGCACTATTGAAATGGTTTTCTTTTGGTAGCCTGTAATATTTTCTCCTTTAACTGGGTATTCTGAGACCTGGCAATAACATTTCTAGTTTTCTTTTGGGGATCCTTTTGAAGAGGTGATCGGTGAATTCCTTCAAGTTGTATTTTGCCCTCTAATTCTAAAACATCAAGGCAATTTTATTTGAGGATTTCTTGAAGGATGCTTTCCAAATTCTTTTTCTGGTCATGTGTCTCAGGTAGACCAATGATTTTCAAATTGTCTCTCCTGGATCTATTTTCCAGGTCAGTGGTTTTTTTTCAAGGTGATATTTCACATTGCTTTCTATTTTTTTCATTTGTTTGTACTTGTTTCATAGTATCTTGGTTTCTCACAAAGTCATTAGCTCCCTCTTGCTCCACTCTAATTCTGAAGGAATTATTCTCTTCAGATTGCTTTTGAGATTCTTTTTCCATCTGGAAAATTTGAGTTTTTGAGACATTCTTCTCCTCATTGACTTTCTGGGCCTCTTTTGCCATTGGAGTTAATCTATTTTTTAAAGTGTTGTTTTCTTCAGTTAGGTTGTTGACTCTCTTTTCATGCTTTTCTCACATCATTCTCATTTCTCTTCCCTATTTTTCCTCCACTTCTCTTATTTGTTCTTCAAAGTCCTTTTTCAGTTGATCTATAGCTTCCAGGCATTCTTCAAGTGTCTTGGAAACATTTGGTTTGGGAGTTCTGACTGTGTTGTCTTCCTCCCATTCCATGCTTTGATCCTTTTTGTCCACAAAAAAGGATTCTAGAGTTTTATTGGTGTTCTTATTTTACTTCCTTTTCCTCATGTTGCCCAGTCAATTAATTGGTTGTGGTTTTGTTTTTTTTTTACCTTTGTGGAACTGTGCTTCCAGGGGGGAAAGCTCTGTTCCAAATCAGGGAGATTTTTGCAGATGCTGGAGCTATTAGAGGAGTGTTGCAGCCCCCACCAGCTTTGGCTTGCTGAAAGCACACCCCTGGACCACCACCCAAGACTGTGATCTGGATCCAGGCCACTCAAGGCAAGAGCACTTGGCCCAGATCAATCAATTCAGGCACTCTGCTGGGTCCACAGGCCAAGGGCTCTGAAGCAGCCCAGTGGGGACAGCAGCTGGTTACAGCAGTTTCTGCCCTTTCCCCACTGCTTCCTTGCCCTGGGGGCAGATTGGCCAAATTGCTTTTCCTCCCCCAAATTCTGCTTGAGAGTTCCACTTTCACTGGCTTTCTCTAATCTTGGCCTGCTAGATGTGAAGATCCCTTCAGGTGCTTTAGATCTTCTCTGAGGTAGACTCATGCTGTGGCTTGGGAGCCTTGGCTGCTCCTGGACTGCCCTGGGGCCTGGCCACAGTTGTGGTTTTGGGATGGCCTGGCCTTGGCTCCTGGCCTGCCCTGATGAGCCCCTGCATGCCAAGCTGCCTTCAGCGAGAGATGTGTTCTCTGTATTTTTGTGAGTTTGAAAGCCTTAGAATTTGTTTAGAGTCATATTTTATGGGTATTCAGGGTGGCTGTGTGGGACCTGCAGAACTTCACTGCTTCTATCCTGCCATCTTGGCTCCCCCCCCCCCAGGACTGATTTATCTCGCTCCATTCAATTCACAGGTGTATTAGAGGTTGGAAAGCATATAGGACTGGAACAAAATAGTATTTTACATTCTGTCCTTTAAACCACCAGCTCAGTTGTGTTCCCGTATAATGGAATTCTATCTAGCAGAGTAATGAAAACCAATTTAAAGAAAAATCATCAGGAGGGGATAACACTGATTTATTTTCTGTCAGTCTCATTGCTCCATTTGCCAAATGCAGAACTATCAAAAGGAAACTTGACAATATCAAAAAATCCCTCTAGCAAATAATTAAGGCAAAGTGATAGAAGGTTCCATCCACCTAAATATTGATCAGATACAATTGGATTATTGTCCATTCTACAAAAAAGACTAGCCTTAATATACAATTGTAAAGAAGGTGAAGTTTGCCATTAATACTGACCTCATTCTCTCCCATTTGATTCTTGTTGTTGCTAGCATGTCTCTTCCCTCTAGTCATCTGGTATTTTCCATCTCTTTCCCCTCCATCAAAATTTGTATGTTAGCACATTCTTCCAGTTAATTCTAATTGGTTTTGAGAATGATCTCCATGTAGCATTCAGGAAATCTCTGTTCTTTCATAAATATTGTTAAACTTTCGAAGAATAATACTAAGCAAAAAAAAATGATCCTAAGAAGCATAAAATTCCTCTTTCAATTTTCCCTTCTTTAGTTTCCTCCTCTTCCTTTCCCCATCCATTTTTTTCATATTATGAAGCAGTGGTAGGCAAATATTATTTACAATAATAGCAGTAAAATAATAATAACAACATTAATAATAATTTATATATGCATTTGGGCCTGGACAATGAGACCCTAACACTGTGAGCATGGACAGTGGACTAACAGCATTATCGGTGAACAATTTTATATTTATCTCTTCTATTAAATATCTCCCAATTATATTTCAAACTGATTTGCCTACACTTGAGGGGGTGGTCAGCCATAATTCAGCCAATTTGGTTCTTATCTGACACCTCTGTTCTACATCATCACATTCTTTCAAAAACAGGCTCACAAAATATCCCTATTAGTCTGATACTCCATAGAGAATGTATGGGAAGACAAGGAAAATATCACATCAGAAAAGATATGGGTATTTCCCCATAACTATCAGACCACAGAGTCATGGAATATTAAGGCATACTTAATTTCTCAAGGTGTTAGATCTGGTTATATAATGCAGGTTCAAAAAGCTTAGTATTTTGCCTGAGGAGAAAGAAACTTCTGAAACTTTCATGGGAAGATTGTGGGGAGAGGAAGTAGAATAGAAACAAAAAGTTGGACAGAATCGTGATTGAAATCAACTTGAAAAGAACTTTACACCCTGTCAAATTCAATGCATCTGAATAAATGGAAATCAGTTTAATTGACTTTTAGGGACTTGATCCACTGCTACCATTTCAAAATTCAATTAAACATAACATTCCCATATATGATCATTATGTAATGAACAGAAAAGTTTTATTTAAAGCATAGAAATTTTACATTATCGAAGATACGATGCTGCATTTCTTTGAAATGGAAATGTTTAAATACATTTAGAATGTTATTTGTAAACTTACATTCTTTATCATAATACAAAGGAACCTATTTTCCCATTGATGTGTGAAGGATTTAAGCAGCTATCATTAACACTAATAGCTTTTCTTATTTTCCCCCAACAACAACATAAGCTGTTACTGCCCAAAGAACTATAATTTATATGTGTTATGATAACATCTTAAGAATTCTGCAACACAATTCTAGTAAATTTTAACATCAATTTGATAAGGTATTTGAAGTATCCTTGACCAATAGACTATATAAATGGACTTTTTTGGGTATTTTTTTAATCAAAATTAAGCACTAGAATTAATGATTAAAACAGTTTTTCATCCTGGCTAACATTTTAAAACATATTACTGAATTCCTCCAAAATATAAGTCATGTGATTGTATTTATGCTTTTTAACTATTTGACTCATTGTTTTTACCATTAATTGACACAATTTTGGAGCTATTTGCTACTTTGGGTATAAAATAAACTTTTGACCCAATGAGGTATACATTGCCCAGGTCATTGTGTAGGACTACATCATGTGAAAAACTTTTCATCCTCCCTTATTTTGAGATAGTGGATATAGCTGGTCATAGCATTCTCTTTTTACAAGTTTAACTCAGGGAGTGAACTTTTCTTGGTATCTCTATTTTCCCTTCACTTCTCTCATTGTAATGGGAGAAGGAAAACCCTAAGGTCTCTGTTATAAAAGGGAAAGCAAGATGGCACAGTGGATAAATCACAGGGTCTAGGGTCAGGGTTGACACAAACTTTAAATTTTTTTAAAAATGTAATATCTGCGGGTTACAATAAAGTGAAGTACAATAAAATGAGGTATGCCTGTACACTAGTCCACAGGCCAAAGAAAAAGAAAAAGACCTGTGAGAACAAAAGACCTAGTCTGTTTACTGAAAAAAAAAGTATACTGCTTTTGTTGCTTCTGCTGCATCTGCTTGCCCCTGCTTCAAATCTCACTCCCATTCTTTCATCATATCTCCTTCCAGAAGAATATTTAATAATGTTTCCATAATGGAAAGCTATGTTCCAGTTCTGAATCTGAGATAGTTTCCTCCTTTCCAGAAGGAGTAATATCTCCCAGCATATTTAGTGTTTTAGGTCCCTTGAAAAAGCAGTCAAAGTCTTTCTATAAAGACTGTTTTACACACACACATACACACACACAATCCTTTTCACAAAAAAAGGAAAGACACAACTGAGGAATAGAGAGAAGCCAAATCTCATTTTCCTACAGAAAAAACTTGCTTTCCTCCCTTCACATTTAAAAATTTTTAATAGTATATAAAGGGCATAGTTTTATTCTATTTTCCCCTGAATTTTTCTCAAATCCCTGAACAATATGCACCAATTCCTTTTGAAGCCAGTAAAGGGAGGAACTGGTGAAAGTTAAGTATCACTAAAGAAATACTTATTAACTAACCTCTCACCTCACCTTTCAGTCCTTTAATCTAGATAGTGGCCAGGAAATTTAGGAGCAGCCTGTGTATAAAAAAGAATGCCTACATCATTTATGAATAGAGTGACCTTTTCACTATTACCCCTAACAAGGTTGAATTGGTTTTGCTAAGTAGATTTCTTTTCCCTTCAACCATTACCTCCACCCTTCCTCTAGAGGAGTAGAGTCTCAAAGGAATACCTTGGATGATTCTGATGATCATCTGTCATGATAAGATACCAGATACTGGTTCCTTCTCCAACTAAACTGCCAAGCAAACAAACTCTACTTCAGAGAATGCAGCTCCAATTGGCTGAACGCTATCTTCCCATGCAAAATGTACTCTTAGCCAAAAGACTTTTTTTATGTAGAACTCAAACAGAGATAATATTTACATGGTGGTCAGAGGAAGTGACACTCTAAAGGTGTCTCTTAAGAACCACAGAATATATTCGGAGACACTGGCACAGGACCACTAAGCAGGGTATGTCCACATCAGAGAAAGTACTGTTCTCTAGGAGCAAAGCAAGATTGAAGTAGCTCAAAAGAAATGCAGGATGTTCAGATTATGACAATCTACCCCAAATGGTCACATGGTCTATTTTTGCCTTATCTGTTGTAGAACATTCTGAGCTCATGCTGATCTGATTAGGCACAGACACAGTGTAACTTGACTCTAGGAAAGTGATATCATTTTGGTTCTCTTGGAGAACAAAGGATAACAACCAACCAGAGGAGCAGAGAATCAATTGTAAGGAATAACAGAGGCATCAAGGAAATTGAGCATTTTAAAATTAAAGGTTTTTTTTTTCTATTACTCCTCCTTATATGTTTGTTTATGTCCACCTATTTTCCTAGGACCTACTATTTTCAGTCCCAGAGGAAGCTTGATTTTGGCAGTGAAGCACACATTACGGTAGTTTGTGATGTTTGGTATAACCCTATGGAAATTATACAATACAATCATTGATTTATGTACTTCTGTTACTTATATTCATGCAATCAGGTTACAAAGGCCTTAGACTATATATTTTTAAGATAAAAAGGGCTATGGATAAACTACCCAAGTGAAAACTATTGAAAAACATATAAGGAAAAAAGGGGAAAATATGACTTTTATCAATAGAAAGACTTACATTTTGTAGCTTAATAAATCATGTTTCGTTTTATTACACAAAGGGCTAGTAATTATGGTGAAAGGAAAATTTCTAGCTAAGCTGTGATTCCACTATACAGCCCCTCCCTCAATCTGTTCTCTCCTATGTCCTCTTCCATCGGCCCTCTAACTTTCTGGTAGGGCAGGATGGGTCTCCTTACCCCAGTCCCTGTATATCTTAATTCCCAGTTCCATGTAGTTAATAATAATAATAATAATAATAATAAT
>CM053599.1:185392002-185405679 GCA_028646575.1 Pseudocheirus occidentalis
TCCTCCTAATTATTTTGAAAATGCCACAATTATTCCAAGTTTTCCAGTTTCATGACCTTTGTGCAATTTATAACTAGTTGTCAAATCATTTTTCCTCTTATAATATTTCTCACATCAAAGAATCTCTTTCTTCAAATACTAAATAAATTTTAATTCAGGTTCTGATCAATTTTGACCAGTATTGTTGCAGTTACTTATTAATTGAGCTACCTTATTTGTAGTACCAAGGTATCTTTTCTTAAGGGTAAATCTGACCATGCCATTCAGCAATTCAGTAACCTCTAATAGTTCAATATTATTGAACTCTAGGACAAAAAAAAGTTTTTATCTTTGAAATTTATTCACACCTTTGTTATCTCATCTTTCTAGACTTATTATATTTTACTTCCTTCCTCTGGTGAGAGTAGGGCTATATTATGACGTCGTGGCCCTCTACTCTTGAAGATAAACATAACCAGCTCATATCCCATAGAAAAGAGAAGTGATTCCTACATACACTCACACACACAAATCAAAGAATGCTATCTCTTCTATGTTCCAAATTCATGGCCTAGGAAAAACACAAGCCCTAATGAGAACAGAATACCAATGTCATAAGTATACAGTGCATTCTGACTTTATTTGATCACATATAGTTCCTTCTCCACAAAGTGAACTACAGCTAAATAATTCAGGGCTGAATTTTTAGAGCTATAAAGTGATTCCCATAGCATGTTGTCAGAAGTATCTTGGGTAAATACAATTAGGCCTGATTTAAAGATTGAAGTGGCATTACTGGGTAAAACTCCTTCCGTATGGAATTAGCATCTTCACCCCAAAGAGAAATCACATTTCTTTCTTTACAGAAACAAGTACTTCTTGCTTATGACAGCATCTGAGTGTTTTATTCATGGTTACAGTGGCTTGAACATTCTATTGTGCCTAAATAAAGAAAGCTTTGCCTCCTGGAAGAAAAATGTTACAGTGAATTCTTGGCTCACCAAAAGCAAACATTCAAACAAACTAAAAATGGATATAAAAAGAGCAATTAAAGATGGGATATAACCTAAGAATATTATAAAGTATCATTAAATGTTTATTATCTCAAATGCTAATGAAAACTTAATTGTTCTATTTAGTCATTAATGCATGCATAATTATTTTTAAAGTGTTGTTAGGTTTTCTTAGCTAATTATGAGAATATTAAGACTATAAAAACATATAATAGGGTATGCAAGACAGTTTCGTGAGAATCTAGATACATACATATCCTGATGTATAAGCCTTTAGCCATGTAACAATAAAGGAATACAACTAAATTTCAATAGTTCTATATGAATTGAAAATTAAAAATTATTGTGTTCTGGTTTGAACACATTTAGAAGATCTTGAAGAAATATCACAAGGCATAAAAATTTTTCTCACTGCCTACATATGTGTGAATATACACACATGTATACATACATGAATATGTGTATATGTATGTATGCATGCATTTACACAATAGCTCTTTAAGTTATTAAGTTATTTCATTTTGATCCTACCTACAACCTAGTGAAGATTAATAAAAGTATTTGGCCCAGTTTACACATGAAAAAAACTGAATATGAGAGGAATTTGAATGATTTTCCTAGGGTAATACAACTAGTTTGGTTCTGGGGCATGAGTGAAACCAAGTACCCAAGTCTTGAATCCAAAGACAATGCTCTGTCCATCATTCTAAAGTGAATCTTTAAAAAGGATCAAAGATTGGAAGTTGGGATGGATTTTACTAGCCATTTCATTCAAACATATTATATTATACCTGAGAAAACTTGGTTTCAGAGTAAATTACTTTCTCAAAGTAAAAGTAAATACTAAGTAGAAGTGCAAAAGCAGACAGATTTAAGGAATCATTGAAGAATTCAGATTTGGTCTTTGCATTTCTGCTCTCTGTCTCTGTCTTTCTTTTTTCTAGCTCAGACTGTCTTTCTCTACTTGTACTGAATTGTGAAGATCAGGATTTGAGAGATTTCTTATTGCTTTCCTGCTTAAAATTTAAAGTTAAATATAAACCATAAATCCCTAGAAAATGGAAGTTCTTAAAAATCAAAATGGTAAAAAAGACAAAGAAAACTAATTGGATTGAAATATCCAGTGATCTGTGACTATTCTAAATCTAGCATATTCTGAGCTTAGTATTTTCTTTCAATTTGCCTTTTCAACCCTGTTACGTTTGTGACTGACCTAAACAAATGTGCTGTCAAATTATTTGCACAAAAGTAGGATAAGTAAGAGAAGCAGGGAGTGACTGAGGGGTGGTAAATAGAGATGTTAACCCAGTGTACAGTCACCTTGAAAAGATCTAAGGCCCTAAATATTATGACTTCAAAACCTAGTAGATCAAGGCTATTAATATAAAATCAAGTGGAGAATTTATTATAATTTATAAATGAGTGTGTATGTGTGTGTGATTGTGTGTTACAAATATATAATTATAAAAGGGATAATATGTGATATGTACATATATATTTTTCTATTATTGCCTAAATCACTCCTTCAATTCAACCCCTTCCTGAGAGTTATACCATATAAAAGATACTTTTTCTCCATTAGGATGTTGCTTTAGATATACAAATACTATTTATTTCATCTAGACCAGACTGAAAGAAGAACAGCCATTAATGGGCCTGATCAATAGAAGGATCAGGATGTGAGAGTAATGAAGGCAATATGCAGAGCAGAGTGATGCACTGAACATAGAACTATACCTGCAAAGCTAAATATTCACATTTATAAAAGTGGTACTCCCTGGAAGTATGATCAAATAGGGACAATAGAGTTGTCAATCAGCAGTAGTAATACCCAATACTAGCAAAAATCCCCCTGTAGCTCCAGAACTCACAAAATTGCAGCAAAACACACTTCCTGCTGAAGGAAGCTTGGCAGGAGGGACAGGAAGGGCTAAAACCACAGCTTGATCCTGGGGCAGCCAGGATAAGGTGCAGCTGGAGCTTTCAGAAAAGTGGATCAGTGGCAGCTGTGGTGATTTCCAGAATTATCAAGCCATAAGAAATAACGATTAAGTGCAAGGTTAGTGGAACTTTGAAAATTTGGGGGAGAAATGCAGGTCCAGCTGAACTGCCTCCAGGGCAAGGAAGCAGCAGAAGTGGTGACCCTGCAGCCACTTCCATGTGGCTGCTTCAGAAGTTCCAGGCCTACAGATTGCATGGGGGCCAAGAGATCATTCAGAGGTTATGTGCTCTTGCCTTAAGCTCCCTGGATCCTGATCATGGAATTGGGTGGTAGTCCTGAGGTGAATTTTCAGTGAGCTAAAGCTGGTAGAGGCTGCAGCAGCCCCATAACAGCTCTGGCAACTGTGAAAGCCCCAGCAATTTGGAATAAAATTCTCCTCTTTGGAAGCAGATGTCATGAGTAGAATTTTTTGGTTCGGATTTCCTTCCCACAAACGACACACTGTACAACAAGAAAACAATATCTATTTTAATTATTATACATAGAATAATACAAGACATCTTAGAAAAGTGAAGACAAAGTCCATATATACACAGAAACAGGAAGAATTTAAGTATAAAGATAATTATGAGGTAAGCAGAGAAAAGAAAAAAAAAACACCACCAATTGGGGAGCACCAACTCATCTCTCAGAGGCTGGGGAATACCAAGATTTAGCCATTGAGCCCCAAAAGGGAAAGGGGGCCCAGGCAGGACGTCTCCTCAGTGGGTGAGATTTCAAAGTGGGTAAGGGACCATAGGGGATTTTATATGTTTTCTAAACAAAGTTGGCTCTGAGCCAAGAAGTTTGTCACCTGGCTCTTCATATTTGCCCCTCCCAAGGAAGTGCTGTGTACTGCTGCAAGATATAAGAGTTAATTTATTGCAAGCTTAGCAACCAAGTTACACAGTGCATGTGCTTGATAGGTCATCTTAGGGGCAAAATAAACTTACTCACTATAGGGACATGAAATGTCTCTTTGGCAGGCTTCCACAGAGCCAAAAAGTCAAGTAATTGACTGGCAACATGAGCAGGCAAAGGGAGCAAAATAATAACAGCAATGTAACTTCAGATTCTTTTTTGGGGGACAAAAAGGATCAAAGCATGGAACGGGAGGAAGACAACACAGTCAGACCTCCCACACCAAAAGCTTCCAAGAAAAATGTAGTCTGCTTACAAGCCATAGAGGAGCTTAAGAAGGATTTTGAAAACCAAATAAGAGAAGTGGAGGAAAAATTGGGGAGAGAAATGAGAATGATGCAAGAAAATCATGATAAGAGAGTAAACAACCTGATTGAAAAAAATAACATCTTAAAAAATAAATGAGCTCAAATGGGAAAAGAGGTGTAAAAAGCTAAGGGGAAGAAGAATGCCTTAAAAAGTCAAATTTGCCAAAATGGAAAAGGAATCTCAAAAGCTTTCTGAAGAGAATGATTCCTTCAGAATTAGAATAGAGCCAATAGAAGGAAAAGACTTTATGAGAAT
The DNA here is from genome assembly GCA_028646575.1 of Pseudocheirus occidentalis. Taxonomy (NCBI): domain Eukaryota; kingdom Metazoa; phylum Chordata; class Mammalia; order Diprotodontia; family Pseudocheiridae; genus Pseudocheirus; species Pseudocheirus occidentalis. The sequence goes on from CM053599.1 coordinate 185,396,461, forward strand.
TCAAGATACTATTAAACAGATTAAAACAAATGGAAAAAAAATAGAAGGCAATGTGAAATATCTCCTTGAAAAAAGAAAAAAACGCTAACCTGGAAAATATATCAAGGAGAGACAATTGAAAAATTATTGGGCTCTCTGAAAGCCACGATTTAAAAAAAGAACTGAGAAAGAATCCTTCAATAAATTCTCAAGGAAAATTACCCTGATATTTTAGAAACAGAGGGCAAAACAGAACTTCAAAGAATTCAGCCATCGCCTCTTGGAAATAATCCCAAAAAGAAAACTCCTAGGAATGTGATAGACAGGTTGGGGAGTCCCCATTTCAAGGAGAAAATATTACAAATTGCCAAGAAGAAACAATTCGAATACTCTGGAAACACAATTAGGATAACCCAGGATCTAGAAGCTTCTACATTAAGGAACAGAAGGGCCTGGAATATGATATTCCAGAGATCAAGGGAGGTTGAATTAAAACCAAAAATTGCCTACCTAAAAAACTGAGTGCAATGTTCCAGGGGAAAATATGGTCATTCAATGACATGGGGGACTTTCAAGCATTCTTGCTGAAAAAAAAAACAGAACTGAAAAGAAAATTTGACACTCAAATATAAGAAGTGTGAGAAGGTAAACATGGAAAAGAATTCAGAAGGAACTTATCAAAGTTGAACTATTTACATGACAACATGAAAAAAACAATAATTGTAACTTCTGAAATTTTCTCAGTAAGAGGATAGGTGAAGGGTAAACAAATGTATATACATATGTTTATATACACATATGTCTATATAGGAGGGTAAATATATGCATATGAATACATATCTGAGTATGTGTATGTATGTGTACATAGAGGGCACAGGATCAATTAAATAGGAAGGGATGATACTTTAAAAGGTGAAAATCTGAGGTGGGAGAGGACAAGAATGAGAGGGGACAGGAAGAGTCAGAATGGTGTTAATCATCTCATATAGAAGAGGTAAGGGATAACTGTTACAATGGAGAGGAAGAACAGAAAGGTAAGAGGGAAAAGGTCAACCTTACTCTCAGTGAATTTGTCTTAAGGAAGGAATGACATAAACTCTAAACTGAGTGTCTTGCCACACAGGAGAGTAAGGGGGATGGGGATGAGTTGGGATGACAAAGGGGAAGGCAGGGTGGAGGAGGAGTTTTGCTGAAAGCACACACTTCTGTAAAGAGGGAGGGACAGGGTAGAGAACAGAATAAAGGCGGGGGTAAGAAGGAGGGACACATAAACTGTCTCTCCCAGTATGTCCATTGTTGAGATGTTCTGTATAACCACACATGTACAGCCTGTATTGAATTGCTTGACCTTCCAGTGGGAGTGGGTGATGAGGGAGAAAGGTAAAGAATCTTGAATGTATTGTTCTATAATCAAATGTTAAATATATATATATATATATATATATATATATATATATATATGTGTGTGTGTGTGTATACATTTATGATTATGATTATGATTATTATTATTTACTTTCAACTGGGAATTAAGGTATACAGGCACTGGGGTAGGGAGATCCATCTTGCCCTACTCAAAAGTGAGGGGGGTTCATGGGGGAGGACATAGGAGAGAACAGATTGGGAGAAGGGTTGTACAATGTGATGGCTGTTTTGGGGTGGTGGATGGGGGAAAGATGGGGAGAAATTTTCTTACTCAAAATTTCATGGAAATGAATGCTCTAAACAAGAAAATAAATTAATTTTAAAAGAAAAAATCCACCTATAATGTTTCTTATATGTTTTTAACCCACTTACTACTTTTAGTATGACAGCTTCTTATGTTACTGCGGTTTGTGCTGTTGTCGCTGCCTCAAATGCCCATAACTTGGTGCTACAGTCCCGTCTTATTGTCTTCTACATTGTGTTAGTTTAAAAACAAAACAAAAACCCAAAATCAAAACTCACCTTGAGCTTTTGTTCACACTCCTGCTCCAAAATTTAAATTGAGTTATTATTTTAAAGTAATTTAGATGTTAATGTTTGGAGAATTTGGCTGGGTTCTTGATTTTATTCCATCATCTTGGCTCTGTTCAGATTTATTTTAGGCAGAAATTTTGCAGGAGTCATTAACTTAATCAATTATTATTCTCTGATAACCCCATAGCATTTTTCTTTTTCTTATAAAATTATTCTTATTTTACTCTTTTTTAATACTAAAGCTTAAACAAACAGTAAGAAAAAAGAAGGTTATTATAAACTTAAATTGTAAAACAAGTAAGAAATAAAAGCATTGCCATGTGCACAATAGAATATAAAAGGATTCAAAACATGCAGCAATAGATTTCTATTTTACAAAAGTACATATAATAAATACTACACATTTCCCAGATGTCCCTCTTTGGTTCCTTATAAGATTTCTTTAGTTCTTTGCTGAGCACTATTTTTTTCATTTTCCTCCCCCTCTCCAGAATGCTACAATTAAACATGAACACACACACGTGCACAAATATACATACACACATTCACATACAAATACTTATAAATACATACTTACACATAGAGACACATAAAAACATGCACATAAATATAAATATAGTACCGTAATTACTCTGTTTCTCTGAAGGTGGATGATTTCTTCCTTCATAAGACCAAGTCTTTCAATATTTTTCTAAGTCCACCAACTTGTCATGTCTTACACCACAGCATTATTCTTACCTTATAATATCTAGTTATTTTAAAGCCTAAAACATTATTGATTAAAATGGTTTATATATAATGTGATTTTCCTAATTTTCTGTTTCAATTAAGTCTATTTTATCTTTAAGTATGTCTGAGATCATGTTTAGTACTCCTGTTTTTTCTTCTAGTAAGTTCTTGATCTTTTTTTTAAACCTTATGCATATCCTACCTCCTATCTTTCCTTACCCTTCTACCTTGCTTCTACCTGCTGCCTTCCCTCCTATTACTTAACCTCACCACTGCCTCCAAGGATATCTCCCTTATCCTCCCATTTCCATTCATCTAAACACCCTTCTACTACCCCTCATACTGCATTCCCTCACCCCTCTCCACTAAAAACCCTTCTTTATCCTGCCCCTCATTCCCCTCAGCCTTTTATTTCTTTTTTAAATTTGGAAGACTCTCATACACACAGACATATAAATGTCTGTGTTCATATGTATATATGCATCTTTGTATGTATTCTTCCCTCTTAAGTTGTTCCTGATGAAAGTAGTGTTCCGGAACTAGCAGCCCTCCTCACCATGTCTAATACCTCTGTACCTGTTCTTCCTCTAGAACTCATTTGTATAAAATGCTCCTTTTACTTGTTTCAAAACAGTACTACTTTTTAAGATCATTTCATCCTCAGGTCTACCCAAATCTGTCCTACAAACTACCCAATTACTAATAAAAATCTTATAAATACATTTTACATTTCTTCATATAAAAGATGAACAGTCTGTCCTGATTGAGTCCCTTGTAATTAGTCTTTAGTATGTTCCCTATGTTTATCTTGGATCTTATATGTCAACTTTTCTATTAAGTTCAGTTTTGTAACAACATCCTTATTATTGAATTATTACTTATTATTGAATAATGAATTATTACAATTCATTAAGCATACATTTTTTTCCATTCAGGATTATGCTTAACTTTGTTGAGTATGTGATTTTTTTTTTACCAGAATCCCGGTTCTTTTGCTCTTCAACATATAGTCTTCCAAGATCTGCCGTATTTTAGTATTGCTGCTGTTAGGGCTTATGTGATTCAAATTGTGGTACTGCCATTTTTAAAATTAGAATTATTTTCTTTGTTTTTTTGCTCATAATATATTTTTACTTCAGCTGGGTGCTTTGAAGCTTGATATAGTGTTAATGTGGGTTTTCCACTTACAATATCTTTCAGGTGGTAATTATTGAACTTTTTTGATTTTGCCCTCCTGTCCTAAAGTTTCAGGACAATTTTCTTTAATTATGTCTTGTATTATTGCATCAATATCCTTTTTTAAAAGTAGTTTCAGCAAGTCTGATTATTCTTATGTTTTCTTGATCTATGTCTTTTGATAATCTTGTTTTTCTTGGATTTTTCTAATTTTAAAAAGTGTTTTTCTCAGTTTTTCCCGTTTGATTTTAAAAATCTTTTTAAAGTTCTTCTATGAACTCTTTTGGTCAATATTCTCCTCTGAAAACACACTCCAATATACTCTATTCTTATAGCAACTTTTTAATGGTTGTATTCTTTATCCTTTGCCTACTCATTTTTTTTATTTGTAGCAGTTTATTTTATGTAATGACCTGGAGTCTTAGAGTGAGGGGGATAGTGCCTTCAGCCTCAGATACTCCTTCAGTTCTTTCCTCTAGACTGGAAATGAAACTAAGAATTCCACCTTCCTGTAAGTCCCCTTAGCCAGTAGGACTCCTGCTCCATTGCTTCTGTACTCACCAGGAATATGTGGGTTCCTTCTCACCCAGGCTGCAGTTAGGCCTGACATCCCTTATCAGCAGAAATTTTCTCAATCTTCCCCCATTCAGAAGCTGGATTCCTCACACTTTCTGTGAGGTGATGTTCCAGTGGCGGGGGACAAAGCCATCTTCCGTACCAGCTAACCCAAAGTTTTCTTGCTTGTTGTTTTAGAGTAAGTAATCTGGGGGTACTTACTTTTTAAAAGGATCAAATCTCAGTCCTGGGGTTTTTCTTTCTATCTTCTCCCACTGTCCTAGGATGACCACTGTTCTGCTCCAACTGTTCGTTTTTACTGCTGTATTTTGACCCTGAGGTACTATTTTATCTTGTTTGTCAGGGAAATTTGGAGAGCTTAGAATTATCTGACATATTCTCCCATTTTCCCACAATCCTCTCTATAGCATTTTTTCAGTAAATTATTATATCTAATGTATTTCTTTGATGAAAATTTTTAGTTGATAATTATTGAATTGTCATGGTTCATTGTTCAGGTGCAAGTAGAACTTATTCCCCTGTCCTTTAAGAATTTTGGATACTTGCTGTTTTCCTGCATTTTCTGTTAGGGATGAAAGGGAGTCTTTAAAAGTAATAATAAAACAGTTCTCAAATATATAGAACACTGAATTAATTTTTTAAATAAGTCATTGGCCAATTGATAGTGAAAGGATCTGTACAAGCAGTTTTCAGAAAACTTCAAAATAATCTATAATCATATGAAAAGATTCTTTTAGTTACTATTAAGTAGAGAAATGCAAATCAAAACATCTATCAGAAATGAAAAGTTCTGGAGAGGATGAGATAAAATGTTAGGGTCTGGGAAATACTTGCAGGTTGCAGGTGGTTATGATGAGGCACAGTGACAGTTGAGGCCCTGGAAAATTCTGAGTCATGTAGGGTTCAGGGCATGCTGGACTCTCTCGGTCTCTTAAGGGCTGTGGGGAGCAGCAGTGCTTAAACTTCTCCTGGGTGTGGAAGCCAGACTTTCCAGGTAGTGTCTCCTTACCCTGGGGCCAGGTGAAGCAATTGTAACTGCAACTTCCCACCCCTACATTTGGCTATATCCTGCACCTTGCAGCTGGGCCTGTTACTCATGTGTGGTACATGAATTTGAATGATATATAAGACTCAGGTTTTGGGCATGTCAAAGTTGGTCTTAAAATGTTGCTTCCCCAATGGGGAAGGTACTTCCCCAACTTCCCCAACAACAACATAGGCTTCCCCAATGGAATGGACTCAATAAACTTTCTGTTTGCACCTCCAAGCCTTTGAGATTCTTCTGTTCTAGGGAAGATGTTTGCACTTTCTCAATTGAGGTAGTAAGTAACCAGTTGCCCCTGCCAGAGCTGTTGTCAGGGAAAGTGGCCCTGACAGACCTGTCATCAGGGTGAGAGAACCCTGATAGAAAATAATTAAACTAATGAATTGTTGGTGGAGTTCTGAACTGGTCCAACCATCCTGAAGAACAATTTAGAGCAATGTCTAAAGGAAAACAAAATATGTATACTCTTTCATACAGAACTAGCAATACTAGATCTGTATCCTAGAGAGATCAAAGAAAAGGAAAATAACTTGTCTGTACAAAAATTTTTTCTAGCAGATCTTTTTATGGAACAAAGAATCAGAAATTGAAGGGATATCCAACAGCTTTAACTCAACAAAATGTGGCAAAATGTAGATTGAAATGGAGTACTATTATGCAATAAGAAATAATTGGAAGGAGTCAGATTGGTCAAGTAAAGACAGGTACTCATCTGAATTCTCTAAAATTCCCCTTTAACAATTTTAAATGATGCCTCCAATCACATTCTGAAGGGGAAGAACCAACAAAGCTTTGGGGTAAAACAATTTTTTTCCAGCCCTGGCCTGTAAGGGCTTTAAATTTCTGCCTAATGTAAGTTCTAAATGTGGAAAGTATGGTATGTAGAAATCTCCAGAAGTGGGGGTTTATACGTGCTGGTATGAGTACATGAGTCATACAGGCAGAGCTCGGAGATGAGCAGGAGTGCATGTGGGTGCCTGGAGCTATAGCGTACCTGACAATCACTGAGAACATCCAGTGAGAATCAGTACGTGAAACTTCGGGGCACCTCACAATGACTTGTGGTAACCTGAACATGCGCTGTAAACACCGTTTGTGAGTATGTGGCAGAATTAAAAAGATTTATAAAGCAGTACCGAATAAAGTAAAATTAGAGTCATTAGAGCCAGCAGAGTCAACAGAGTCATCAGAGCCAGCAGAGTCAACAGAGTCAGCAGAGTCAGCATAGTCAACAGAGTCATTAGAGTCAGCAGAGTGAGCAGAGTCATTAAAGCATTAAAAAGAAAACTCTATCTGGGTGTTCTTTGAAGCAGTTCTCCAGTCTTTTGATCTGGTGCCAGAGATGTCTGAAGGCCGGGTAAAGGTAAGCGAATATTAAATAGGAAAGATATTTCCCAAGGAATTCCATAACACTGGCCAACTTAGGAAGTTGAGAGTAAAAGTCTGTATTAGTTGGGTAATGGTCTGACTTGGTGCCCAATGCAGAATGCACACAAGGTATCACGAGGAGAAGGTCTTTGAGACAGTTCATCAGTAGCAGTAGCCCAAAAGTTAGAAACTCTAAACACAGAGATGGTAAGGTGGTCAAAGAGCTGGCCAGAAGGACATTATAGGGGATACTTAGCTGGAACTGTTACTTTTCCCTTACACAGTTCTGAGATGTGATCCAAGAAGAAAGAGAATCAATCTCTAACAAGTGCTTGCGACTGCAGGGGTGCAGAGGCCCTGATAACAGTTTTACAGTGGAGAAAAATGATTGTGAAAGCTCATAGATCAGAAAACAGGCTGGGAGACCAGTGATCACATCTCTTCTTAGATGCTAACACGCTTATAACAAATAAAAGGCTAGAGAACCTGAGTGCTAACAACGAAAATACCAGCAACAAAAGCTTGAAGCTTGCAACATTGTTCCCTAAACCCCAGGAGCAAAATTCAATCATATCAAAATCATAAGCCAAGAAATAGTCTAAAATATTAACAAACAGCTAAAGAATCTGACCTAATATTATTATAGTTAGAGCGAAGAGCAAGATGCAAACCCAGAAGAAAACAATGAGGTCAAAACAATTACATGAAAACCTTTGAAGGAAAATATGAATTTGTCAAAAAGCTCTAAAAGAATTTTTGGGAAAGCTCAAAAAAGATTTTAAAAATAAAATTGATGTAGAAAAATTGCAAAAATAGATGAGAATGATGAAAGAAAATCATGAAAAGACAGTCAACAACTTAGTAAAGAAGGCACAAAAATACTGAAGGATATAGCAATTTCAGAAACAGAATTGCCCAAATGGAAAATACATATAAAAACTTACTGAAGAAAATAATTCCTTCAAAATTAAAGTGGCATGTGGAAGCTAATGACTCCATGAAACACCAAGAAAAAATGAAATAAATTCAAATTCAAAAATAACAAAAATATGGTATATTTCATTGGAAGAAAAATAAAAAACTGATCTGGGAAATAAATTGAGAAAAATAATTTAATTATTGCACTCTTTATTTTAAAAAAAAGAGCCTAGTCATCATGTTGTAAGAAATTACCATCGTGTCTTAGAACCAAAAAGCAAAATAGAAATTAAAAGACTCTACTTATCACTTCCCAAAAGAAAACTCCTGGTAATATTATAACCAAATTCCAGATTTTCCAGGTCAAGAAGAACATATTACAAGCAGAAAGAAAGAAATAATTCAAATCTCATGGAATGGCAGTCAAAATAACAAAATATCAAGCAAATTCTTAATTAAAGGATCAGAATCCTTGGAATATGATATTCTGGAGGCTAGGATTTAGAATTAAAAATAAGAATCACCTGCCCAGCAAAACTGAATCTGATCTTCCAGGGTGAAAAAAATGGATATTAAATTGAAGAGAGGATTAATATTCTTAAAGAAAAGGCTAGAGCTAGTAGAAAATTTGACAATACATTTAGAAGCAATCAGCTTGATTTTAAAAGACTGTAGACAAATTATACCATATTAAAAAAAATTTACCATGATTTGTTTGTGTGGTTGCCAACCAAAAGACCAAGTTTATTATAATTTTAATCAGTTGCATTCAGATAACAATCATAAGAGCTTTTAATACCATCTTTTAATTTTGTGAAACACGTCATATATTTGAATAACTTCACATATTTATTCATTTGATCCTCCCAACAACCTTTTAAAACTGATGCACACCATTTTGCAAATGAGGAAACTGAGGCTAAGAGAGGTGAAGTAACTTTCCCTGAGACACACAGCATTAGCAGGATTTGAATGAAGATCATCTTAGCACACATCTTTAGCACATAACCAAAACCCTATGTATTTTGCTATCTAGTTGTCTTGCATTCGGTGAATGAATCTAAGTCAATTATTCATTGTAATATTCACTGATAGTCATTTTCTATACAGTCAGGCAATTTTCCAAATGAAAGTAGAATGCAATCATTCTAACTAATCTTTACCCTCTGTTCACATAAGAAGCTTTAAGAGACCTCCAGCTCCTTTAATTTTCTGTTTTTCTCCTACCTATCTATTGATTATTTGATGATCGTAAACATTTTCAGAAATGGAATAATTTTTAAAAGATAAATGAATTTTCAAATAAAAACATTAAAAATATTTATTGACGGAGGAGCCAAGATGGCGGCATAGAAGCAGCAAGGATCAGCAGCTCCTGCACGGCCACCTTAAATACACATAAAATCAATAAATTTTACAGCTCCAAAACCCACGGAACTGCAGAAAACACGTCCCTGCTGAAGGCAGTTCGG
>CM053599.1:185406179-185426679 GCA_028646575.1 Pseudocheirus occidentalis
AATGGCATAAACTCTAAACTGGGCATCATGCCACACAGGAGAGTATGGGGTATGGGGATCAGAGAGGGGATGAGAGAGGGGAGGGCAGTGTTTGGGGGAGGGATGCTGGAAGCACACACTTCAGAAAAGGGACAGGGACAGAGTAGAGAACAGAATAAGGAGGGGGGAGGGATAGGAAGGAGAGACAGATGATCACTGTCACAATATGTCCACTAAGAAGATGTGCTGTATAATCACACATTCACAGCCTGTATTGAATTGATTGTCCTTCCAGTGGGGCATGGGTTACAAGGGAGGAATCGAAAGAATCTAGAATTGAAAGATCTGCAAGACCTACAACTAGGAATTAAGATATACAGGGCCTGGGATAAGGAGACCCTCCCTGCCCTGCCAGAAAGTAGGAGAGCAGAGCAGGGGAGAGTGATTGCTGTTTTAGGGTTGGGGCAGGTGCAAGACGGGGAGAAAATTTGTAATTCAAAAATGTAATGAAAATGAATGATGTAAACAAGAAAACAAATTTAAAAAATATTTTAAAAAAATTGAGTTCCAAATTTTCTTCCTCTCTCCCCCGTCTCTGTCTCTCCTCCCTGAGATGGTAAGCTGTTGGATGTAGATCATGCATATGCAATCATGAAAATACATTTCCATATTACTAACATATTGCAAGAAGACACAGACAGAACAAAAGCATGAAAAAACAAAGTGAATAACAGAATGCTTCAATCAACATTCAGACCCTTATCAGTTCTTTCTCTCAAGGTGGCTACCATTTTTCTTCATGAGTTCTCTGGAAATTTCGTAGATCATTGTAATACTAACAATAGCCAAGTCACTCGCAGTCATGGTAGACTATTGCTGTTATTGTGTAAAATATTCTCCTGTTTCTGCTCAATTCACATTGCATTATTTTCTGTAAGTCTTCCCAGGTTTTTCTGAAAGAATCCTTCTCATCATTTCTTATAGCACAATAGTATTCATCACAAACAAATATAATCAACAGGTTTCAAGCCTGTTCTGCCAATGCAACTGGTAGAAAAGATTGTTCCTGCTCATGGAGAATGGGAGTGCAGAATGTGCTCTTCAACAATCTGGGCCCTGGTGTCTCCCATGTGGGTAACTCCATCTGAGGTGATCTATGCATGTGTCAATGACTCTTTACATAAATATAGTGTGACTCGTGGAATAAAGCAGCAGATATACTTTTGGTACCTCAAATATGCACAGGACATTAAAAAAATAATATTTAGGAAGGCAAAGAAGTAGCATGGCAAAGTGGATGGAATCCTGGCTTCAAAACCTTCTACAAATACTTAGTAGCTATATGATCATAGGCATAATACCCAAGATGATTAAAAAAAATACTTGCCTCCCAAGCCACAATATGAGTCTACCCAGGGGAGCAGATCTATACCACCTGGAGAGATTTTCACATCTAGCAAGCCAGGACTACAGAAGATCAGTGAAAGTGAAACTTTGAAACTAAATTTGGGGGAGGAAAAGCAGTTTGGCCAACCTGCCCACAGGGCAAAGAAGCAGTAGGGGAAGGGCAGGAACTGCTGTAACTGCAGATGTCCCCACTGGGCTCCTTCAGAGCCCCTGGCCTGCGAACCCCACAGGGGGACTGAGTCAAATGATCAGGGCCAAGTGCTCTTGCATTGAGCAGCCTAGGTAGAGAGCGTGGTCTTTGGTGGTACTCCTGGGGAGCACTTTCAGCAAGCCAAAGCTGGGGGGGAGGGTGCCGCAACACCACTCTAAAAGCTCCAGCAGAGGGGAAAACCACAGCAATTTGGAACAGAGGTTTCCCCTCTGGAAGCAGAGTTCCACAAAGCTTAAAAAAACCCAACCAATTAATTGACTGGCCAACATAAGGAAAAGGAAGAAAAATAAGAACATCAATAAAACTCTAGAATCATTTTTTTGTGGACAAAAACGATCAAAGCATGGAATGGGAGGAAGAAAACACAGTCAGAACTCCCACACCAAATGTTTCCAAGACACTTGAAGAATGTCTGGAGGTGATAGATTGACTGAAAAAGGACTTTGAAATAAAAATTGGAGCAGTGGATGAAAAACTGGGAAAAGATATGAGAATGATGTGAGAAAATCATGAAAAGAGAGTCAAAAACCTGACTGAAAAAAATAACACTTTAAAAATAGATTAACTCAAATGGCAAAAGAGGCCCAGAAAGCCATTGAGGAAAAATTGCCATAAAAAGTCAAATTTCCCAGATAGAAAAAGAATCTCAAAAGCATTCTGAAGAGAATAATTCCTTCAGAATTGGAGTGGAGCAAGTAGAAGCCAATGACTTTATGAGAAACCAAGATACTATTGAACAGTTATAAAGAAATGAAAAAAATAGAAAGCAATGTGAAATACCTCCTTGAAAAAGTCACTGACCTGGAAAATAGATCCAGGAGAGACAATCTGAAAATTATTGGTCTACCTGAAAACCATTACCAGAAAATGAACTTGGAAAGCATCCTTCAAGAAACCCTCAAAGAAAATTGTCCTGATCTTTTAGAATCAGAGGGCAAAATAGAACTTGAAAGAATTAGCAATCACCTCTTCAAAAAGATCCCCAAAAGAAACCTCCTAGAATTGTTATTGTCAGGTTCCAGGATATCCAGTTAAGTGAGAAAATATTATAGGCTTCCAAGAGAAAACCATCTGAATACTGCAGAAGCACTATCAGGATAACCCAGGATCTGGCAGCTTCTACACTGAGGGATTGAAGGGCCTGGAATATGATGTTTTGAAGATTAAGGGAACTGGATTAAAACCAAGAATCAACTACCCAGCAAAATTGATTATATTATTCCAGGGGTAAATATGGTCATTCAATGAGGTAGAGGACTTTCAAGCATTTTTGCTGAAAACACCAGAACTGAACAGAAAATTTGACAATCAAACACAAGAAGCATGAGAAGGTAAACATGGGAGAGAAATCATAAGGAACTTATCAAATTTTAATTATTTACATGACAGTATGGAAAAACAATAATAGTAACTTACGAGACTTTTCTTAGAATGTGGATAGGGGAAAGGAATACAAATGTATATAGAAGTATACTTATGCATATGTCTAAATAGGAGGCTATATATGCATATGAATACATATCTGAGCATGTGTGTATATGTGTATATAGAGGGTATAGGATCAATTGAATACAAAGGAATTATACTTTAAAAGGCGAAATTCTGAGGTGGGAGAGGACTAGAATGAAAGGAGATAGGGAGAGACAAAATGGCGTCAATAACCCCATATTGAAGAGGCAAGGGATAACTGTTACAACTTTGCTTTCAATTACTCTCACTTAATTTGGCTTAGGGAAGAAATGGCATAAACTCTAAACTGGGCATCATGCCACACAGGAGAGTAGATGGCATGGGGAAGAGAGGGGGAGTGACAGAGGGGAGGGCAGTGTCTGGGGATGGGGTTCTGGAAGCACACACTTCAAGAAAGGGACAGGGACAGGGTAGAGAATAGAACAAGGGGGGGAAAGGATAGGAAGGAGGGACATATGATAACTGTCACAATACGTCCACTATGAAGATGTCCTGTATAATCACACATCCACAGCCTGTATTGAATTTATTGTCCTTCCAGTGACAAAAGGTGGATGACAAAGGAGGAATCGCAGGAATCTAGAATTCAAAGCTCTCCAATACTGGCAACTAGGAATAAAGATATACAGGGGCTGGGGTAGGGAGACCTTCCCTGCCCTACCAGAAAGTAAGAGAGCAGATCAGGGGAGGGGCTTTACAATGGCATTGCTGTTATAGGAGTGAGGTAGGGGAATGATGGGGAGAAAATTTGTAATTCAAGAATCTCATGAAAATGACTGATGTAATCAAGAAAACAAATTTTAAAAATAATTTTTAAAAGAAAGCTAAAAACCATACTTGCTACAACTACAAATTCATTGAAAGAGAATGTTGAAAAATTATAAAGAACAAACATGGTCCCAAAGGAAAAAGTGAAGACACTTGACCCACTCATTTGCATATGTTGGGGATCCATCCATGTAATATATTGTGTATAGTTTCAGGGTTTTTATCCAATTTATTTATTTATTTTTAATTTTCTATATTAATTTCCACAAGATTTTGAGTTACAAATTTTTCTCCCCATCTTTCCCTTATCCCCCACCCAAAATGTTCTCTCTTATATCCTCCCTCACTCTCCTTAACTTTCTAGTAGAGGAAGAGGAATTCCTATACCCACTGCCTGTATATCCTATTTCCCAGTTGCATGCAAACAAACATTTTTTAAATAAACATTTTTTTAAAAAACTTTGAATTACAGATTTTTTCCTTTCTTTCCTTCTCACCCACCCCACTGGAAAGATAAGCAATTCCATATAGGTTATACATATGTAGTTACATGAAACATTTCCATAGTAGTTATATCTGCCACTTCTCTCCCTGGGAGCTGAGGCCAGATGGTGCTCTTCTCCACCCAGTTCCAACAGAGTTCCCGACTGACCTTTTACTTTCTATTTTGGAGTTTTGGGGTTGAGATTTCTAGGAACTGCCATATTTACTGGTAATTCACTCTCCTGAAGTTTGCTCTGCCCCCTTTTATTTAGGGCTGCCCTGAGGCCAGAACAATGCTGCTCATGTGGGACTGTGATGGGTTCCCATCCTGCCACCTGCCTTCAGGGTGATATTTGTTTCTCTCTGTTACTTTGTGGGTTCTGTAGCTCTAAAATTTGTTTAGACTCATCTTATTTTTACATTGGAGGTGGTGGAAGCTGAGACTGTGCAGAGATCCTGTTTCTACTTTACCATCTGACTTTTTTCTAATTTCTAATATTTGACTTCAACTCTAGGAGAGATTTATACTAGAAATGATGAATGAAATAAGTCTTTGTGTGTATTATTGGTAAGTGCTATTGTTAAATATGTGAGAAAAATAATAATTGTATCTGGCCCTAAGCTATGATTAATAAAGCTTGTATCTGAGACAAAATATCTTGGGACTTTATCTTTTAATGTTGTTCTGAGATTTGCTTTCAGATATGATTTTCTGAACTATCATTAAATAAATAAACCACCATTCTAGGTGAATGCTACATGCTGCTCGAAGGAAATGTGATCTGACAACAGCTAGAAGTGGATATATTTGCCTGGAAAGGTTAAGGGGATAACCTTGCTCATATTAGGATTTTCTTAACTCAGTTTCTTTATTGTGCTATTTGTTTTCTGAAAAGGAAGTTTTCCCACTTGGTCAATCCTGTTTCTGGCTTTTGTACCATGTAAATAATTTAAATTTGCTTTCATTGGCTGTTCCAAAATAAAGATTAACATTGACTCTCATCTGGAATCAAACAAAGCTAATTATGTTTATTCCATTGAGCTTATGTCTATGCCCTTAAAGCAATTGCTTTTCTTTTTTTTGCTTTTTGCTTTTTAGAGGGCAGTTGGGGTTAAGTGACTTGCCCAAGGTCACATGGCTAGTTTTTTGTGTTAAGTGTCTGAGGCTGGATTTGAACTCAGGTACTCCTGACTCCAGGGCCGGTCCTCTATTCACTGCGCTACCTAGCCACCCCCTTAAGGCAATTTCTTGATTTTGTTATAACTATATGCTTCCTTTCTCCTTTCATAGCAAGTTTCTATAATCAGGGTGAAGGAATTTTAATTTTTTTTTTAGTGATGAATTTGGTTGCAATGCCTAAACCTCTCTGGGTTACTATAGGATGCAAATAATATTCTTGACTTTACTATTATGAATTTGTAACCACTACTTTTTTAACTTCCTAATCTAAGAAACTAAGTAAAGAAGTCCCTAGGCTTGTTTTCCTCCTCTGTCACTTTGTTAATTATTATCCATTCATGTGTAGCATCAAGTCCATGATAATATAGGTAGATCACAAGAAAGATAAAAGAAGAAAGTAAAGAGGAAAGAATGAAAGAAAGAGAAAAAGGAAGGAAGGGAGGAAGGAAGGAAAGAAAGAAAGAAGGTAGGAAGGAAGGAAGGAAGATTCACAAAAATGGGATAAGATTTGATAACAATGTAAAACCTTTAAGTTTAAAATTATATGTATAATTTTTTTTATATATTTTGCAGAATGATAAATTTCACTTTGGGGAAAAATACCTACAAAAGTTGACTGTTTTTCATTATGAACTAGGAAATATATGATTGATTTTAAAATATTTCTATTAATAACATTCCAAAAAGACAAATAAACATGCTTCTAGATTTTACATCTGTCTGTGTATAATTTTTTTCTTTCATTTTCTCCTAGCATATAAAGGTTTTGATTAGGTTTTAGCAATAAGTTCTCAAAATTGGATTAAAAATTTTATGTAGAAAATAGTGCTAATAATTGTTGAGAAATTCCAGTTTATGTCCCCCCACCCTCTTCTGATGTTTTAATCTGATAATATCAAGGCTCATAAGAGTTCATTTTCCAAATCAGGCCATAATTGACCCTTCTCATGATTCTTTCTTCAGCCTGTAGATAACAATATTCACTTTAAAAACACAGTTCAGATAAAGAAAAAACTGTAAAAACTGAAATTCTCTAAATTTTCAAATGACGTATAGGTAGTCTAACATGATATTCTTGTAACACTGTTGTTAGTTATATAATATTTGAAATATTTTTCAGAACATGAACTAGTTACTGGAAAACCTAATTTAAGAAGTTATGTTAGTTATTATGAAATTACATTTACTAGCAATATTTAGCTGCCTTACTTACAGAAATTCTACAAATAATTTGGAATCAGGGAAGTGGATCTACCAGAAGGAGGACCTGCCTAGAACTGTCTTAGAAGATAAGGCCTATTAATAAATTTGCAAGGAGACATGTTTCCAAGGATCACATGGTTACATAGGAGAGCTAAGACCCCTTATGAAAAATGTTGATTAAGTGAACATTTTGTGTAGTTTTCTAGGACCAAGTCAGATAAATGAGACTTAATATTATTTAATAATGATGATCATTACTGTATTACTCTTGCTTTAATATTTCTTGGTCATTATGTTTGCCTACAGTGGTGTATGCCCACATTCTAATGTAGATATGCCTATTTTAAGAAAATGATAAAACAAAAGTATTATAGACCTCTCTCTGATCAAAATGGAATACTGTTATGTGAATTTATTTCGTTTTATTACTCCTGTGACTTCTGGTTAATTAAAAGCCCATTTTCTATTAATATTTGCCTCACCTGACTACTAAAACTGTTTACCTAGAATCAGTAATTCAGGGAAGGTTGCTCAAAATTCCTTCAATAAAAAGGTGATTTACATATTCCCCTGCCCTGAGTGATTTAATCATTTGTTATCACTCTTAGCCAACTGTTTAAGGAATGATTTCTCTAACATCAGTATTCTTGTTTATTTGACGACATGCAAATCTTCCCATCAATTACCCTATTGTGAACCCTTTAAATGTAGTTTAGACTATGTGACTTAGGTCACTAATAAAATCTGCTTAACTAGCTTTGCATCTTTAAGGAGTATTTGAGACTATGACTTGCCTCATTGTTTGTTCACTTTTTGTGATATTTAAGGAGCATGATATTATAAATCTATCTTTTTCTTAACTTTTAAGAGGAATGTACAAGATTGTAATATGTAAAAAAAAAGTCCACCTGGTGTAATTTTGTTTATAAAAGGCCTTGTTAGAAATTGCATTGTTATTCACATTATTTTTGGCCCAAGATCTGAACTTATACATAAAGATAATTATAAAACCTAGCTTTTTCTTAAGTAAATGATTTCTGTGTTGTGGCAGATATATGTTGGCAACATTTAACCTACCACACAAACTCAAAGAGGAGATATTTCTGCAACAACAACAACCCAAACCAGGGTCTCCTTGGTGGGAAAATTTACTTCTAGCTCATAGCAATTAATAAAATTATCATTAATGCCATCTAAGCAATAACTAGTCAATGAATGTTTGCCCAGTATTCTCAAAACCCAACAGTACCATGTCCCTGAGTTTAATTGTAAACAAGAAAATTCTCCTGTCTGACATATACTATTTATATCTTGGGAATCAAGATGTGGTCCTTTTTATCTCCAGCAAATGCCTTTTCCCTCTGGGCTGATTTATCTGTTTTTCAAATATACGAGTCGCATATATTTATTTAGCTTTATTCCCTTCAAATTTCTAATAATTTTCAAAATCTGAAAGGGCCATCTCTTTACAACAGCATCTGGACTCTAAATGTTGAACTTTGTTATCTTGGGCTAAACTGAAGGCTATTCTTGAATACCCCTCATGAGAGGGATGGACACCAATGATCCATAAAACCATATTCCAGCTCTTAGTATAAAACATTCAAGATACCAGAGTTAAGTTTGACATGATTGTCCTTTATGGTTTCCTCATGATTTGAGATCTATGATACTATTCCCTGCCTTAGTTTACACATTGCCTACTGGAGAGTTGGACAGAAAGGTTGGAAGCCCCTACCTCCCTTTTATTCTTATGTAACAGGAGATTATGACCACATTAAAAAAAATTAGTATAATTTTAAATAGTATTTTTGAAGTGTTTTCTCTTTGTGTATATGACACTGTGTTAATATATGGATGGTAATTCAAATGTGTTTAAATTCTGTTATTTTGAATAATGGAGATGAGACTGGGAATGGAGGAAGGGCAGACACAAAAGTGCTGCAGATTTTAAAATGTTGAAGTTTTAAAGATCCAATTTGAATTTGTCAGTTATAACATATTAGGATTATAAACCACATATTCATTTGGATTACAATGTATCAGAGGGAGAAAAAAAAACAACTAATATTTGGAACCATATTTGTCCAGAGACATGATCCAACAAGTAGTCCCAAAGACTAAAACAGAAAAAGCCTGATTTTCACAATCCAAAACCTAGAAGCCTCTATTTTGAACACATCAGAATTTTAAAAAAAAATGTTTTCTTTTTCCTCAGGGGGAAGTGAGTTGAAAAAAATTCAGGGTTTAATTGGAGGAGAATTGAGAGAGGTTTGCCACCCTGTCCCTACAGATGACTTCCAATTCAACTACCTCATTCACTAGTTTCACCAGATGCAAATATGTGAGAATTATATCCATATGGACTTGTATGTTTCATTCTCTCTTTCCCTTTAAAAATACATTGTGGGGTTATTGGAGATACTTTCATTTATTGTAATGATTTTCTTATTTTTCCTTCTTTCTTGTTTTTAAGTTTTTAACTAAATTGTGCTCAGTTTTTAAATTTTGTGTAGTGACTTTTATTTCAAGGTTTTATAACTGGTACACAAGAGTTTTAAAAATTGTTTCATTTTTTAAAATTTCACTTATTTATAAATATTCAGTTTTGATTCTTTTCTGATGATTTTTCTTTTTCTTTTATTTCATAGTTGTTTTGTTGTCTTATAGGTTCTTTCCTTTGCCACAATCATATAGCTTAATTCATATAACAAATATAAATAAAAAATTTGTTACCCAAAATTACATATAGAACTAGAATAGTGACAAAATTCATTTGGAAGAATAAAAGGTCCAGAATATCAAGGCAATTAAGGAAAAGAAATGCTAAGGAAGGTGGCCTAACCATACCAGATTTTAATTTCTATTATAAAGCAGCAGTCATCAAAACTGCTTGGGATTGGCCAAGGAATAGAGCAGTGGATCAATGGAATAGACTGGGTACAGAAGACTCAGTAGTCAATGATTATAGTAATATTCTGTTTGATAAGCTTGAAGACCCCAGGTTTTAGGATAAGAACTCACTATTTGACAAAAACTGCTGGGAAAACCGAAATATAGTATGGCAGAAACTGGGCATAGACCATCATCTAATGCTGTACACCAAAGTCAAGTCTAAATGGGTGCATGATCTAGGTCTAAAGGATAATGCTGGTAGTCATCTGTGGGAAGCAAGGAATTGTTTACCTGTCAGATTTATGGAGTAGGGAAGACTTTATGACCAAAGAAAAGTTGGAGAGCATTATAAAAATGCAAAATGGATAATCTTGATTACATTAAATTGAAAAGTTTCTGTACAAGCAAAGCTATGTAACCAAGATTAAGAGGGAAGTGGGAAACTGGGAAGGAATATTTATAACCAGTGTCTCTGATAATAGCCTCATTTCTAAAATATATATTCAATTAAGTAAAACCAATAACAATACAAGTCATTCCCCAACTGATATATGGTCAAAGGATATGAAGAGGCAATTTTCAGAGGAAGAAATTGAAGATATCTATAAGCATATGGAAAATGTTCTAAATCACTATTTATTCAAGAAACCCGAATCAAAACAACTTGGAGGTACCACATCTCACCAATCAGATTAGCTAAGATGACAAAACAGGAAAATGACAAATGCTGGAGAGGGCATGGAAAAATTGGAAGACTAATGTATTGTTAGTGGAGCTGTGAACAACCATTGTGGAGAGCAATCTGGAACTATGCCCAAAGGGCTATAAATAATTGCATGTCCTTTGACCCAGTAATACTGCTTCTAGGGTTAATCCTAACATATGTACAAAAATATTTATTGCTACTCTCTTTGTGGTGGCAAAAAACTGCAAATTAAGGTGATGCCCATCAGTCAGGGAATGGCTAAACCAGTTGTGATATATGAATGTAATAGAATACTATTGTGGTATAAGAAATGGGGAGAAGATGGTCTTCATATTCACCTAGAAAGTCTTATAAAAACTGATGCTCAGTGAGAAGAGCAGAACCAGGAAAAATTTGTACACCATCACAGAAACATTGTATGTGTGACTACCAGTTTGGATAAACTGGATCCTTCTCTGCAATGCACAGTTATAAGACAACTCTATAAGTCTCAGGACAGAAGGAGATATCTACATTCAGAGAAATATCTAGAAAGAATAGAGTTTATATGGAGACCGAAGCAATCTACATGCTATCATTCTTTTTCATGTTTCGATCTCTTTCTTTTTTCCCATATTTCACTCCATTGTTTACAATCCTTTTATACAACCAGATGAATGTCCAATGTGGAAGTATTTGCAGATCCTATACTTGATTGCATGCTACTATGTGTGGGGGGAGGAAGGGGGGGATAAAATTTGAAATTCAAGGGATTGTGGAACTGAATCTTGTAAACTAAAAGTAAATAAACAAATCATATTTTTAAAATGGCTAAGCAGCTCTACAAATAATCAAATTGGGAAATGTTTGGGTATTTATGTTTTGTTATATTTTATTTTTGCTTTATTTTATTTTTATATTTTATTTACTGGTATATGAATGTCTTTTTGTATTGCTACTACTTACATTTGACTTTCATTTATTAGATGTTGCATTTTTCATTGATTCATTACTTTGCTGTGTAATACTTTTTATGTTGTATGTCAAGCACTTAATGTTAGATTAGGTTTAAATAATAATGTTATTGTGGATAAATGCTATGAAAATAAATCCGCATATAAGTTTTATTGTCATATAATTGCCATTAAAATCACAAGGGGAAAATGAGATTTGAAGTAGATCCTGAGTATGACAAAACTATTGTAAGAATGATAACAAAAAAGAAAAACAAAGGAAAAGTTCAGTGAGGGGGAAATGTAAAACAATTTACTATGAAAATATTGACATGTTTAAATGCATACAGCAAGGGCATGCTCTACATTACTAAAATTATTTTATTATTCAAAAATTCCTGATGAAATCCCTATCAGGGACAGTATATTTGGAATTTATTTGCAAATATTCACCTGAGAATAAATTAGGAAATTTTCAACCTTAATGAGTAAAGAAGTCACCTCAGCAAAGAGGTTGAGGGGCAGTCATATCAGAATTGGAAAGTGCATATTTAACTGGGGCTGAGGCAAGATTCTTTTTGCCATAAGTAGATTTATTAACTGTGAATGTGTTCTTTGTATAAAAAATGAAAACCTCAGTTGTGCATAAGGAGAGAGCTAGCTCTCTTGGGTTTGCAGAAGAATATTACATGTTGGTTAACATATTCAGATACTCAGAATGGCAAAGGAAAAACACAGTTTCATGCATTCCTGAGACTAGCTCCCTTTGAATAAGCTCTTTGCAAGGAAACAAATCTTTGATCTCCTGTGGATACCTAGTAGTATTCTGGGTTAAATGTGCAGTAGATCTACTAGAAGACTGGAGACACCCATAAAGACCAAGATAAATTGATGAAAAATGTGAGATGATTGTCTTTGATATATATGAAAACTTTTGAGAAAAAGAAACTCTATAATTACATATCAGGAATGCTCACAAAATCTTGAGCAATTGTATGGCTCTGACTTATCTGCTATGCTGGTATTCGCTAAATTGGGTGATGCAATTCATCATAAAGGGGAATTATCATGCACACAGACTTGCTCTGTGAGAGCACCATAGAATAGCTTAGCACAGACTTGCTCTGTGTGAGAGCACCGGGAAATGGCCTAACACAGACTTCCTCTGTGAGAGCACCATGGGATAGCTTAGCCAGAGACTTGCTCTGTAAGCATCCATCCCATATCTTTCAATAAACTTTACTTTTCTTTGGCTGAGAAGACTTGAGTGGAATTCTTTCTTCATGACCTGGCATGTTGGTATTTTGCGGTTTCAGACAGCTCTAACCCTCTTTGGGCACCCTCTTCATTTTTATGGTTATCTGGCATCGGTAGAATTATTCAGGTGGTTAAAGGCTTATGGGATTGGGTTAAGTAAATCCTAAAAGTTTGCTAAAGAAAGGATGAAGATACAGGTTTCAACTCTTTAAAATTTTCAGCAAATTATCCTCCACCCTAAGTTACATCTGCCTCTGCCTCTGATTTACACCAGGCTGTTGAGACAGTGCATCTTGCTTTTTGACTCTCGATTATGTATTATCTTTTCCTTTTGGCATGTTGGATTCTTGAGTGCGGGGGGGGGGGGTTTCCTTTTTGTGCCCATGGTGATTACCATAGTGCCTGTTATACAGTAAAGACTTAATAAATAAATATTAGCTGTTGTATTTTTAAAAATCATTTTAGTTTGTAATACTTTGATAAATTGAGGACAGAGTGTTCAAGCAACTAGAAAAAAGACCCCTAGGGCAATAAATCTTATATAAAACTCAACTCCATAAGGAATTCAGGAAAATCTGCAAAAGAATGCCTCATAGAAGTAAAGAAAATTGAGACGAGAAAAGATGGTGGAATAAAAGCAGGAACTTGTTGGAATTCTCCCCCCAAACCTCTCAAAATACCTGTAAAAATGACTCTAAACAAATTCTAGAGCAGCAGAAGACACAACATGAAAGACCCAAACAAATTTCAAGCCCAAGGCAATCTGAAAGATCTTTAAGAAAAGTCTGTTACACGTGGCCAGGAGCAATGCTGTTGAGCATGTACTACACCCACACAGACCAAAATCCTACCAAATCTGGAGCAGCGCTCAGGGCACTGAATCACTGGCAGCTGATGATGGTTTCCAAACTTCTCAAAATTCAAATGCCAAGGACAAATTAGAAGATTAGTAGGAAAGGTCTGTTGTACATGTGTGGAAGAGGAGAAGGATCCAGGACCAAAGCCCTGAGTGGTGGAGGTAGAAATACCAGCAATTGCAGAAACTGCCTCCAGAACCCTTGTCCCACAGACAGTGGGGGATTGAACAGGTGATGCAAGGAGGATTGCAGGGATATCTTTGCTGGCTCTGAGACAGGATTCTCTTGCTTTACCCTTGCTTGCATCTGGGTTGCAGTCCTGGGCAGCAGTCCTGAAGTAAGGAGGAGTGCTGGTGTGGTGGATTTTGTGACTGTGGTAGTGAGGGAATCCTCCTCACCATTCCAAGGCAGAAAAGAGTGCTTCTGGTCATTCACAGACCAGATCAAAGGCTAGAAGAGGAGTAAATGCCTGTCCTTTGATCATACCACCTTGGAGAACAGAAAAGATACAGGTCCATAGAAATAACTCTGAAAACAGCTGCACAAACCCCCTCAAATTTGTGACAATATGTCCTCCATAATCGAAACAGAGTCCTACCATAACAAAGAGCTCAAAAGTCAAGTAATTGTCTGGGAAAATGAATAAACAGAGGGGAAAAATAGATTACAAAATCATAGTTTGGTGACAAGGAAGATCAAAACATGCAAGTAGGGGCATCTGGGTGGCACAGTGAATAGAGCATTGGCCCTGGATTCAAAAGGACCTGAGTTCAAAACCAGGCTTAGATGCTTTACTATCTGTGTGAGGTTGGGTAAGTCTCTTAACACCAATTGCCATGGCTTCCTGCCTCCACAAAGAGAAAAAAAAATAACAACAACGACAAACAAAAAAACAACATACAACTAGAAGACAATAAAGTCAAAGTTGCTATACCAAAAACCTCCAGGAAAAGCATGAATTGGTCACAGGCCAATCAAAAGCTCACAAAGGATTTGGATAATCAAGTAATAAAAGTAGAAAAAAAAAGTTGGGAAGAGAAATTAGACTGATGTAAGAAAATCATGAAAAAAGTCAAGAACTTGCTAAAGGAGACCCCAAAATGCTGAATAAAATAACATCTTAAAAATAGACTAACCCAAATGGCAAAAATACTCCAAAAAGTCAATGAGGAGAATGCCTTCAAAAGCAGAATTTGCCCAAATGAGAAAAGAAGTCCAAAAGTTCACTGAAGGAAATAATTCTTTCAACATCATAATGGAACAAATTCAAGTTAATGACTTTATAAAGAACCAAGAAATTATAAAACAAAATCAAAAGAAAGGAAAAATAGGAGATAATATGAAATATCTCATTGGAAAATTGATCCAGGAGGGATCATTTAAAAATATTGGACTACCTGCAAACGATGCTTAAAAAAGAGCCTAGAGATTTTCTTACAAGAAATTATCAAGGAAAACTGCACTGATATGCTAGAAAGTGAAGTTAAAATGTAAATGGAAAAAATCCACCAATCACCTCCTGAAAGAGGCCCCAAAAGGACCAGCTCCTAAGGATATTGTAGTCAAATTCCCGTGTTCTCAAGTCAAAGAGAAAATATTGCAAGCAGCCAGAAAAAAAAACAATTTGAATATTGTGGAAACATAGTAAGAATAACACAAGACCTTGGAGATTCTACACTAAGTGATCAAAGGGCTTGAAATATGTTATTCAAAAGATGAAAGGACCTAGGATTAAAACCAAGAACCAACTATGCAGCAAAACTAAGCCTGATCCTTCAGGACAAAAACAAAAGGATATTCAATGAAATAAAGGACTTTCAAGCATTCTTGATGAAAAAAACTAAGCTTAACAGAAAATTTTACTTCCAAAGACTCAAGTGAAGCTTGAAAAGGTAAACAGGAAAGAGAAATCATAACAGACGTGTTAAAGTTGAGCTGTTAATATTCCTACATTGAAAGATGATATTTGCAACTCATAAGACCCTTTTCAGTATTAGGGTAGTTGGAAGAAACATATATATATATATGCATGTGTATACACACATACACATATATGTGTGTATATGCCTATATGTATATGTTTATTATTATGCACATGCACACACACATATAAACACATACATGTGTATGTATGTATTGTGAATAGAATCATAGAGAAATAAATATGTGTGTATATATACATACATAGATATGTATATTTGCGTACATCAGTGGTTCTCAACCTTCCTAATGCCATGACCCTTTAATACAGTTCCTCATGTTATGGTGACCCCCAACCATGAAGTTATTTTTGTTTCTTCTTCATAACTGTAATTTTGATACTGTTATGAATCATAATGCAAATATATGATATGCAGGATGTATTTTCATTGTTAAAAGTAAGCATAATCCACAGGTTGAGAACTGCTGGCATATGCATAAATAGAAATATATATCTATATGTATGTATGCATATGTACATATACCTACATACAGATAGATATAAATTTTTTATCTCTAATATATATATGAAATATATATATATATATATAATATGTGCCATATAGATATGTTCCATATATAAGTACATGCCTATATACACATACAGATATATATGTGTGTGTATGTGTGTATGTATGTATATATGTTTGTGTATCTATCATATATCTATGGCATAAGGTGAGTTGAATATGCAGGAATGATGTCTAAAAAAATAAAGTTAGAGGTGAGAGAGGGATCTACTGGGAGAAGGAGAAAGGATAAGGTAGAATGTAGTAAAAACATCTCACATAAAAGAGTCAAGAAAAAGCTTTTCCAAAGGAGGTGTAGGCAGGGGAAGTGAGAGAAAATGAGTGAACCTTACTGTCATCAGATTTGGCTTGAAGAGGGAATAACATACACAATCAATTGGGCTTGAAAATCTATCCAAACCTATAGAAAAGTAAGGGTAAATGGGATGGGGTGGTGATAGAAGGGAGGGCAGATGGCAGGAGTGAGTAATTAGAAGCAAACACTTTTGAGGAGGGACAAGTCAAAGGAGAGAATAGAGTAAATGGATGATGGTACAGGATGGAGCAAAATAGAATTAATCTTTCACAACATGACTTTTATAGAAGTGTTTGAATGCAGAACACATGTATTAGCTATATTGAATTGCATGCCTTCTTAATGATGTTGAATGGGGGTGTGGGGCAGAAGGGAAAATAAGTAGAACTCAAAGTTTCAAATATAAATGTTAAAAATTGTTTTTACAAGCCCTGGGAAATAAGATATGCAAACAATGGAGTATAGAAATCTATCTTTCCCTACAGGAAAATGGAAGAGTATAAGAGGAGGGAATAGAAGATAGGGCAGACTGGGGGGAAGGGTAATCATAATACATGCTGTCTTGGGATGAGGGAGGGGAGAGATGGGGAGAAAACTGAGAACTCACAATCTTGTGGAAATTAATGTTGAAAACTAAAAACAAATAAATAAATGTTGAAAAAGTTTTAAAAAATATATAGAACACAAGGCAGCCACTTGAGAAATGATGACAGGAAAATATAGAAAATATAGTGAAAGGGAAAGACAGGAAAAATTCCATTCTATGGAAAGGAGACTACAACAAGCTGATACACAGATTACCATCAGTAGACAACTGGAAAGGCAGAACTGTCTCTTATAACTGCAGAAAAGATAACCATTCAAGTTGAGTGTGCTAACAAGGAAAATTCTGTGTTGTTACATCAGATAGTTAAGTCTATAGAACCAATATCAGGAAAAAGTCCTAGAACCAAAGTAGGGGGTCCTTTGGGACAATAACCTCTAACTTAGAGGTTCCTGCTGAGAAGTGATGCTTAAGAATGAGTAGATATTTTGGATATACTATAGTAAACAGTGGATCTCAAATTACCATCCCATCCAAATAATTCAATTAGAGACATCTCATGAAAATAGATTTTATCATATGCCAAATGGTTGAAATTTGGTATACTGGGTGACAAGGATTACTTATGCCTGAGATATATCAGATTAAGCTTAATATTTTCTTAAGTCATTGGTACAAACAGGAACACGGTGTCTGTGGTACATGCAGACCTGTCAACCATTTCTGGAGTGTCAGTATTTCTTGAAATCAACTCTGATTCCTCAAAAATACTAGAAAAATACTATAAAAAACAATATGTGATGCAATATCTATACATTTTGATTATCCATGAAGCCTTTGCTAAAACCTTCAAAAGAACAGAATCATGCATTCGCAGTAATAACATAAGTGAATTGCTCGCTAAACTTTAAAAGAGAATCTTGAGAAATCTGAATTTAGTGATTCTGCAGAATCACAAAATAACAACAACAACAATAACAGTAATAGGTTTGGATGAGTCAAAAGTTGAATAGGAAGATAGGAATGTTCTCACTACTTGAATGGGATGTGGAATGTGTCCAAGGAACAATATATAAGGTTCAACTTTCTGGAAGACATTAGAAACCACCTTTAAGCACTATTGTTCAGAAGCATCATAGTTTGAGTTTCTGAAACACATCTGTAATGCCAATCGAAGGCAACTTCCAAGGTTTTTATTGCCAGCATAGCAAATCCCATTTATTCAGCAAACATTCACAGAACTGAGAAACACAGTATAACTCGTTCATTTAGAAAGTAAGTTCTCAGTTCAATCCAGGTACTACTCCACCCCTAGACAGTATATTTCTTTAGTCAGTCAAAGTCTCTTCTCAAATGGAGATCAGTTTCCAATCATAAACAAAGTACATTCATTTGATCCATCACCGAGCACAAAAAGGCCAAAGGTTTCCAACTCCTGGACACAAAGTAATTACAAAACCATCCATTAACACCAAGCGCTTTCTCAAAAGGGAGCAGGACAGCACAAAAGGACATCTACCCTTAAGCTGTAAAAAGCTTAAGATATCATCTCAGCATTGGAAACCCAAGGAAAGGCCCTTCTTTCCTTCTTTTATCTTCACTCTGAGGCAAGTCTTCAGCAATCTCAGTTTCTGGGGTGAGAAGGCTCAACAAAACCATAGCCAGTGTCCTCATCAAGTCACTCTCTGCCTGTAGAACACTCCCAGAACCTCTGAAAACATCAGCAAGGCCCTCTTCCAGGATTTCTGTGAAGATACCACAAGAAAATCCTCTTTCAAGGCTTCTGAACCAACAGCCAGGTTCCAGGACCTCAACAACAGCAGCACTGTCCTTCATCATCAGGTAAATCTGGCAAAACAACATCAAAACAGACAGACAAATACTGGCATCACAGCCATGCCTCCTCAGTTCTCCACAGCTCTGGGTGGCAGTTCTCAAAAGTCCTGGGCAGCTCCAATTGGCTCTCAGCAATCTTTCTCTCAGCAACTCAGGCTCCACAATACTGGATACTACTCTTCCCAAAAGTCCTGCTGGCCTCTCTCCCAATTCATGGCTCCTCTCAGTTCATCCCTCTTTCTTCACATCAACAAGTCCATTCCACAAGTGGGATTCACAAGCTCTAGGTTTTAACACTCAACCCCATAGCCAAGGCAATACAGGGGCATCTCCAAATTCCATTACCATTCCAATATCCAGTACTCAACATATATTACTTAAAATAATAGTATAGAATAGAAACAGTTATAGATGAACATAAAAAATCAGACTTTACATAAAAACAAACAAACCCCAAGCGATTCAGTACACCTTGCCAAGTATAAGAAGTAATCAACTGTCTGATATCCATCTTTGTCATTTTAGCCATCAAACTTTATCAGGGACTATTGCCATATTTCTGTGTGAACCATAACCAAAAGATAGCTTTTACCTGTTAAGATTGATTTTGTACATTTGCTCATATCAAGCTTTGCTACACTTAAATGGAATTATAGCAGACACTCTAGGACTTTTACCAGATAATTTACCAATAACATATGTGAATGCAACTAAAAATTATGTGACAAGTTATACTCCATGCATGCTGATGCTTAAGTGAGAGAGATATTTGCCTGTAAATTTGTGCTTCAGAGTCTTAAAAGAGAGGAAGAAAACATTCACTACTATTACCATTCTTTGTAAACGGAAACTAAAGTAAACCCACAAAATAATTATGTCTTTAGCTCAGAAAGGCCATAATAAACAATCATGAACATACCACAACTACTACTACCACCACTACTGGTATAAGTGTTGCTATTACTGCTTCTACCATTACTTCTACTGTTTGAAAGATGGATACATTTTGAAAGAATATTGTTTAAGACAACAGAAGAGTTTCAGTAAAAAGCATATTTGGATGAAACTTTTTTTACATCAGTCCTTATTGTATCATACTTGTCCAGATTTTCAGACATTCTGTATTCTTTTCTGGCCTTTGCAACATGCTTTAATGGGCCAAATGTATGCCAACATCACTTTAGCAAGTTGGGGGGTACTGAAAAAGATATTTGACTGTCAGTTTCATATTCAGGTTCCTTGGAAACAGACATATCCATAATGCCTTTCACAATTCAGATATAGGAAATCACTTTTATTTCACTGTAGTAGTTATTTATCCATGCTAGGTATAATGAAACCAGCATATTCCCCTGCATGTCTGCAGAAGATAAAAATGATTCTCAATTTTGTAATGTCTGTGACTTATTACCTAAATTTCTGATTTAGATGGGCTGATCATCCAGGTGAATCATAACTGAAAAAGCTGTGTGCAACTGAGTTAAACATCCCTCGTATTTCAAAAGAAAAAAGGAACCTTATAAACCAAGAAAATATATAGTGAAAAGTTTCTCATTTAGAGAAGACTGACAAAAGATTTGGATGAAAGTTTACTCAGTAACTAGGAATAGTTTTAGAATTTTTTGTGTATAATTAATTAACTTCCTTCCATAGTTCTTAGTTTTTAATCACATTTATCTTAACTATATTGATCATAATTCAAACATTTTTGAAATTATGGTTCCAATGACAAGTTCAGAAATTTTCAGTATTATGATCCTTGTTATGATCATCTGTTGCCACTCTAAATGAGAGGTACAAGATATAACTCATATGGGAAAAATGTAGGGAGATGTTTTTTCTTCTAAAAACTCTGAATGATTTCTTCTCTCTTATAGCTGTATGAGAAAAAGCATAATGAATAATATGCACATACACCTGTATGTATCGCATTTATATATATATATATATATATATATATATATATA
>CM053599.1:185427179-185456499 GCA_028646575.1 Pseudocheirus occidentalis
TCAGTGTTATGGTTTCTGAATAAAGACCTTGGTTCTGCCTTCCATGTGGAGAGTTTGCTAGATTTTGTGATCCAAAACTATACCAGCATATTCATAACCATCATGGGTGTTGTGAATATCTCATTATTGATACAGCACTTCATGTATGTTTGTTAACATTCAGTAAATCTTATTCATCATAGATTTTCACCTTTTCTTCCTTCACCTTAAATACATTTGAAAGCTTTTAGAAACAGTTGTTATTGATCAGAATAGATGCAAGTTTAGAGAGCACATGCTCTATAACTTATTCCTCTGTCCTAGACAACAGCTAACATAAATGTATGTACATAAACACATTCGTACATAAACATAGATGTATATACATATATAAAGTACTTTGTCAACCTTAAAATGATATTCATGCTCATATTACTTTAAACTTCACAAAATTGTGTACTTATAACTGTATAATTTTGTGAATTTTACATATACACCTGCTACATATCTACATCAATCTAATTTTACTCTCACAAAACCTTTGTGATGCTGGTGCTTATTATCCCCATTTTATAGTTAAGGAAACCAAATCTAAAGGAGTTTAAGTGACAAAGTGACTACTCAAAATCTCACAGCTAGTAGCTGTCTGAGGTTGACTTTGAACTCAAATCATCCTAACTCTGAGTTCAAGGCTTCCTCTTGCATATGCTATTCTCTTATCTGTAAAATGAGTAGGTTGGATTAGATGATATCTGATATTCCTTTTGGCTCCAAACCTATAACATTAATGTCAATATTAAAAAAAATACTTTTACTAGACAACAAAACATATCATTCATTCAAATCAAATAATCCTGTATAACCAGAATCATGTCATTAGGTTTTAAGTGTAAGTCAATGAGAAAATGCAGTCTCCTTTTCATCCTTTCCCCAAGTCCACTAAAAATTACCTTCCTAGAGCAAAAGAGATAAAGTGTTGACTGTTTCTGGAAAGAGAGAAAAATTAATCTTAATCTAATGTTGGATTTAAGAAATAATTTTGAAATGGACATAGTTTGTCTGCTGTACATTCATTGTTTTCTGTAGCATTATTACATCCAAGTAAGTATTTATTACCTCACCAGGCATGGTATGCTTGCTCTACCCAGAGACAATGTGCCACAAAGAGTTGAATGTGATGTAAAGCAGTGTAGGTAATAACACTTGCCTTTTTCATTTTTGTAATATTTGTATATTGCTTATGAAGGTTATGTGTATGTTGTCGTGGATTTGCCTAAGTGGTGATGTTGGGGAGGTATGAATCCCTGTAATCCTTTACAATCCTCAAAGGATCCTGAAACTTCCTTCTGAGAGATACTTTGATGCCTGAAGATGAGCCAGAGAAGGAACCACACTGATAAGCTCTAATCTTGTCAGAGAGAGATACCAGATTATAATTATATTTATACACTGTAAATATTGCTAATCTGGGTGGAGGAAGGATTTTTATGTTTTTGCAGATGTCTTGATCATTATCCTTGAAAGAGGATGAGCTGTAATAGAAGACTTCCAAATTTACATAAAGAAGAAGAAATATAGCTTATATTGAGAGGCTAGATTTATTCCTACCAAAGGTAGGCAATACAAAGGATCAACTCATGTAGTGAATAGTAACGTCATTTATCTAAGCAGATAGAAGAGAGGAATCAGAGATTTGTGTAGTTTAGAATATAACAGGCAAGACAGAAGTCTTCCACTGAGAGTCTGATACTTCCGCCCAATTGAAAAATTATCTGTCATCATAGGAGGGTGAAATTCTCAAAATTTATGAATGAAAACTATAAAAA
Source organism: Pseudocheirus occidentalis (assembly GCA_028646575.1). Lineage (NCBI taxonomy): Eukaryota > Metazoa > Chordata > Mammalia > Diprotodontia > Pseudocheiridae > Pseudocheirus > Pseudocheirus occidentalis. Next base: position 185,428,985 of record CM053599.1, read on the forward strand.
AAGGCACATGGTGAGTGAGGGGGAGAGGGATTAGTATTCTCTTATGTGTCTGCCTATCTCAGTTTGTTTTCTGTCTCTCTAGATTGTCCTTAGAGATTATCTCAAAAAAGAAGTGGACATTCTTCCGGGAAAAATCAAAGTGTAAGTCACTTATCACAAACACTCATGCCAATTCTCACCCTCAGGTCAATAGATGTAACAGTAATGAGATTTGACTTTCTTTTTGTATTGCTAAACTAAGAGGTTCCTAGAACCTAGTTCAGATTAAGCCTCTTTTAAAGAAACAGAAGGTATTAACTCCTGTCTCCTGTTGCTGATGTAACAGGAAGGGGCTGAACAGGGAGGGGGCAGTAATGTATACAAGGAAAAACCCAGAGAAGGAGAATCAGATCTTCTTGAAGCATACTCCATGGAGGGAGAAGCTTCTGCCACTAGAGAGACTAAAGAAGAGCTGAGGGGGGTGAAGAGGAAAGACCAACCACCACTACAGACTTAACCACATTAATTTGGACCATGTAGACAAGGTCTCCAAATTTCTTGATCATACTTTAATTTAAAAATTCATCCATATATATGAGTATCTGTAAATTTTTAGCAATAATACATTAATGTAATATGCATAGTAGTATAGTATACAGGAAATATTAATTTGAAATGATGATGCAATGGAAACTACATTCAAACTATTATGTTAAACTATTTTATTTATTTAAAACTTTTAAAATATACTTTAAACAGTTAAAAAAAATCTTTTATTTTAAAATTCTGGGGGTTTAGAAATCTATCTTGCCCTACAATAAATGAGGGGAAGTGGATAAGAGAAGGGAGAGGGTGTGATAGAAGGGAAGACAAATTGAGGGAAAGGGTAATCAGAATTCATACTCTCTCAAGACATGGGGAATGTAGAGATGGGAACAAAAATTGGAACTCAAAATCTTGTGTAAGTGAATGTGAAAAAATATGTATATTTTGTGTATGTTTGTAGCATTTTATTTAATGTTAGAAACAAGTTTTTTAGTCTATCACTCTTTGCCCTAATTCTTCAACTCTTTTCTTACCTCCTCACTTCAAACATCTAGGTCATCTAAACAAGCCCCTACTAAACTCCCAAAGCATCATACCCAATCAGAATGAGGAACTTAGAACAAGAAGAAAGGAGTGAACACTTTCCTTGTCTCTTGCCTTTGGTTACATCCCTTTGAGTTTGCACCTGCAAATTCACCACATCAAAACTGGGAAGCAGCTCTATTATATTTTCATACCAAGTCTATTATTTTAATTAGTATCAGCAAAAAATATTTTTTAATTATGTGCTATGTTCTGAAAGGATATGAAAATTGTTTAGAGGAAGCTCCTTTCTTCAAGTAATGTACAACCTAATGGGGGTGAGGGAGGGAATGCATACATAAAGAGGAATAATTGAAAATTTATGGTAATAAATCCACAAGAGGAAGAGACACCTTTTGGAAAATTATGATAAAAGGGACTATCTAGGATCAAATTCATTTAATAGAATCATTGCACTCTCTTAATTCTCTTCTTATCTATATTAATATTTCTTCTAAATCTCATTTCCTGAATTATATTTCATATTTTTATTCCTATTAGTGAAGGAACACAGGACACTAGCCGGAGCCTCATCTTTTGTCCCTGTGGATGAATAGTTTATTAGATGACTCCCAAGTCTACATGTCCAACTCTGATTTCTCCCTTGGGGTCTAGTTCCAAATTGCTAAGTGCTTACCTGGCATACCTCTCTGTATCTACCTGAATATCAATTTATGATACCTCTTGTTTGTCCCCAGAAAAAAGTAAGTTCCTTCACATAAGGTATTACTTTGCTTTTATCTTAACATCCCTAGTCTTTAGCACAGTAAATTCTCAAACAAGGTGCTTATTGAATTGAATCAGTTTGGATTGGATTGGGTTGGTCTCCCTAGATACCTCAAACTCTTCATATGCAAAAGCAGACTTTTTTCTAACATCCATCTGCCTTCCTGCCTTTCCTGACTATCATGAGTTCTTAATGCTTTATGAAATTGCTGTAATAATGCTACTAGGTAGACACTGCAAGACACTGATGAAGAAACTGTAGATTAGAATGGTGAAGTGACTTGTCTGGGTTTACATTGTTAATAGCCATTAGGGGCAGAATATGAACAGAGTTCCACCCATGCCTCAAATTTTACTCTTCCTTCTGCTACACTACAGTTTCATTATTTTCTTATTTCCTCCCCTCTGGTATTCATTTCCTCATCAAAGACTACAGGGCCCCAATTATATATTGTTTGAAATTGGGGAAGGGATCTTTTGTTGCTGGATTCTTAAGGTTGAATTTGAAATCTTGCAGCTTGTTTTTCTCCACTTTACATCTATTTAGGGATTCATTTAAAATAAAAAGGAGCTATGTCACAAAGTTAAGCTTCAGAGTGTTTTCAAATCTTAGGACTTTCTGTTTCATTTAAATATACACTTAAATAAGTGGTGCATAGGCAATTTGTACTAGATTTTTTTATCTGAGGTCTACTCATTTGCTGATTTCAAAGTTATAATTTAAGCCTTTCAGCTCTGTATTGCCTGAAAAATAAAATAGAACGATAAATCAGACATTAAAACTTTACTCAATGCAGAAGCAGGAAGAGAGGTAATGAAAAATTCATTCTGAATATGTATACAAATAATCTGATTCAATTTTTATCAGTTCTTGGAGAGTTCATAAAGAAAACTCCACAACCATGGCAAAAATGAGTCCAGCAATTAAAATAATCTTATCACAGTTCATTTTCTTCTATTACATATTGTATTATACACATTAAATCAATTATCACGGAATCTTCTCTGGTTTTTGGTTGCTTGAATATAGAGAAATACCTTTCCTGATTTATTTTTTAAATATTTTACCTAGTCCAATAAACTGAATTACCAAATAATAGCCTTTCCTTCTTTTCTGGCTCTCCAGGGAAGAGAAAAAATAATGACTATACACATTTTACCATAATCATTTGAAGGCAATTAACTATATAAACAATGTTAAATGACAGAAGTTAATAGCAATAGAGTGATGTGCTATACAATGACTCATCCCATACATTTCATCAAGAATCTAATGATGAGTGGGAGGAGACAAGATGATAGTGTAGAAGCAGCAGAGTTTCACAGCTCCCACACAGCAACCTTAAATACCCATAAAATATGACTCTAAACAAATTTTAGCTCTCCACAACCCCCAAAAATACAGAAAACACATCTCTAACTGAAGGCAAATTGGCAGGAGGGGCTTATCACAGCAGGCTGTGAGCCTAGGCCAGCCCACCTGAAACCATGGCCTGGCACCAGGGGGGGTCTTAAGAAGCTGCAGCTAGAGTCTACAGGAGAGTCGATTGGCAGCACCTGGGGCCATCCCTACATTTATCAAGCCAGGAGAAATAAGGCTAAGAGGAAGGTCAGTGTAATTGAAGATGAATTTGGGAGGGTGGGGGAGGAAGCAGTCTGAACAAACTGTGCCCAGGGCAAGGAATCAGCCAAAATATGGTTGCCTCAGAGCTCCTGGACTGCAGACCACGGGGTGGGGGGGGGTGAAAGCAACTGATCAAGGGCCAAGGCCTCTTTCATTGAGTGGCCTGGATCCAGATCATGATCTTGGGTGGTGGTCCTGGGGTGTCCTTTCAGCAAGCCAAAGCTGATGGAGGCTGCAGCACCTACCTAATACCTCCAGCATCTTTGAAAACCCCAGCAATTCCAGACAGGGCTTTACCCCCTGGAAGCAGAGTTCCACAAAGCTAAAAAAATTAAGCAATTAATTGACTGGCCAACATGAGGAGAAGAAATCAAAGTAAGAACAGAAATCAAAGTCTAGAATCCTTTTTCAGGGACAAAAAGGATCAAAGCATGGAGCAGGAGGGAGAAAACACAGTCAGAACTCCCATATCAAATTCTTACAAGAAACATGAAGATTGCCTACGAGCCATAGATAAACTTAAAAAGGATTTTGAAAACCAAATAAGAGAAGTGAAAGAAAAGTTGGGAAGAGAAATGATAATGATGCAAGAAAGAGTCAACAACCTGACTGAAGAGAACAACACCTTAAAGAACAGATTAACTCAAATGGCAAAGGAGGCCCAAGAAGCCAATGATTAGAAGAACTCCTTAAAAGTCCTATTTGCCAAATGGAAAAAGAAACTCAAAAGCATTCTGAAGAGAATAAATACTTCAAAATTAGAGTGGAGAAAATGGAAGCAAATGAATTTATGAGAAATCAAGATACTATTAAATTATGTATACATATATATTATAATATGTATATTATATATATATATTAAATATATGTTTATATAATTATTATCATTAACTACATGCAACTGCCAATTAAGATACTCAGGTACTGGAGTAGGGAAACCTCCCTGCCATACAAGAAGCTAAGAGGGGCATTGGGGGAGGACATAGAAGAGAGCAGATTGGCGGATCACTGTTTTGGGGATGGGAGTGGTGGAAAGATGGGGAAAAAATTCTGTAACTTAAAATCTGGTTGAAATGAATGATGCAAACAAGAAAATAAAAAATCATTAAAAATGAATCTAATGATAAAAAGAAGCTAATGAAATTATCCATTATTTATTGCTTAATGATCATGGAAGAACTCAATGATGACTTTGACACATAATTCAAAAGAGAATACTGGGGTCAGCAAAAATATGTATTTTTCTGGTGCAAGATGAGAAGAGATTCTACTAAAAAGATTTAAACACATACCTGATTCATTTAGTGAAAAGTATAACAAACTTAAAATGCATGTTTGAAGACAATAAGTGCTATACTACACATACCAAGTACCTTCATGATACATACCTCCAATCTTAGAGGCTCCCTTTTCCTTCCATATTACATATTGCACCTGATAGAAACTAGATATAAATTTCTTCTTTATGTTTGGAAGCAAAGTATTTTTCCTTCTTTAAAATGTTTTCTACTGAACTCTACTTCTCTCCATGCTTAATATAGGGTAGCTGGGCATTATTTACAGCTGTATATGTGCATGTTGTCTCCTCAAATTGCATACAATGAAAGCTCTCTGGAGGCATAGAGGATTTTTTGATTCTCCTCTCTCTCTGTCTCTCTCTGTCTCTCTCTGTCTCTCTCTCTCTCTCTCTCTTTATCTCTTCCCCTCTCCCTCCTTTTTTTAATCCTTGTAAGCTAGCACACTGCCTGGCACCCGGTAAGTACTTGTTACATATATACTGATTAATTGATGATCGTGACCAAGTCATTCATTAAAATGCCAATAGGAAATGCTGAAGATATGCCCAAAAGGGGCATCTTTTGCTTCAAGATTACCTTTCAATCCCAAAATCAGAACTAAGGGTGGCACATAGCCAAGATGGCAGCGTAGAAGCAGCAAAATTTTATAGCTCCCACACAGCAACCTTAAATACACATAAAATGAAACTCTAAACAAATTTTAGGGCTCCAAAGTTCACAAAAATACAGAAAACACATCTCTCACTGAAGGCAGCTCAGGGTGGGCTCATCGTGGCAGGCTGGGAGCTGAAGCTGGCCCAGTCCAAAACCATGGCCTGGCCCCAAGGTGGTCAGCAGAAGCCGCAGCTTGAGTCTACAGTAAAGCAGACCTGCAGCACCTGGGGCAGACTCCACATTTATAAAGCCAGGAAAAATAAGGCTTAGAGAAAGATCAGTGGCATTCAAGCTAAATTTAGGGGAGAAAAGCAGATCTGGCTGAACTACTCCCAGGGCAAGGAAGCAGGGGGAAACAGCAGGGCTGCAAGTGGCAACTGCCTCCACTAGGCTGCTTCAGAGTGCCTGGCCTACCAATTGCAGGGGGCTCAAGACAATTGATCAGGGCCAAGGAATCTGGAGTTGAGCGGCCTAGATCCATATTATGGTCTTGAGTGGTGGTCCTGAGGTGATCTTTCAGCAAGCCAAAGCTGGTGGGGGCTGTAGCACCCCTTAATACCTCTGGCAGCTGTGAATACCCCGGCAATTTGAGACAGAGCTTTTCCCCCTGGAAGCAGAGTTCCACAGAGCTCAAAAAAATCAAGCAATTAATTGACTGGCCAACAGGGGGAAAAGGAAGCAAAATTAGAACAGCAATAAAACACTAGAATCTTTTTTGTGGACAAAAAGGATCAAAGCATTGAGCAAGAGGAAGACAACACAGTCAGAACTCCCACTTCAAATGCTTCCAAGATACATAAAGATTGCCTACAAGCTATAGATCAACTTGAAAAGGACTTTGAAAACCAAAGAAGAGAAGTGGAGGAAAAATTGGGAAGAGAAATGAGAATGATAAGGCAAAATCATGAAAAGAGAGTAAACAACCTGACTGAAGAAAACAACAGCTTAAAGAACAAATTAAGTCAAATTGCAAAAGAGACCAAGAAAGCCAATGAGGAAATGAATGCCTTAAAAAGTCAAATTTGCCAGATGGAAAAAGAATCTCAATAGTATTCTGAAGAGAATAATTCCTTCAGAATTAGAGTATAGCAAGTGGAAGCTAATGACTTTATGAGAAACCAAGATACTGTTAAACAGTTACAAAAAAATGAAAAAATAGAAAGCAATGTGAAATATCTCCTTGAAAAAAGAACACTGACCTGGAAGATAGATCCATGAGAGAAAATTTGATAATTATTGGTCTAGCTGAAAGCTATGATCATAAAAAAAAAGAACTTGGAAAGCATCCTTCAAGAAATTCTCCAGGAAAATTGCCCTGATATTTTAGAATCAGAGGGTAAAATAGAACTTGAAGGAATTCAGCAATCGCCTCTTCAAAAAGATCCCCTAAAAAAAACTCCTAGAAATGTTATAGTCAGGTCGTGGAAACCCCATATTAAGGAGAAAATCTGATAGGCTGCCAAGAGAAAACAATTTGAATACTGTGGAAACACAATTAGGATAACACAGGAAATGGCAGCTTTTACACTGAGGGGTCAAAGGGCCTGGAATATGATATTTTGGAGAAGAAGGAAGCTGCAATTAAAACCAAGAATCACCTACCCAGCAAAATTGGGCATATTATCCCAGGGTAAAATGGTCATTCAATGAGTTGGAGGACTCTCAAACATTCTTACTGAAAAAACCAGAGATGAACAGAAAATTTGACAATCAAACACAAGAAGCATGAAAAGGTAAACATGGGAAAGAAATCATAAGGAACTTATCAAAGTTAAACTATTTACATGCCAATATGGAAAAACGATAATAGTAACTTATAAAACTTTTCTTAGTATGAGGATGGGTTAAGGGTATACAATACACACACACACACACATACATACATACATATGTACACACACATACATATACATGTGTGTATGTCTATGTATACGTGCATGTATATGTATATGGACATGCACATATGTATGTATATGTGTATAGATGCCTATTGTGTATGCATGTGTGTGCATATGTGTATGTATATGTGCATGCATTCAGTGCACATGTGCATGCATGTGTGAATATGTGTACATGCATGTATATGCATATGTGTATTTACACATTTGTGTATGTATGTATGTGTATGCTTACACTTATGTCTATATAGGAGTCCCAAGAAGGAGTGTAGGAATACATAACTGAGCATATGTGTATAAATGTACCTAGAGGGTGCAGGATCAATTGAATAGGAAGGGATGATACTTGAAAAGGTGAAATTCTGAGGTGGGAGAGGACTGGAAGGATAGGAGACAGGGAAAGACAAAACGGGATTAATCATCCCATATAGAAGAGGCAAGGGATAAGTTTTACAATTTACTTTCATTTACTCTCATTGCATTTGGCTTAGGGAAGGAATGACATAAACTCTAAACTGGGTATCATGCCACCCAGGAGAGCAGGGGGCATGGGGATGAAAGGTGGGATGATGGAGGGGAGGGCAGGGTTTGAGAGATGGTTGCTGGAAGCACCCACTTCTGTAAAGGGACAGGGACAGGGTAGAGAACATAACAAGGGAGGGGGCAGGATAGGAAGAAGGGACATCTAATCAATCTCTCATAATATGTCCATTGTGGAGATGTCCTGCATACAATACACGTACAGCCTGCATTGAATTGCTTGTCCTTCCAGTGGTTGTGGGTGACAAGGAAGGAACCAAAAGAATCTAGAATTTAAAGCTCTACAATACTTGCAATTAGGAATTAAGATATACAGGGACTGGGGTAGGGAGACCCTCCCTGCTCTGCCAGAAAGTTAGAGGGGTGTTGGAGGAGGGCATAAAAGAGAGCAGATCAGGGAAGGGGTTTTGCAGTGGAGTCTCTGTTTTGGAGTTGGGGTAGGGGACAGGGAGAAAATTTGGAACTTAGAAATCTCGTGGAAATAAATCATGTAAATGAGAAAATATATTTTAAATATTTATATTAAAAAAATCAGGACTAAGGAAAAGACAACCCTAGAAGCAATTGGTTTAGGTATCAGTACATTTTATTCATGTTAACGCACTTATCCCTTAATGCAATTTATTTCGTTAGTCACATCATATTCACACTAGGACTTCTAAAGAGGTCACTTATTTTATTAATGCAAGTTTTTTTTCACAATTTTGTGTAAATGAAAGAGAGAATTAGAATATATTCAGAGAGCAGAGAGAATTTGAATAGACCATAAGTATGTGTGTGTATATGGCTATTTTTGCATTTATGTTTCTCCCCACTATAGCTTTCCGTATTCCAACTCAATTGCTGTTATCTCACTCTAATGAGTTTTTTCATACATATGACTATTCTCATATTTTAATTTCTTTTATTTTTCACAGAGTTCAAGTAGAAATATCAGCAGCAGCAGTGTCCTGATTGTTATCATTTTTTTCCTTGTATTTATTGAGTACAACTAGAAATGGACTTTGGACCTATCACTATGTTGCTAATATTCTTTTATGTTTATTTGTATATAGATGGATTAAACAATTTCTTCTGATTTTTTAAAATGGAACATTGAATAAAGGTGGGCGAATGAATTCAAAGTTTTGTCTAGTTCTCCAATCACCTCTCCTCTCCACCTCCACAACAACTTAAAAGAATATCAAAAAGGAATTCAGAGTAGCAAAGGCAACTGAAAGTCACAGCGAATCATTTTCTCCATCCAGGGATGAAGTAGCAAGATGAAAATAGAGGTCTGCAGAACATGGGGTGGGAGCTGGCCAGGAGTGTGGCAAACAAATGGCATGGACTATAAGGTATAGAACCAGTGATTGATTATGAGGTGCCAGAAGCACCCACGGGGTGGTAAAGGGACTGAACATCTGGTCAGAAAGATTCTTAGGGTCCCCTGTATTAGCACTAGGTATAGCAAGAAATGTCTTTTGATAATTCTGTCACCCAGTACCCAGTTCCAGTTCACAGTTCCAGGGAGGGCAGTGACCGGAATTTTCCCTCATATCTTACCACCATAGAAGCACTTAAAAAATAGGCTTCCAGACTGATCTGTGAAAGAAGCAGAAGGACAAAATTTCAGGTATCCTAACAATTGAAGAGAGCTCAACATTAACATAAGGTCCATAGTTTAAAAAAAAAGTTTTGAAAACTTAGTGAACACCAAATAAAGAACCTAACCATAAAAGCTGCTATGGTGACAGACAAACTTAGGACATGAACTCAGAAGAATATGATGACTTAAAAACATCTACAAGAAAAGCCTCAAAAAACTAAACAAACAAATAAAACAAAAACAACAATATAGACACAAGCCAAGCAAGAATTCCTAGAAGAGAAAAAGAAAGTAGATAATAAGGACAGAAATAAAACTAAAAAGAAAAAAAATGTCAAATAATATGGAGCCACAGTCAGAATCACACAAGATTTAGCAGATAAAAGAGCAGAGAACTTGGAATATGATATACTGGAAGACAAAGGAGATAGGATTAAAACGAATAATAATATGCTCAAGAAAACTGAATATCATTTTACATGGAAAAATTTTTAAAAGGTCAGGAATTATTGAAATTCAATTAATAATGAGACATTTCATTCATCTCTTATGTTATTTAGCAAAAGAATTCTGTTATGAATATTTTTATATGTTATAGTTTCTAGTTCTAGTACAATTCATTAGTTTGCAATCTCAAAGATGATTTGAGTTCTATATTCCAAATATAAAGAATTTATTATTTGCTTATGAAAGATAGCAAACTTGCCTTGCCACTGCATCATGTCATTCTGTTTATTAAATAGGTAATACATTTTATACATTTTGGGAATATATGACATAGTATCTATAATTTCTTTGCGTAATCTGTATTGATGAGACCAGATTCCTTAAGGATGATTCATTTATAATAACTGGTGGAGATGACCAGATCTTGAATTGCTGTGTTAAACCCCTCTCTTTTTCTGAATATGTAACAAATGGCCAGGTGTAAGGCATCCTGAATGAACCTCTGACTGAGCCTAGACTTAAAAAAAAACATTGAATTCATCTTGAGTGTGAATCTGTTGTGAAACAGGTCCTTAAATGGGTCAGTTTTCTCAAATACCAACCTGAGTGTAAAACATGGGAAATATTAGATAGATGGATGGATAGATGGATAGATGGATAGATAGACAGATCGATAGATAGATAGATGACAGAAAGACAGACTGATCTAAATAGATGCATAAATCAATGATACAAAGCTTTGTTATGTCTTATTTCTAGTCTCCCCAGAGTGAGAATTTCTCTTACCCCACTAGAAAAAGTACTCCATGAATAGTATGGACATGAGGCAATGAGCAATGTGTTATTGTCTACATCAGAGAAAAATGCTTTACATGTAAAAAGTACCTCATAATCACATACACTAAGTACAGTAACAAACATTCCAATTATAAAAAGACTTAGTGTAATTCCTGAACTAGATACTTCATATGCACATCAGACGAGTCCTATCTGAGGTATTTACAACTTCCATATCTCCTGGAGAACAGGGCATACTTTTAATTTTCATTCTTGACATACATAAAATTCATGGTTTATATTTCACAAACACTTCTTTTACTGAATTTATCTCAAGCCCCATTAGAAAATTTAAAAAATACAAAAAAACCCCAGAATACTTTCCCTACCCCACAACCAGAACCCTTGTACTTTTTTCTGTTAATTAATTTTTGTTTATTTTTAGTTTATGTCATTCATTTCCATGAGATTTTGAATTACAAATTTTCTCCCAATCTTTCCCCTGCCCAGTACCCCAAAACAACGATCCCACCATATACTGTCTCCCACAATCTGTTCTCTCCTATGTCCTCCCCCATCACCATTCTGAATTTCCAGTAGGGCAAGATGGATCTCCACACCCCAATGCCTGTATGCCTTAATTCCCAGATGTATGTAATTGTATACACACACAAAACATACATGTATGTGTGTATGTATATGTATATACACACGTATATATACATATACACACATGACATTTGAACTTTAAATTCTAGATTCTTTCCCTTCCTCCCTCCTCACCCACCCCCACTGGAAAGACAAGGACTTTGATACAGTCAGTATATGTGTAGTTACAAAGAACATCACCACAATGGACATATTTTGAAAGACTGACTATATTTCCCTCCTTCCTTTCCAACCCCCCCTTTTTCTATTCTCTGCTTTGTCCCTTTGCCTTTACAGAAGTGTGTGATTTTAACAGCCCTCCCACAGCCCCACTCTGCCCTCCCTTCCATCTTCTCACCTCTCATCCCCATTCCCCCTAATCTCCTGTAGGGCAAGATACACAGTTTAGAGTATATGTCATTCCTTCCCTAAGCCAAATTCAATGACAGTGAGGTTGAGCCATTATCTTTTGCCTTTCTATTCTTCCCCTCTATTGTAACAGTTATCCTTTGCTTCTTCTATATGAGATGATTAACCCCATTCTGTCTCTCCCAGCATCCTCTTCTTCTGTTCGTCTCCCACCTCTCAATTACCCCTTTAAAAATATCATTCCGTCCTATTCAATTGATCCTTTGCCCTCTGCCTATGTACACATATATACACACACTCAGATACATACTCATATAGATACATATAAATTATTATGTAGACATATGTGTATGTATACATAAATATACATGTATATTTCCCCTACCTGTCATAATATTGAGAAAAGTTTCATAAGTTACAATTATCATTTTTCTATGTTAATATGTAAAAATTGTTCAGCTTTGATAAGTTCCTTAAGATTTCTTTTCCATGTTTTCATGTTCTCATGCTTCTTGTATTTGAATATCAAATTTTCTATTCAGTTCTGTTTTTTTTCAGCAAGAATAGTTGAGAGTCCTCCACCTTATCAAATGACCATATTTTCCCCTGAAACAGTATACTCAATTTTGCTGGGTAGGAGATTCTCGGTTTTAAACCTCGCACCGCTGATTTCCAGAATATCATATGGCAGACCCTTCAAACCCTTAATGTAGAAGGTGCTAGAACTGGGGTTATCTTGATTGTGCTACCACAGTATTTAAATTGTTTCTTCTTGGCACTTTGTAATATTTGCTGCTTGATCTGGGAACTCTGGAACCTGGCAATAGTATTATTAGGAGTTTTCTTCTTGGGATCTTTTTTCAAGAGGTGATCAGTGAGTTCTTTCAAGTTTTATTTTGTCCTATGGTTGTAAAATATCAAGGCAATATTCCTTGAGAATTTCATGAAGGATGATTTCCAGGTTATTTTTGATCATGGCTTTCATGTAGGCCAATAATTTTTAAATTGTCTCTCCTGGATCTATTTCCCAGGTCAGTGGTTTTTTCATGGAGATATTTCACATTGTCTTCAATTGTTTCATTTGTTTGGATCTGTTTAACAGTATCTTGATTTATCATAAAGTCATTTGCTTCTATTTGCTCCACTATAATTCTGAGAGAATTATTCTCTTCAGTAAGCTTATGAGATTCTTTTTTCATGTAGCAAATTTTACTTTTTCAGGCATTCTTTTCCTCATTGGCTTTTTGGGCCTCTATTGCCATTTGAGATAATCCATTTTTATTTTCTTCAGTTAGATTTTTGATTCTCTTTTCATGATTTTCTTGCATCATTCTCATTTCTCTTCATAATTTTATCCTACACTTCTCTTACTTAATTTTTGAAATCTTTCTTTTTTATATACATTTATTTATTTTCTTGTTTATTTAACTCATTTCCTTGAGATTTTGAGTTACAAACCTTCTTCCCATCATTCCCCCACCAACCACCTCAAAACAGCCATCCCACTGTATAAACCTTCCCACGATCTGCTCTCCCATATGTCCTCCCCCATCGACCCTCTGAGTTTCTGGTAGGGCATGATGGATCTTTCTACCCCATTGCCCGTATATCTTAATTGCTAGTTGCATATATTTAATAATTATTATATGTATACATATACATATATATACACATGTATAAATACAAATACATATTTATATAAACATAAATACATATTTATATACATTTATATACATAAATATATACACACATGCATATACATATACATGCATACATACATACATATATAGATATAAACATTTGATTATAGAAATGTGAATTCAATACTTTTTTTCCCTTCCTCCCTCATCAACCACCCCCACTGGAAAGACAAGCAATTCAATACAGGCTATGCATGTGTAGTCATGCAGAACATCTCCACAATGGACATGTTGTGAAACTCATTATATGTGCCTCCTTCCTATCCTGCAACTGACTTTGTTCTATTCTCTAACCTGTACGTGTCCCTTTATAAAAGTTTTGTTTCCAGCAACACTACACCACACCCTGCCCTCCCTTCCATCATCACAACTCTCATCCCATCCCCCCTACTCTCCTGTGTGGCAAGATACCTAGTTTAGAATTTGTGTCATTCCTTATCTAAACCAAGTTCAATAAGAGTAAATTTGACCCTTTCCCTTTTGCTTTTCAGTTCTTCCCCTCCATAGTAACAGTTATCCCTTGCCTCTTCTAAATGAGACAATTAATCCCATTCTATCTCTCCCTGTCTCCTCTCATTCAATTCCCCTCCAAACACAGAATTTCACCTTTTAAAGTATCATCCCTTCCTATTCAATTGAAGCGGTGCCCTCTATGTACAAATATAAATACCCATACACAGATATGTATTCACACACACACATATGAATACACACACACATATATATGTGTGTGTATGTATATATGTATATATATATATGAATACATATATAGGGTATTTATATATGTATGTATACATGTATATATATGTATTGATATATGTGAGTGTATGTGTGTGTGTGTGTATACCCTACTATATAGATAGATGTGCATATATACATTTGTAGTTCCTTCACCTATCCTCATACTGAGAAAAGAGTCATAAGTTACAATTATCATTTTTTCATGTTGGCATGTAAATAGTTCAACTTTGATAAGTTCCTTACGATTTATTTTCCATGTTTACCTTCTCATGCTTCTTGAATTTGAGTGTCACATTTTCTTTTCAGTTCTGGTTCTTTCAGAAAGAATGCTTGAAAGTTCTCCACCTCACTGAATGACCATATTTTCTCCTGAAATGTTATACTCAGTTTTGCTGGGTGAGTGATTCTTGGTTTCACTCCTAGTTTCCTTTATCTCCAGAATATCATTTTCCAGGCCCTTCGACCCCTTAATGTAGGAAATGCTAGATACTGGGTTATTCCTGACTGTATCTCCACAGTATTCAAATTTCTTCCTCTTGGTAGCCTGCAATATTTTCCCCTTGATCTGGGGACTTTGGAACCTGGCAATAACATTCCCATGAGTTTTCTTTTGGGGATCTTCTTCAAGAGGTGATGGGTGAATTCTTTCAGTTTCTATTTTGTCCTCTGGTTCTAGAATGTCAGGGCAATTTTCCTTGAGAATTTCTTAAAGGGTGCTCCCTAGGTTCTTCTTTTGATCATGTCTTTCAGGTAGTCCAATAATTTTTAAATTGTATCTCCTGGATCTATTTTCCATATCAGTAGTTTTTCCAAGGAGATATTTCACATTGTCTTCTATTTTTTAATTTGTTTGGATCTGTTTAATAGTATCTTGACTTCTCATAAAGTCATTTGCTTCCATTTGCTACACTATAATTCTGAAGAAATTTTTATCTTCAGAAAGTTTTTGACATTCTTTTCCATCAAGCAAATTTGACTTTTTATGGTATTCTCACTGGCTTTCGGACCTCTTTTTTTGTTGTTGTTGTCAGATGCTAATTTATTGCAATCATCTCCATTGTAGCTTTTAACTTGCTGGGCTTTCAATAGCACCACTATTGATGTCATCAATGACATCATGAAGATGTTGGCCATCAATGTTGCAGCCCACAGACTGGGCTGTCCCAAGTATATCTTTAATGGTTCCAGAGAGATATCTTGCCAAGGATCGATGCCTCATCTGTTGAGCAATGTCGACAATCTCGTCAAAACTGATGTTTCCATTGTGTTTAATATTTTTCTGCTTCTTTCTGTCCCGAGGACGTTCCTTTAAGGCTTTAATGATCAAGGCTGAGGCAGAAGGCACAACCTCAATATGGGCCTGTCTCATCTGAATGGTAAGCTTTACTGTGATCCTTAGTCCTTTCCAGTCACCAGTTGCCTTGGCAATGTCATCACCAAACCCAAAGGACCAATTTGGGCGCCAGAACTGATGTGGCACCAACTTCACCACCAGTGCACCTTAAAAACACTACTTTAATTTCACTATGGTCAAACTTGGGCAGCATGGCGGCGATGAAGTTGGAGACTTGTCCTGGATGCTGCATGGTGGCTGCCGGTGTTGGATGAACCCAGATTCGCGACTACCAAAAGAAGTTGCATCTTCACCGCCATGAGCTGGAAGCCAAAGTGCTTTGGGACCTCTTTTGTCATTGAGTTAATCTGTTTATTAAGGTGTTATTTTCTTCAGTCAGGTTGTTGACTCTCTTTTCATGATTTTCTTGCATTATTCTCATTTCTCTTCCCAGTTTTTCCTCCACTTCTTGTATTTGGTTTTCTAAATCTTTTTTAACCTGCTCTATGGCTTATACACAGTCATTGTAATTCTTGGAAAGTTTTGCTGTGGAAGTTCTGCCTGTGTTGTTTTCCTCCCATTCCATGATTTGATCCTTTTTATCCCCCAAAAAAGAATCTAAAGTTGCACAGCTGTTCTTACTTTTCTTCCTTTTTCTGCTCATGTTGCCAGTCAATTACTTTCCTTTTCGCTCTGTGAAATTCTGCTTCCAGAGCAGAAAGCTCTATCCCAAATTGCTGGGGTTTTTCCAGCTGCTGGAGGTGTTAGGAGGCTGCTGCAGACCCCATCAACTTGGCTCACTGAAAACGCACCTTAGGACCACCACCCAAGACATGGATCCTAATCCTGGCCATTTAACGCAAGAACCCTTAGACCCTGAATCATTGCTTCATCCCCCCTGAAATTTGCAGGCCACCAGCTCTGAAATAGCCATGTGGAGGCAGCTACTGCTTCTGCTGCATCCTTGATCTGAAGGCAGTTGGCCAGACCCTCTTCCCCAAATTTAGCTGCATTCCACTAACCTTTCAGTTAATCTTTATTTCTCATGGCTTTATAATTCTAGAAATTGCCACAGGTGTCACTGATCCATTCTTCTGTAGGCTCCAGCTGCTTCTTGTCCTAGCCACCCCAAGGTCAAGCCATGGTTTCAGGCCAGGCTGGTTTCAGCTGCCAGCATGTTGTGATGAGCCCTTTCTGTCCCACCTGCTGAGTTGGCTTCAGTGGGAGATGTGTTCTTCTGTACTTTTCTGGGTTCTGGAGCCCTAAAATTGTTTAGAGTCATATCTTATGGATATTTGAGGTGGTATGTGGGAGCTATGCTCTTTTCCTGCTTCTACATCACTTGGCTCCCCCTCCTTCAAAATCCTTCTTAAGCTCCTCTGTGGCTTGTAACCAGTTTACATTTTTCATGTAAGCTTTTGGTGTGGGAGTTCTAACTATTTTGTCTTCCTCCCATTCCTTGCTGGAAGGTTGAGAGGGCTTGCCTGGAAGGCCATCTGGAAGGCTGATATTCCTTCTGGTTCCTAGGAGCAGCTGAAGAGCTGGAGGACTGAAGGAACATGACTGGGATAAGACTTTTTTTTGCTCCTGGCCTGGCTGATCCTAGAGTTCCAGGCAGGAGAAGGGATGAATGGTTTGAGATATGCTGTACCCTGTGAACTTAAGTGTGTGCCAGGGACTGCACTGACAACTGGACAAAGAAGTGAGAGCTGTTTACCTCTGAGGACTGGAGAGCTGGGAGCTGTCTGCTTCTAAATCCAGGTAACTGTTTTGTGCATTCAGGAGGGAGCTGGGACCATGGAAGGGGATCCAGGGAAACAGAGAGACCACCCAGAGTCAAGATGAAGAAAAGACCTCCCCTTGGATGAAATTGAGGTTTGCTGGACACCAAGGGGTGAAGGGTTCATGTGGTTTTCTAATAACTGTACTAGTGATTAATGATAGTTAGAAATTGTGAATCTAGATAAGTGACAAATTAAGTTAATGTTTGTTCCATGCGTGGAAGTTTAATTATTGTACTATGAATTGACTGAATGATTGTGTATTGATTACTGCATTGTGAATGGACTGAATGCTTTGTTTTAAATATTGTGGCCCCTATACTGAAAACTGTGTGGCCATGCTAATGTTAAGCTGTTACGAACACTATATGGTGATTTTCTTTGATAAGATGTAATGTTGTGAATATTTTTATTTTAATTAATTAATTTATATTTTTGTTTACATCACTCATTTCCATGAGATTTTGAGTTGCAAATTTTCTCCCGATCTTTCCCCTACCCACCACAGCAAAACAGTGATCCCACTGTATAGACCCTCCCCCAATCTGCTCAATTGTACATCCTCATCCATCGTCCCTCTTACTTTCTGGTAGGGCAGGGCAGATCTCCCTCCCACAGTGCTTGTATATCTTAATTCCCAGTTGGATATTGTTAATAAAAATAATGATAATAATTATATACATAAATATATATGTATATATTTGATTTTAGAACTTTAAATTCTAGATTCTTTCCCTTACTCCCTCATCACCTACCCCTACTGGAAGGACAAGCAATTCAATACATGCTGCATATGTGTAATTATACAGAACATCACCACAGTGAACATTATGTGAGAGACTGATAATATGTCCCTCCTTCCTATCCTGCCCCCTCCCTTGTTCCATTCTCTACCCTGTCCCTGTCCCTTTACAGAAGTGTGTACTTCCAGCAACCCTCCCCCCTCTGCCCTTCCTTCCATCATCCCACCTCTCATCCCCATCCCCCCTACTCAACTGTGTGGCAAGATACCCAGTTTAGAGTTTATGTTATTCATTCAGTAAGCCAAGTTCAATGATAGTAAGGTTGACCCTTTCTGTTTTTGTTCTTCTGCTCCATTATAACAATTATCCCTAGCCTCTTCTATATGAGATGATTAACCCCTTCAATGTCTCCCTGTCTCCTCTCATTCTAATCTTCTCCCACCTCAGATTTTCACCTTTTAAATATCATCTCTTCCTATTCAATTGATTCTGTACCATCTATGTACAGATATATACACATGCTCAGATGTGTTCGTATGCGTATATAAGCCCTCCTATGTAGACATATTTACATGTATGTATATATACATTTGTGTTCCCTTCACCTGTCCTCATACTGGGAAAAATTTCATAAGTTACAATTATTGTTTTTCTATGTTGGTATATAAATAGTCCAACTTTGATAAGATCCTAATGATTGCTTTTCCATGTTTACCTTCTCATGCTTCTGGAATTTTAGTGACAAATTTTCTTTTCAGTTCAGGTTCTTTTAGCAAGAATGTCTGCAAGTCCTCCACCTCACTGAATGACCATATTTTCCCCTAGAATATTATACTAAATTTTTCTGGGTAGTTGATTCTTCATTTTAATCCTAGATCCCTTGATCTCTGGAATATCGTATTCCAGGCCCTTCAATCACTCGATGTAGAAGCTGACAGATTCTAGCTTATCCTAATTGTGTTTCCACAGTGTTCAAATTGCTTCTTCTTGGCAGCCTGTAATATTTTCTTCTTTATCTGGGGACTACAGAACCTGGTTATAATATTCCTAGGAGTTTACTTTTAGGGATCTTTTTCATGAGGTGATCAGTAAATTCTTTCAAGTTCTATTTTGCCCTCTTGTTCTAAAATATTAGGGCAATTTTCCTTGAGAATTTCTTGAAGGATGCTTTCCAAGTTCTGTTTTTGATCATGACTTTTCTTCAGTCAGGTTGTTGACTCTCTTTTCATGATTTTCTTGCATCATTATCATTTCTCTTCCTATTTTTTCTTCCACTTTTCTTGTTTGGTTTTCAAAATCCTTCTTGAGCTCACCTATGGCTTGTAGGCAGGCTTCATGTTTCTTGCAAGCTTTTGGTGTGAGAGTCCTGACTGTGTTGTCTTCCTCCTCTTCCATGCTTTGATGGTTTTGTCCCCGAAGAAGTAATCTAAAGTTTCATTGCTGTTCTTACTTTGCTTCCTTAGCCTGCTCGTGTTGTCCAGTCAATTACTTGATTTAATAGCTCTGTGAAATTCTGCTTCCAGTTGGGCAAGCTCTGTCCCAAATTGCTTTGTTTTTCACAGCTGCTGGAGCCATTAGGATTCTGCTGCAGCCCCCACCAGCTTTGACTCAATGAAAATGCACTCCAGGGCCACCACCCAAGATCACGTTCTGGATCCAGGCCACTCAGCACTAGAGGACTTAGATTCTGAATGATCGCTTGGCTTCCCTGCAGTATGCAGGCTGGGAACTCTGAAGCAGCCACATGGAGGTGGCTGTAGGACTGCTGTTTCTGCCACTTCCTTGCCCTGGAGGCAGTTTGGTTGCCTTGCTTTTCTCCCCCAGATTTAGCTGAGTTCCACTGACTTTTAACTTAGTCCTTCTTTCTTATAGCTTGATCATTCTGGAAACTGCCACAGCTGCCACTGATCCACTCTGTTGAAGGTTCCAGCTGTGGCTTGTCCTGGTTGCCCTGGGGCCAAGCCACACTTTCATCTTGGGCTGGTTTTAGCAGCCAGCATGCTGCAGTGAGCCCTTGGTGCTGAGCACCATTCAGCGGGAGATGTTTTTTTCTCTATTTTTGTGAGCTTTGGAGCCCAAAAGTCTGTTTAGAGTCATATTTATGGCTATTTGAGGTAGCTATGTGTGAGCTGCAAATCCTTGCTGCTTCTATGCTGCCGTCTTGGCTCTGCTCCCAATGTTGTGGATATTATATTGTATATATTGTGAATGTGTCCCTTGATTTGTAATGGAATGAACAGTGTGTTCACCATACTGTGTAACCCAAACCTTAAAAGGTGTTCACAGTAGCATTCTTTTGGGAATCTGCTGGTACATGGCATTTCAACCCACTTCTCTCCCTGAAATTTAGCTGAGTTCCACTGACCTTTTACTTTGTCCTTGGCTCATATGGATTGCTAATTCTGGAAACTGCCACAACTGCCTGTGATCCACTCTTTCGAGTTCTCCAGCCAGGACTTGTCCTGGCCACCCTGGGGCTAACTCCCGGTTTCAGGCAGGGTGGTGTTGTCTCCAGTTTGTTGCCTTCTGTGAGAGATGTGTTTTTCTGTAATTTTGTGTGTTCTGGAGCTCTAAAAATTTTTAGGGTCATATTTTTTAGGTATTTGATGTTGTTATGGGGGGAGACATGGAATTCTCTTGTTTCTGTGCCACCATCTTGACTCTGCCCCTCAAACAATTGTACTTTCAAATTCACAAGGTAGCAACAGTATTTTGAAACATTGTTTCCTCGGGATTGCTTGTTGTTGGTTAGGAAAAGTCAGTCAATTAGTCAAATAGAATTTATTCAGTGCTTACAGTGTGTTATGCACTGCACTAAGTGTGGTGCCAAGAGCAATTGAATGACTTCCTTGTTCATTTGGAATTTGAGCCTGCGACCACCTTTGCTCTCAATCTAGTAACTCATCCATACTATTGCTCTGATTGCTTTTTTTCCATTTGCTGTATTCTGTTCTACACTCATGGACTTGTCACTGGAAACCAGCTCACTCAAATTAGATACAACTGCGCAGAACAAAGAACAGCCTTGTAGCCAGCATAATCAGAGTTCAAATCATACTTGTCCCATGTATTTGCTGTGTTTTCTTGCGTAACGTGTTTCTCCCAAAGGATCACTTTCAACAATGAAAATTAATTGAGTTGTTCTAGATGATCATGGAGGTTCCATTTTGTTTTAAAAATCCTTGTCTACAGCATGGAACTTTCAAGTTCTTTGCTTATCTCGACCCTTTATTTAGCAAGAATAAAAGTTCCTTTGAATTGGTTTTGGTATTTTTCATATATCACAGGAAGGGCTATTAGTTAAAACTAAACTAAGGTAATAGTAATTTCTTTGAAGTCCTTTAAAACATTACAGAATCTGTGTTAGATTAATAGAATAAAAGTCAGGATGATCCAGCATGCTATTAAAAACATTTTAAAAAAACCTCAGAAGAAATGATACATAAAATATGAGACGATTATAGGATTTATGTCAAGATAAGTGAAATTCTTGAGTAAAATGCATCAAAGAAAGTAGATGGCCAAAACATTAGTTGAAGCAAAAGGTTCTGACTCATTGCTTGGGATATGTTTAGCCATATCTCAGTTTTGTAGAAAGTTAGGCATTAATATAGGAAATGCAAGACACAAGCAAAGACAAGGTTTACCTGGGACAAATGAATCACTGAGAATAAAACCCTTACATCTTCCTTAGGAATGATAAGAATTTAGAAATAACACTGCTAAAAACAGAAATTTCTTGTTAGGAAAAGGTTTCTTCTGTCCCAAAATGAAATATTGAAGAAAGATAAGTACAATGTGCCAGACATCGAAATACACACTTAGATCACATTTAAAGGGCTGTTTATTTTGGTGGGAAGGAATCTACCTGGTATTGTAGCATGATATGGGGTTTAGTTGTTGTTGTTAATTCATAGTGAATATTTCTAGAGGGGGAAAAAGTCATTTATGGCAGAGAGGAGAAAAACAGGAACAATCACAACAACAAAACCTACTTTCATCCATATAAGATCTCATTGTGGTTGTGCTATTGGGAAAATAATATATCATTGAAATGTGAAGGTTAAGAAGAGATTCACTTGTGTTTCAAAGTATGATATAGTCCATGTAGAAAGAGATGGTATCTTTATTTTTTTAATCACCTTTCTGCCCTGGGCCCCTTTACTATGGTCTGAGTAACTCCTACTTGTCATCATTCCAAGATAATAGGGAGATATTAATTTCTACCTCAAACTGAACATTTAAGGGCTTGTTCAGAGTCTCAGAGACACATATTTCCTATTGTGGAAAGGGAAGGTGCACCTGAAGGAATCAAAGTTTAAGGCTGATTCATTTTTACATGCCACATTTTCCTGGAAAAAATGGTTGAAACTAGGTTTAGTCATTATTTTTATAGTTGAATTTTTTCATCCAGTAAAACCAGATAGGTAAAAGTTCCTGAGACTAATCACATAGAAGTAGAATGGAAAAAGCAATATCAAGTAAGAAATGTCAAGAAAATAGCTGCCTAGTTTACATGCCTCAAGCATTTTATTAAATAGAGATATTTTTAGGTGAACATATATATTTTTTTCATTTCCCAAATAATTAAAAGAAAAATCTGGCAGACCAGATTTGGCATGTGAGTCAAAGTTTACTCGACACTATTTCTTGAATTTGTATATATATAGAGTGAGGGGTGTGTGTGTGTGTAGGAGGTTGTGGGTGTAAACACACACACTTATAAGTATATGTATGTATTTGAGTCTCCAAACTGACCAAATACAGCGAATATTTGTCCTCCTGAAACGTGGAATTTGGCAGTTTATGAACTGTACTGAAGAAATTGCTTGGAACTTTAAATGTGGCATTTGTGTGGCCATCAGGAATACATTTTATATGGACTTTGCTTAGAATCTTTGGTTCTAAAGCCTAGAAGAGGTACTTGAGAGACTCATATATGATCTTACCAGAGACTTTGAGAAGTGGGTATGTGAATAACTATGTCAAATCAAACATAATTGATTTGCTGACAGAAGTATTACAGTGTAAGTGGTTTATAAAGAAAGGAAGTTTCTGCCTTTACTTTTTTGGTGAATTGTAACCCTCTTTCTGAGACATATTATGAGTGGGTATCAAGGATTTTCTGTAGAGGGATCCAAATAGGTCTTCCACTCAGAACAGAGATAAACTATTTTGTTTCCAGTAGTTTCAGTGCCAGAAACATCGTTCATAGGGAGGCCAGATTCTGGAGGAGGTTGGTAGTTGTAGGCCAGGTCCTAAACACAGGATCCTCTCAGTTCAGGTTCAGGGTTAGGACAAAATGAGTCACTTGCAAAACATTACATATTTGATGCAGGAAGAGGTTTATTTTGCCCGAATACAGAAAGGATATACAACAAGGATTTCGTGGCTCTTAACTCTTTAGATGAAGTTTCCCTTTTCTCCATCTGAGAATACTTTTGGCATGGTTTCAAGTACCCATCAAGTTTAAGAGATGGTAAATACTTCTACCTGGTACCTTTTACACCCCAAACCAGGAAATTGCATCAAGGAAACTCCTGTCTGGGGGAGAAGAAGGTAAAGAGGAAGTCATTTCAGGGAAGTCAGTGAAGCTGCAGCAGGAAACTCCTGATGCTGTCACCAGGGTAAAACACTACTCAACTCCCAGTAGACATCACTGTAGTGGCACTGTTAAAAACCCAGAACAAAGGGGCAAGAGTGTTTCTATGGCAGAATTCAGGTCTCAGAAGTGGGGGGGGGAGTCATCAATCAGGGGACAAAAGTGAATATTATTTGACCACAACATGTAGAAAGGGGTACATTATTTGAAATCACTTTGTTCTAGTAGAATGGGGACAAAGAGACTGTAGTGACAATGTGCAGAAAAATGAGAAGTGGTACCCCCAGCTGCACCCAGAAGTAGCAGACAGCAGTATCAATTACAAGGGTTGCAGGGTGAACAGTGACAGGTCTCAAGGGAGTGGACATAGACATGAACAGGAGCAAAATTGGGTTTGGACATAGGCATGGACAATGGCAAACTCAGGCCCAGTATAACTCTATACATATTAAGAGTCAAGTTACTAGTACCCGTAGACATTGCTTATATTATGATTCCCAATGGTCATTGAATATCTATTTTCTAGAAAGTGTTTAAAGGACTAAGGGATAGCATTATTGTGAGGTTGCCAACTTTACAAAGAAGAGAAAGGAATCAATTCAATCTTGGGGAAGAAGATATGGGGTTACTCTCAGAAGAACCACTAAATGTATAAAGATTTGTTATCCCTTCTTCCAGACAACACTGAGTGGATGGTAGCATCAAAATGATTTGTGGGATCAATGTTGGCAATGGGATAGGATTTATGCTAGATGATGGTGATCTCTTAGTTAAATGGCCTGGGCTTATTGATGAGGAATAGTGACTGTGACAGTTATTATTGTCTCTGTTGTATCCCTGATGATCCTGCTTCTATTATTGCGTATTTTCACTGCTCTGTATCAGAAGATCTATTGTGAACTTCAAAGATTTGAGACTGTTCATTACATGAACCGAATCATTAAAATTCTACAGTTGTGGAGAGGAAAAGACAAATATTTCGGGTCTTTATTTTTGTCTATATTCTGTTGCTCCAGGAAGCCAATAAATTGCTTGTTTCTTGTTGTCACAGTTTGATATATTTCTTTTTCCCCACAGCTTGCATATTCACTCATATCCTTTCCTGGTCCTGTCATAGAAGTTAGCATACATTTTCACAATTAAGTGTTCCCTTTCTAATGTTAACTACATTGATTGTATATGTGAAGAAACTTTCAAAGTGTTATATAAAAATGTACATAGTTGCATAAATCTCTCTATTCCTTATTGAGTTAAGAAGTCTTCAACAGTTTTAAAAGGTTTCTTCTTCAATTTGTTTGTATGAGCTAAGACAATTTGTTGCATTAGAATGAGAAGTGAGATGACAGATGAATATAGAATAGTTTACCTTGTCAATAATTAAATCCACATTTTCATATGAGGCAGGATTGAAGGAGATAGTGGATAATGGTATCTAAGTGATAAGAGATGAAGACAGGGAAAGAAAAAAAAACTTTTGTCAAATAGCCTAATTTTTTTTCAATGAAGCATGAATCCAGATCATCAAATGACAACATAGTTAGATGTTATGGGAAGTTTGAGAAGGGAAGGAAAAGTTTGGAATAGATACTCTGGTGAGTGGAAGAATGAATTAAAGAGGTAAAAATAAATCATTTGATGTACTGAGGATTGAGTTTGTATACATAAGAAAAATTTGGAGGGAACACAGCAAAGTTTCATATTATTTTCCAGATCTATTTAACAATCCATGAATAAGAAAGAACATAGTAGATACTGATATTAATAAACCAAGGTCAGGGTTTTGCAAGGCAAAATCAATAATAAGTCAAAGATGAAAATCTAGAGTTTAATATAGCATTAACTTGATTGCTCCAAGTGTTGAGATGGATGAGGAAGGAGCTTGTAATCACAAGAATGATAGCCTGGAAAAGAATTTAGGAATGGAGGGATTAGAAATCTACATGTGAAAAATTAAAAGTATTGAGGGCCAATCAGTCCCAAAATAGTGAGGAATTTAAAATGGTAGAATATTATGCTCAGATAAAGACATTTTGGCATTCGAGAGCATGGAAATGGAATATTTATAACTGATGATCAAATATATAAACATCTCTGAGTATAGTTGACATAAAGTAGAGATAGGAAGGGAATGAAGGGCAACAAGCATTCCTACTGTATGCTAGGTGCTGTGTTAATAGCTTTTTTGAAATTTATTACCTAATTTGGCACCTGCAACAGCCATGTGTATGTAGGTGTTATTAGTCCTATTTACTGATTCCTACTTTGAGACAGAGGTTGTGACTTGCTCATGGTCACTTTTCTAAGTAATGTCTTAGAGTGGATTTGAACTCAGGTTTTCCTGCCTCGCATTCCACTATATTTATCTCTTGTCTATGATCATGAAAATTAAGTACATAGAAAAACTAGTCATGACATGAGGGAAATGAAATGTAGAGATTGAAATTGCAAGTAAGGAGGGAGCTATGTGACTCAGTGGATAGAGAAAGCAACCAAAGAGTCAAGAGGACCTGAGTTCAAATCCAGCTTCTGAATGTGCCAATTGTGTGACCCCAGGCAAGGTGCTTAATCCCAATTCCCTTAAAGGAAGGAAGCAAGGAAGGAAGGAAGGAAGGAAGGAAGGAAGGAAGGAAGGAGGGAAGGAAGGAAGGAAGGAGGAAAGGAAGGAAGGAAGAAAGGATGGAAGAAAGGAAGGATGGAAGGAATGAAGGAAGGATGAAAGGAAGGAAGGAAGAAAGGATGGAAGAAAGGAAGGAAGGAAGGAAGGAAGGAAGGAAAGAAGGAAGGAAGGAAGGAAGGAAGGGAGAAAATGCAAGTAAGTGGTCAAGAAATGAGGTGGAAAGAAAGATTTTAAGACCGTTTAAAGAGTCACTGAGGAGGGAAGTAGAAACTCCACTGAGTCAATATGTAACAGCTACTAGATTATTTTTTTACGTAATAAGTTTTATTTGTTTCTTGTTTACAGCATTAATTTTCATGATATTTTTGAATTACAAATTTTCTCCCTGTCTTTCCCTTACCCCAAACCCAAAACAGCCATCCCACTGTAGAGTCCCTCCCCTGGTCTGCTGTCTAACTTTCTGATAGGGCAGGGAGGGTCTCCTTACCCCAGCTCCTGTATATCTTAATTCCTAGTTGCAGGTATTGCAGAGCCTTAAATTCTAGATTCTTTCCATTCCTCCCTTGTCACCCTCCGCCACTGGAAGGACAATCAATTCAATACAAACTGTGGATGTGTGATTATACAGGACACCTTCATGGTGGACATATTGTGACAGTGATCATATGTCCCGCCTTCCTATCCCTTCCCCCCCTTGTTCTGTTCTCTGTCCTGTCTCTGTCCCTTTACTGAAGTGTGAGCATCCAGCATTGCTCCCCCAGACTCTTCCCTCCCCTCTGTCATCCCCCCTCTCATCCCTATGCTCCCTACTCTCCTGTGTGGCATGATGTCCAGTTAAGACTTTATGCCATTTCTTTCCTAAGCCAGATTCAATGAAAGTAAATGAAAGTAAAGTTGTAACAGTTATCCCTTGCCTCTTCCACACGGGATGATTAACCCCATTATGTCTCTCCCTCTCTCCTCTCATTCTAGTCCTCTCCCATCTCAGAATTTGCCTTTTAAAGTATAATCCCTTCATATTTAATTGATCCTTTGCCCTCTATGTACCCATATATTCACATGCATATATAGCCTCCTATATAGACATATGTGTAAGTATACATATATATCCATTTGTATTTGCTTTACCTATCCTCATACTAAGAAAAGTTTCATAAGTTATTATTATCATTCTTCCATTCTGGCAATGACTCAAATTTGAAAAGTACATTATGATGTCTCTCCCATGTTTACCTTCTCATGCTTCTTGATTGTCAAATTTTCTGTTCAGTTCTGTTTTTTTCAGCAAGAATGCTTGAAAGTTCTCCACCTCATTAAATGAC
>CM053599.1:185456599-185469790 GCA_028646575.1 Pseudocheirus occidentalis
CTAGGTATTCTAGAACCTGGCAATAATATTTCTAGAAGTTTTCTTTTAGGGATCTTTTTGAAGAAGTGATTGGTGAATTCCTTCAAATTCTATTTTGCCCTCTTACTCTTAAACATCAGGGCAATTTTCTTTGAGGTTTTCTTGAAGGATGCTTTCCAAGTTCTTTTTCTGGTCACGGGTTTCAGGTAGACCAAGGATTTTCAAATTGTCTCTCCTGGATCTATTTTCCAGGTCAGTGGTTTTTTTCAAGGTGATATTTCACATTACTTTCTATTTTTTCATTTCTTTTTCACTGTTTAAGAATATCTTGGTCTCTCATGAAGTCATTAGCTTCCACTTGCTCCACTCTAATTCTGAAGGAATGATTCTCTTCAGAATGCTTTTGAGATTCTGTTTCCATCTTGCAAATTTGACTTTTTAAGGAATTCTTCTCCTCATTGGCTTTCTGGGCCTCTTTTGCCATTTGAGTTAATCTATTTTTAAAGTGTTGTTTTCTTCAGTCAGGTTGCTGACTCTCTTTTCATGATTTTCTTGCATCATTCTCATTTCTCTTCCCAATTTTTCCTCCACTCCTCTTATTTGTTTTTCAAAGGCCTTTTTCAGATTATGAATAGCTTCTAGGAATTCTTCAAGTGTGTTGGAAGCATTTGATGTGGGAGTTCTGACTGTGTTGTCTTCCTCTCGTTCCATGCTTTGGTTCTTTTTGTCCTCAAAAAAGGATTCTAGAGTTTTATTGCTGTTCTTATTTTGCTTCCTTTTCCTAGTGTTGGCCAGTCAATTAATTGGTTGTTTTTTTTTTAGCTTTGTGAAACTCTGCTTCCAGGGGGAAAAGCTCTATTCCAAATCACTGAGGGTTTCCCAGCTGCTGGAGCTATTAGGGGTTGTTGCAGATCCCCCCCAGCTTTGGCTTGCTGAAACTGCTCCCCAGGGCCACCACCCAAGACCCTAATCCAGATCCAGGCCGCTCAATGCAGGAGCACTTGGCCCTGATCAAGCCCCCCTACTGGATCCATATGCCAGGGGCTCTGAAGCAGCCCAGTGGGAGCATTCGCCAGTTACAGCAGTTCCTGACCTTCCCTGAGTGCTCCCTTGACCTGGGGGTAGATTGGCTGAACTGCTTTTACTCCCCCAAATTTAGCTTGAAAGCTTCACTCACTTTCACTGGCTTCTAATCCTGGCTTAGTAGATGTGAAGATTGCTTGAGGTGATTTGGATCTTCTTTGAAGTAGACTCACGCTGTAATTAGGAGGCTTGGCTCCTCCTGACAGCACTGGAGCCTGGCCACATGGCAGTTTCAGTCTGGGCTGATCTTGGCTTTCAGCCCGCAGGCCTCCACAATGAGCTCCTCCTACCAAGCTGTCTTTCTCTAAATCCTCTTTTTTATACCTTGGTAGATGTGGAGTTGTTGGAAGCTGTACATCTTCTCTCTTGTAGACTGGCTGCAGCTTGGCTCATATCCTTCCTACCACCCTGGGGCCTGGCCTGGCCATGGTTTCAGTTTCATGCTGGACTGGCCTCGGCTCGCGTCCTGCCATGATGATCCCCTGCTGCCAAGCTGCCTTCTTAGAGAGATGTGTTTTCTGTATTTTTTGTGTGTTTGAGAGACCTAGAATTTGTCCAGAGTCTAGAATTTGTCCAGAGTCATATTTTATGGGTGTTTAGAGTGGCTGTGTATGAGCTGTGGTACCTTGCTGCTTCTACGGCACCATCTTGGCTCCGCCCCCAGAAACAGCTACTAGAGTCTTGATTGCATGATAAAATTTTATTGAATGTACCTCAAAGAAGGATATATTCCTGATTGAAAGTATTAGAGGAAGAGTATGGCAGCTGGAATAAAGAGCAACATGACCACCAGTGGGTACAAATGGACATGCAACTAGCAAAGGAAATACTGGTCAAAGAAGCACTACCATTGGCAGTGAACCTAACACCAGTGAGATTCAGGAAGTAGAAAGAATAAAAAAGAAATAAAAAAGAAGATGGAATCAGGTTTTTAAATTACAGAATAGGTGTTCAAAAGATCTTATTTTGATTGTGACTGCCCACATCTTCACTCTACCCTTATTAAATTTTCCTCTGCCTTCTCTTTGTCTCTCTTGGATTCCACATTGAATTTAATTTATTTTTCTACATCATTAAATGAGATAAGCTCAACTTTCCAGTATCAAGGAGGAGTTTCAAGATCATTTGAAATGGCCATAAGAAACTTCTGGCATCACTGACTCAATATAGATAAGTGCTTTGATGAAGCCAATTAGGGTAGTTCCCTTTGATTGCCCTACCCCCTGGTTATGCAGACCACAGGGTAACATAGATCTGTAGGCACTTATGAAAAAGTGAATTCATATGACAAGATATTCTGCTCAGGTTTAAAGAATCATCATTAATACACTTGAAATCCAAAGATACCCTTTGTTAACCTTGTCTTTCCATATAAATTCTGCCATGAATTTCCTTTTCTTCTACATATCCTTCCTAAGATCATGCCAATTTGTTGCAAATCCTATATCTAAACTGTGGGAAACACAGTGCTATTAATTAGGATTGTAATAATGAAGCTGTCATTTAAATCAATAATCAAGCAATTATTAAATTCTACTCTTCACTAAAAATACTATGATAAGTGCTTAGGATAGAAGAATAAAAAATATGAATGATTCTTATTCATGGTGAGCCTACTGTTTTTAAGGCCACCTACTTTATGCAATGGATAGGGTGATGGGCCTGTAGTCAGGAAGAACTGAGTTCAAATGGGACCTTAGACTCTTACTAGCTATGTGGCCTCAGGAAAGTCACAACTTCAGTTTCTCTTTTTGTAAAGCAGTGATATTAATGAGACTCAAATCCCTGGGACCTTGTGGGCATCGAATGATTTGATACTTGCAAAGCATTTAACAATATTTGGCATATAGTAAGTACTATATGGATGTGAGCTATTATAATTATTTTTTATTTTTATTATTCTAATGAGAGTGTACATTTGAATATATCAGGAGCATATTTGCATAATAGTCTGCGTTACTCTCATACCTTATTCCTGGAAAATTACAGGTTGATTACTAGCAGCATGGCAGAAGGCCCTTATGAGTTTCAAGTTATAATATACAAAGGGTTATGATGGGATGGCCTATGCTGTTGCCCATAATGCTAACCACTCCACTGGGACTTTCCCTGTTACTGAGACTGCTTTGATACATAAAGATACTTACTTTACATGCTCTATATCACAAGAACTCTACTAGTTCCTGCAATGCTTTACAGGACTTTCATCACTGCCTGTGTTAACTGCTTAGACTTTTGCTTGAATCATTGTTCATGCTATTGATTATATCAGTATTGTCTACAATCCAGGATCTCGCTATCCTAGCTGGTCCTTTACAATGGCAAAGAATGACAATAAAAGTTGGCATGAAGACTTTGCTTAGTTTTTATGGTGCATTATATTCAAACGGATACCATCATCTCCCTAAATCAGACACACAAAATTATTTTAAGGAGCATTGGCATGGCAAAGTAATTTGTTTTCCTATACCTCCATGCAATGGTAATGGGAATTTGAAGATCTCCTCTTCCCTAGATAGGCTCAAGTGAATTTGAGAACCTTCCCGGATTTGAAAATGTACTCTGACCCCTAATAAGCTGAATGTGGTCACAGGGCTTGTGGTGTGAAGCTTGTTTTTCAGGAACACCCACAGCCTGTTACTTTGTGACTGGGAAGTGGGTCACAGGAATTGTGATGTTCTCTGACTCTAGAGAGGGCTATAAATACACTGAACTGAAGTTTTGATTTGGGGATCACTTATGGGAATAGTTGTGTGATTTGGCTTGATGACACCCTGGGTAACAATTGAGCCCCCCTAAACTTTGAAAACCCACATGTTAGTGCTTCTCTCTCTAGTAACCAGCTATGTATGTATGTAATGCTGAGACAGCTAGAAGCCCTGTCTATATGTCGGCTAAATTGTGTTATTTTCTCTGTATTTTTTTTTGTCTTCTTGTAACTTCTGCTTGTATTCTCTGAAATACAAGGTTCTTATTTTTCCCCTGAACTAAGTAAATGATATATGTTTGATTAAAGTAAGACTGTTTACCCCTTTTTAGCTTATTTTCCTTAGAATATCAGATCAAAGAAGCTGTGCTAGCAGCCATCCTAGGTATGCTAGGGCACTTGCTGCTATACTTCGTTATTAGAGGAGAAATAAATTTTACTCCTTTTAGGTAGTGTTGATTGTTGCAGCTTGAGTAATAATGACTCTTTGGACATGGGCAGTAGAATTACTCTTATATACTACCGTTTCTATTCTTTGGTGTTCACTATGCCAGATGGTTTGGGCAGCTCCAAGGGTTTTCTTTTTTTCTTTTTTTCTTTTTTTAATTTATTATTTTATTTATTTTCTTGTTTACATCATTCATTTACACCCCCAAAACAGCACTCCCACTGTAAAGATCATTCTCTGATCTGCTCTCTTCTATGTCCTCCCCCAACACTCCTCTTATTTTCTGGTAGGGCAGGGACCTGTATATCTTATATATGCCAGTACCTGTATATCTTAATTCCCAGTTGCATGTAGTTAATGACAATAATTATGTGTGTGTATATGTATATATATATATATACACACACATACACATATATAAATATATATACACACATGTATATATAAACACACCCATATATACATATACACACAGACATAGACACACACAGACACACACAGACACAGACACACACAGACACACACACACAGACACACACACAGACACATACACATTTTTTCTTAACATTTGATTGTAGAGCTTTAAATTCTAGATTCCTGCGGTTCTTCCCTTTTCACACACCCCCATTGGAAGGACAAGCAATTCAATATATTCTTTACAGGTGTAATTACGCATTACATCACCAAAGTGGACATAATGTGAGAAGCTGATTATATGTCCCTCCTTCCTTTTCTATCCCCCCTCCCTTGTTCTATTCCCTCCCATGTCCCTGTCTCTTTACTGATGTCTGTGCTTCCAGCAACCCTCCCCCAGACCCTGCCCTCCCCTCCATCATCCCACCTCTCATCCCCATCCCCCCTACTCTCCTGTGTGGCAGCTTAGAGTTTATGCTATTCCTTCCCTAAGCCAAATTCAAAGAGAGTAAATGAAATTAAAGCTTTAAGTTATCCCTTGCCTCTTCTATGTGGGATGATTAGCCACATTTTGTCTCTCCCTGTCTCTTCTCATTATAGTACTCTCCCACCTCAAAATTTCCCCTTTTAAAAAATCATCCCTTTGTATTCAATTGATCCTGTACCCTCCATGTACACATATACACAGATGCTCAGATATATATTCATACTCATATGTACTCTCCTATGTGTAGGTATGCATACATACATACATACATACATATATATATACACACACACATTTGTATTCCCTTTTCCTATCCTCCTACTAAGACAAGTTTCATTAGTTATTATTATCATTTTTTTTTCAAATTGGCATGTAAATAGTTCAACTTTGATGAGTTCCTTATGATTTCTTTCCCATGTTTACCTTCTCATATTTCTTTTGTTTGAGTGTCAAATTTTCTTTTCAGTTCTGGTTATTTCACAAGAATGCTTGAAAGTCCTCCACCTCACTGAATCACCACATTTTCCCCTGGAAGATTATACTCAATTTGGCTGGGTAGGTGATTCTTTATTTTATTCCTTTCTCCCTTGATCTCCAGAATATCATATTCCAGGCCCTTCAGTGCCTCAGTGTAGGAGCTGCCAGATCCTGGGTTATCCTAATTGTGTTTTCCACAGTATTCAAATCATTTCCTCTTGGTAGCCTGTAATATTTTCTCCTTTAACTGGGGATTCCGTAACCTGGCAATAATATTTCTAGGAGTCTTTTTTTGGAGATCTTTTTGAAGAGGTGATTGGTGAATTCTTTAAGTTCTATTTTGCCATCTGATTTTAAAATATCAGAGTAATTTTCCTTGAGAATTTCTTAAAGTATGCTTTCTAAGTTCCTTTTTTGCTTTTTTTTGGAGGGCAGTTGGGGTTAAGTGACTTGTCCAAGGTCACATGGCTAGCTTTTGTGTTAAGTGTCTGAGGCTGGATTTGAACTCAGCTACTCCTGACTCAAGGGCCGGTGCTCTACTCACTGTGCCACCTAGCTGCCCCTAAGTTCTTTTTTTGATCATGGCTTTCAGGTACTCCAATAATTTTTAAACTGTCTGTCCTGGATCTATTTTGTAGGTCAGTGGTTTTTAAAAGGAGATATTTCACATTGCCCTCCATTTTTTCATTTGTTTGTATCTGTTTAATAGTATCTTGCTTTCTCATAAAGTCATTCGCTTCCATTTGCTCCATTCTAATTTTGAAGGAATTATTCTCTGAAGAATGCTTTTGAGATTCATTTTCCATCTGCCACATTCGACTTTTTAAGGCATTCTTCTCATTGGCTTTTTGTGCCTCTTTTGCCATTTGAGTTAATCTGTTTTTTAAGGTGTTATTCTCTTCAGTCAGATTGTTGACTCTTTCTTGCATCTTTCTCATTTCTCTCCTCAATTTTTTCTCCCCTTCTCTTATTTGGTTTTCAAAGTCCTTTTTTAATGTGATCTATGGCTTGTAGGCAATCTTCATGTTTCTTGGAAGCATTTGGTAGGGGAGTTCTGAGTGTGTTGTCTTCCTCCCGCTCCATGTTTTGGTCCTTTTTGTCCCCAGAGAAGGATTCTAGAGTTTGATTACTATTCTTAGTTTGTTTCCTTCTCCTCATGTTGGCCAGTCAATTAATTGTTTGGTTTTTTAAGCCCTGTGAAACTCTGCTTCCAGAGCAGAAAGCTCTGTCCCAAATCACTGAGGTTTTCACGGCTGCCAGAGCTATTAGGTGGGTGCTGCAGTCCCCACCAGCTTTGCCTTGCTGACAGTGCATCCCAGAACCGCCACCCAAGACCATGATCCAGATCTAAGCTGCCCAATATGCCATGGCCTTTGATCAATTGCTTTGGCCCCCCTGCCAGGCTAGGAGCTCTGAGGCAGTCGGTTTGGGCTGCTTCCTTGCCCTGTGGGCAGTTTGGGCAGACTGCTTTTTTCCCCAAAATTTATATTGAATTCCATTGATCTTTCTCTTAACCTTATTTCTCCTGGTTTGATAAATGTGGAGAGTACCCCTGGTGCTGCCGATCCACTCTCCTGTAGAGTCCAGCTGTGGCTCCTCCCAACTGCCGTGGAGCCAGGCTATGGTTACAGGCTAGGTTGGCTTTGGTTCCCAGCCTGCTGCAATGAGCCACTCCTGTGGAGCTGCCTTCAGCAAAAAATGTATTTTCTGTATTTTTGTGGGTTTGGGGGCCTTAAAATTTGTTTAGAATCCTATTTTTATGGGTATTTAATGTGGCTGTGTGAGAGCTGCAAAATTTTGCTGCTTCTATGCCACCATCTTGGTTCCGTCCCTTCCAAGGGTTTTCATATGTCCCTTCTCATATTTACGGGCACAGAATTTGTCTTAAATCACCCCCCAAAATTATTGATTCCCCCAAATTTATAATGTCCATAGCCACAATACAGTTGCTGTGGTTAACACCACAACTCTGATTCTAATAGAGTCTTCTTTCAACCCTCAGCCTTTCTTCTTCTTACTTGTATTCCTCCCAAAAGTCAAGCTGGGAATTAAAATACTTTTATGAATTAATTGGGGATTCTTTTGCTTGATGGTGACCTGGCTGCTCATTTCAAGAACATCCCTACCTTATCCTTACCTTTCTATGCATCTGCATCTCATTTATAGTCTCCATTTCCTCTTGTGGTCCTAAAATTCAAACCTAGGAAAACCTCTACTTTCCTTCTATGGGGAATTCATTACTGAGTTTCTTTAAATCTTAATACAGGGTTTGGTGTAGCTCCAGACTGCGAACTAAGCATTAGGGATGCTTAAACCTGGGAAACAAAACATACCTTACTACCACAATAAAATGTTGCACAATAGATTAATGAGCATCTGCACAGTTTAGCTGGCAAGCTTCTCTTTATTCCCATATTTCAGTAGCTATATGCATATCAACTAGAAACTGCCTCATCCTGCCATTAAACAGTTATGTATTAATATGGATTATTGCTACAGCTGCCTTGATTCCCTCTTTGAATTTTGCCAGATATTCTACTCTTTCTTGTGTGTTGGGAGAAGTCCATGACGAATTTTCCATGCCACTCAGGTGAGCTTTCTTTTAGAAGATAGGATTTATTGCTTCTAGCATGATCTGGTCATAATGTATGGGTTACTAAAAATCCAGTTCACCAAACTCATCTGTTTAATAATCTCATTAATTTCTTTGCCATGAAACTATCAATAATTGTTCTAGTGACTTATCAGGTCCAAGGTCACATGGCTAGCTTTTGTGTTAAGTGTCTGAGGCTGGATTTGAACTCAGCTACTCCTGACTCAAGGGCCGGTGCTCTACTCACTTTTACATGTTTTGACATTTTTTTTTTCTTTTGTAATTTTTTATTTTGTTGGTTTTTTTTTCTTTTTTTTTATTTTTCCTACCTCACATGTCCCTATTGATGAAAAAAATCCTTCCATACCAATGAGAAGTAAATCCTTCCTGGGCATGAAACTTTTTTCCAGAAGGTTAATTGATTCCAGTGTGGATAGCTGTTTCTCACCTCTGTTACAGTCCTCATTCTCTTCCCTTTTTCCTAGTCTTTGTGAATTTCAACATATTTCCGAGGTTGGAACTTTTATTCTCCATGTCACTATCCTTAAATATCCACTAGGAAAATCCCACTGCATCAGTAGGGTACTAATGACTCCCTGAACCAATGAAAGGACTCAAGCAATTGAACAAAATGGTCAATCTACAAATGAATTATTCCTTTTTCTTTATGGTCATTTTCTGCTTTAATTAGGAGATGATCCATATGGTCATTTGAGAGTCATTCATTTTGTTTGAGACTATGCCAAAATTGTTATTAGAGAAATTCCTGAGGAGCTTTTGAGATCTGAAGTTCTAAATCTGACTGTAAATTAGCCACTCAAAAAGAAATGCCATAGGCATTTTTATTTCCAGTAAGTCTAGAAAGCTCATTCCCATTGAGGGAATAATAAACTAACAAATACATTGATCCATTGAGATGTAAAATGGTTCAAGAATTTTAAAAAATTTCCATTTGTCGTGCTATACTGTGAAATAATGTTGTACCATGCCATGAATCACCAAAAGTTAATATAAAAAATAATGGAGAAAAATGTATTGCAATGCCCCAAAATTCACTTAATTGAAATCTCCTTGTAAACGTAAATGGGTTATATCAAGGCAAGATTTGGAAAAAAAAATTTGTTATCGATATTATAAAAGTTTGTTTATACAATAAATTTCAAAATATATTTTAAAAGCTTGTTAATTCAATGTCAAAACATGTAAAAGTGATTTCAGCAAGGGGCATATTACATATAGAAAATTTTCAGATTTAAAAAAATTAATATTTATTATATAAGGCAATAAGTGTAATTATTTTATTTTGCCCTTAATACCTTATATACTGTGATAATTTGTCTCACTTGTTAAACATCTGTATTAAATAAAAATATGTGTATATAATTTAATACTTTTCCTTGCTGAACTTTATAAAGGTCTTTCTTTTTAATTTCATTCAATAATAGGTAAAGACAACACATGTTTTAACAGATAGGAAAAACTATATTAAGCTTTGGAATTATCAAAAGAACCATGTGTTATGATGTACTATCTTGTAAGCACTCATAATGTGCAATAGGAATTTTAGAGTAAAAAGGATCAGATATTTGAAATAACAGTGTTCAAGTTCTGATTGCTTGCTGCCATCACTCGTCAGATTTACCCTTTTCAGAGCAAAAGCTTAACAACAAAGGATTAGGATTAATGTTTTACATTGCTGAAATGTTATTTGTCAATCTTTACAACTGGAAAAAAGGATCCAACATCATTTTCACTTTGAGGCATTTCACAGAACAGTTTACCTGCAAGGACTATTCACAAAAGTCAAAACAATGAGGTGTCAGAATGATTACAAATGAAAAGAAGCTGTGAGTTCACACAAAAGGTTCTTATCTGCTACCTCAGATACAGGGTTAATTCACATAATAAAATTCATTTGGAGCAAAGCAATGAAGGCAGATATTATCAGCCATCACTGAGTACGTTTAAAGGGATACATTTTACTATTCATGGATGGAGTCCCATTCATGTTAATGAAATCCAAATGAATGAATTTTGCTTCACTCATTTTACCAGTCAAAAATCTGCCTCTGTGCAATTTTGATCCATAGACCCTTCTTCTGCCCTGTCTGGAAAAGCAGACTAAATCTATCCACCCTTTCACCAGAGGGTCCTTCAAGTACTTGAAGGTAACCTCTACATAAGTCTGCTCATCAACAGACTAAACATTTAATTTCTTCAGATGTCACTCATGTGATATGGTTTTACACCCAACACCATTGCTGCCCCGTTCCTCTTAACAGGCTTAGGGAAACCATTTTATTAGCAGTTCACATGAAAAAGAAAGTGCTTAGGAGTCTAATTGCTTCATTTTGTTAATATTCTGTTTCTAATGTGATATGAGAACTAAACACAATTCAGGTGTGATTTGGTCAACGTTCAGAGAACAATGGAATTATTAACTTCTCTTGTTCTTGGTCCTACACCATTGCTGGAGATTATGGTCACCTAACATTTTGCTCAGCCATGTTTTAGTATTACACTGCAGGGTTACTTCTGTTGATATTTTGTTTTATTTGTTTTTTGTCTTACATTTACCAAATAATTATATATTATCTCAAAATAAAGATGAGAGAAGCTCTTATTGCCAGAACTTCTACTCTCAGGGTTTTCATGATTATATTCTCTCTTGATTCCCCTTATAATTGCCCAAATCACTCCATTTTGGTCTCCATGCTGGCTCAGCATTTATAATTGTAACTCAACTCTTGGGGTACTGAATGCACTGTTCTGAGTCTCTCTCTCTCTCTCTCTCTCTCTCTCTCTCTCTCTCACTCTCTCTCTCTCTCTCTCTCTCTCTCTCTGTCTCTCTCTTTCTCTCTCTCCTCAAACTAACACTCTCACTCTCTCTCTCATTCCATCTCTCTTTTCTCATCAGTATCAATGAACTTTAATGAAACTATCTGGATTGATAATAGTGGAAAGTTATGTTGACTTCGTCACTCAATGTTCCCAGTCCTTCTTATCAGTTAGTGTATGGGGAGGTTCTGATAGGGAAAAGGAAAAGTCTGCAGTTTTGTATCACTTGCTTTTTGTCTCTATCCCTACATGTAAATTATGTTCTTACTACCTTGGGGAGGGTTTCAGGTGCAAT
This sequence comes from Pseudocheirus occidentalis, assembly GCA_028646575.1. Taxonomy (NCBI): domain Eukaryota; kingdom Metazoa; phylum Chordata; class Mammalia; order Diprotodontia; family Pseudocheiridae; genus Pseudocheirus; species Pseudocheirus occidentalis. The sequence continues at coordinate 185,467,921 of CM053599.1, forward strand.
GGTCCTCCTTTGCTTAAGTGTTCCTATCTGGATGAAAGTATCAATGAAAGCTGTCCCCACCTCGAAGTCATTGCTGATCTTTGATGATCTGACTGTTAATGTATTACTAACATTACATACTTACAATAAAATATTTTAAAATTCTCTTGGTCCTCAGTATTGTCTTATTAATCAGGGTGAAAGACCAAATGAAGAATTTTCCTTTTAACATAAATCAGACATACATTTCCATATTGAGTATCTTGCCTCAGCTTCATCATCAACTGCTTATTGAATGTTTTAAAATATATATCCTAGGGAGTCTAGTGGTGGACCTGCTATAGTTTGTGTAGGAGGACTATGAGAGAACCTTTAAGTTGCAGGGGGTCCACTGGAGCCAGTTCAATGAGCCAAATAAATAGAGATTTGGGGACTTGTTGGACAGTTACATCCCAGAAGATGAGGCAGTGATGCTTTCAGATGGACAATTAGCCTGTGCAGTCTGTCCCCACACACCTGTATTGGACACACTCACCATGTTGACTGCTCATCTTTGTTTTTTTGCTTTTTTTGGAGGGCAGGTTGGGGTTAAGCGACTTGCCCAAGGTCACACGGCTAGTTTTTCGTGTTAAGTGTCTGAGGCCGGATTTGAACTCAGGTACTCCTGACTCCAGGGCCGGTGCTCTATTCACTGCACCACCTGGCCGCCCCTTGACTGCTCATCTTGAAGGGAAGAGACATTTGGCCAGCCTGAAAGATTTCTATGGTAAGAAGCAACAGTAGAAAGAATAAGAGCAGAATCCCAAGGAGAAGAAAAAAAGGAGAACTGAGAAAACAAAGGGCCAGAATAATCTGCTTGGTCAGACATGTTTAATCACCCAAAAGGCTTTATGAAGAGCCCTGAATTATAACACTTGCTGTCTATGGCAGAGGAACAGACCAAAAGTAACTTCATGATAAGATACTCATCTTCCATAAAGCTTCCCCTCTCCCACCATCACTACCCCAGACTGAGGAAACTTCACACAAGAAGGCTGGCAGGTCCCCTAAGTCTGAGGGTGATATACAAGCCAAGAGGGATTCAAACATCCACAACCCCTGTGAACTTGAATTCTGCCAGATGAAGAGCACTGGACCATCATCTGACCCTGTGCAGCCCTGTGTGTATCCAGGTTGGAAGAGGTCAATGGGTAAAGCATAAGAATGTGGAGTTTGATGCAGAAAAAGAGGAATCTCTTGGACTCTTTTTTTTTATGGTGCCAATTTTAAATAAATTTTATTCTCCAGGACAATTGCATTTCCACTTCTTTACAGTACTGATAAAGTGCAATGCTGTTTACTTCTCTCCCTCTGCACACATTCAAGTATTCAGAATGCCCAGATTTACACAGTAGCTTAAACTTTAAACTGCTACTGCCTTGGCTACAAATTTGAGTCCTTCAATTTTTGGAAAGCTGTGTGGAATGCTCTTTCTTCTGGTGAGTTTAGTCGACCTCTTCAATGGTGGGTCCAGAAGAAGCACCTCCAGATGGGGCTGCTCCACCCCCTGGGAACCCACCAAGCATGCCTCCTGGCATGCCCCCTGCACTCTGGTACAGCTTAGTAATGCTGAGGGTGCAGACCTTCTCCAGTTCTTTCTGCTGATGCTCAAATTCTTCCTTCTCAGCAGTCTGGATTTTATCCAACCAGTTGACTATTTCATTACATTTATCAAGAATCTTCTGTTTATCTTCATCACCAATTTTACCTTGCAGTTTCTCATCCTCTACAGTTGCTTTCATGTTGAAAGTATAAGATTCAAGAGAATTCTTGGAAGACACCTTGTCTCTCTGCTTTTCATCCTCAGCCTTGTATTTCTCAGCCTCCTGGACCATACGCTCAATATCCTCTT
>CM053599.1:185470290-185487714 GCA_028646575.1 Pseudocheirus occidentalis
CTGGACCATACGCTCAATATCCTCTTTGCTCAGATGTCCTTTATCATTGGTGATGGTGACCTTATTTTCTTTGCCTGTGCTCTTGTCCACAGCAGAAACATTGAGGATGCCATTTGCATTAATGTCAAATGTTACTTCAATCTGAGGAACACCCCTGGGTGCTGGGGTGATTCTTGTGAGCTCAAATTTGCCAAGCAGGTTATTATCTTTTGTCATTGCTCTTTCACCTTCATATACCTGAATAAGCACACCAGGCTGGTTGTCTGAATAGGTGGTGAAGGTCTGTGTCTGCTTGGTGGGGATGGTGGTATTATGTTTGATCATAACAGTCTTAACTCCACTAGCAGTTTCAATTCTGAGGGAAAGAGGAGTGACATCCAACAACAGCAAGTCCTGCACATTCTCAGATTTATCTCCAGATAAAATGGCAGCCTGCACAGCTGCACCATAAACAACGGCCTCATCAGGATTGATACTCTTGTTAAGCTCCTTGACACTGAAGAAGTCTTGCAGAAGCTTCTGGATTTGGGGGATTCAAGTGGAACCACCCACCAGGACGATGTCATGAATCTGAGACTTATCTAGCTTGGCATCTCTTAAAGCCTTCTCCACAGGGTCCAGCGTGCTACGGAAGAGATCAGCATTCAGCTCTTCAAAACGGGCCCGGGTGATTGATGTATAGAAGTCAATACCGTCATAGAGGGAGTCAATCTAAATACTGGCCTGGGTACTGGAAGAGAGGATATGCTTTGCACGTTCACAAGCTGTGCGAAGACGGCGAACAGCCCTCTTGTTCTCACTGATGTCCTTCTTGTGCTTTTGCTTGAACTCAGCAATGAAATGGTTGACCATTCGGTTGTCAAAGTCCTCCCCACCCAAGTGGGTATCCCCAGCTGTGGACTTGACCTCAAAGATGCCATCTTCAGTGGTAAGAATGGAGACATCAAAAGTACCACCTCCAAGGTCAAAGATCAACACATTTCTCTTGGCAACAACCTTTTTGTCCAAGCCATAAGCAATAGCAGCAGCAGTCGGCTCATTGATGATTCGGAGCACATTGAGACCAGCTATGGTTCCAGCATCTTTGGTGGCCTGACATTGGGAATCGTTGAAATAGGCTGGTACTGTGACCACAGCATTTGTGACAGTTTTCCCAAGGTAAGCTTCAGCAATTTCTTTCATCTTGGTCAGGACCATAGAAGACACTTCCTCTGGATAGAAACTTTTGGTCTCCCCTTTCTACTCCACTTGGACCTTAGGCCTCCCTGCATCACTCACCACCATAAAAGGCCAATGCTTCATGTCTGACTGTACAATTGCATCATCAAATCTGCTACCAATCAGATGTTTGGCATCAAAAACTGTGTTGGTGGGGTTCATTGCAACTTGATTTTTTGCAGCATCACCAATTAAACGTTCTGTGTCAGTGAAGGCCACATAGCTTGGGGTGGTCCTGTTTCCTTGGTCATTAGCAATGATCTCTACTTTCCCATGCTGGAAGACTCCTACACAGGAGTAAGTGGTGCCAAGATTAATGCCAACTGCAGGTCCCTTTGACATGGTTCCTGGGGAGTCGGGGGTCGTAGCTGACCACTGTGGAGAAAGAAGGGCTGCTGCTGCACTTGGTAGCTCTCTTGGATTCTAAATCTAACCTTGATTTTGTTTAAATAAATCAGAGAAGATGCTAAAAATAAATATATAAAATAAATGTCCATATGAATTTCAAATTTATTGTGTCCAAAATAGAACTCATTATCTTTCCTCCCTAAATCTTCTTTTCTACTCGTCTCCTCTCTCTCCTGGCATTGTCATTCGTCCATTCTCCAAGGTTTAAAACATGTCATTATTTTGGATAATTTGCTTTTATTCATTTCACATATCAAATTAGTTTCCAAAGTTTGACTCTTTGTCAAAAAGGCTCTCATAAGTGATGGCTTCCCTCTTTCCAAATAGCCATCACTTCATCACCTCCCTTTTGGTTTATTGCAATGGTCTCTTAATATGTTCCCTTGCTTTAAGTCTCTTTCAGGTCCAGTTCATCCAGTTTATACTAACTGTGACTTTCTAAAGTGTATGCAATGCTGTTGGAGTATAGACTGATGGATCAGTACTAAATTCTTTCTACTCCCCCTTCCTTTCTGAAAAAGAATGTACCTGGTGTGGGCAAAGCCAAGATGATGGAGTAAAAGCAAGCATTTGCCTGCTTTTCGGCTCCAACCACCTCCAATACCTTTAATAAAAGACTCTAAACAAATTTTAGAGCTACAGAACCCAGAAAGTTACAGAGAGGAAGAAATTTCCTACTGAAAGCAGTACACCAGGCTGACAGGAAGGGTCTATCACTCTGGGTAGGGAGCCAAGTAAAGTCCTGCATGAACCACACAGGCCCAAACTCATGGCCCAGACTGGTGAGAGCAGACTTCAGAAGAGTGAATCACCTATAGATGTAGAGATTTCCTAACTTCTTAACTCATAAATGCCAAAGAGAAGTAAAATGTCAGTAGTGAACTCTGTTGGAACTGGGTGAGACAAAAGCACAGTCTGGCCCCTGACTTTAGGGTATCACAGGTAATGGAGTTGTGGCGACTGCAACTGCTGGCAAATGGCTGCTTCCAGACCTTCTGACCTTCAAATAATAGGGGGACCAAGAGACTGTTCAGAGGGTAATCACTCTTGCTTTGACCTGTTTGGATCTGGGTTGCAGTCTTGGGTGGTAGTCCTGGGTTGAGGAAGGTAAGTTTCCCAGAGCTTGTGGAGAGAGGGGACCCTCCTCTACATCTGACAATGGCTCTGACAATAAATGAGAAAACCCCAGATATTTGGAACACACTTCTCTCCACTCTGGAAGCCAAGTTCTACCATGGGAAAGAGCTCAAAACTCAAGCAATTGATTGGCAAGACAAGCAAAGAAAGAAAGCTCAATCAGACCACAAAACTTTTTAGGGAGACAAAAAGGACTAAAACATGGGATCATAAGAAGACAACAAAGTCAAAACTCCTGCATCAAAATATTCCAAGAAAAATATGAATTGGTCACAGGCTATGGAGGACCTCACAACACATTTTGAAAATCAGGTAAGAGAAGTGGAGGAAAAATTATGTAGAGAAACAAGAATGATGCAAGAAAATCATGAAAGGCAAGTCATCAACCACAACCTGACTGAACAAAATAACACCTTAAAAATAGAATAACTAAGATGGAAAGAGGCAACAAAAGCCAATGAGACAGACTGGACAGAGCCAAGATGGCAAGTGAAAGGAACTAATCAAAACTCCTCCTTGAATTCTATTAATAACCTCTAAAAAGTGAATCTGAACTGATTTTAGTGACAGAATCCATTGGGAGACAGAAGATGTCAGATTCCCAGTAGAGAAATGAGCACATGTAGGACTGGTCAGGGAAACTCAGAGTGCACAGGGGCTGCACCAGCATGGGCCCTCTGAGACCAGACAACAGTAGAGTCAGAGGGAGCCCCAGCCAGTGTGTACACCCACCCCAAATGCTGTTCTCAAACCTCAGCATCATGGGTGTGGAGGTTCTGTCAGAGCTGGGTAGGAGAGAAGCACAGGGCCCAGAGCAGCAATAGCAGCTCCTCTTGAAGCTGTTGGTCCACAGCCTGGATGTCTAGAAATCACCTACTTGAACTTCTGAGAGCCAAGATGGCAAAGTAAATCCTACCTGCTCTAATCCCCCTCCCTGACCCTAAAAAACCTAAGATTATTGCCACAGTGTAAAATCCAGAAATAGTAGAAACATTGGCAGACTTGAGAGTCCTAGAAGAAGGGTACGACTGAGGCAGTGCCAAGCCTGAAGGGAAGATTAAAATTAAAAAGAAGCTGAACAGTAGAAGATCCAGAATCCCAGGGGTGTGGAGCCAGCAAATGCTAACACCAGAAGCCCACCACACGGGGCGGCTAGGTGGCACAGTGAACAGAGCACCGGCCCTGAAGTCAGGAGTACCTGAGTTCAAATCCGGCCTCAGATACTTAACACACACACACAAAAAAAAAACTAGCCGTGTGACCTTGGGCAAGTCACTTAACCCCAACTGCCCTCCAAAAAGCAAAAAAAAAAAGAATCCCACCACACACCACTAGGGAAGGACATCAGCCTCCCTGAACTTTTGCCCAGCGGAATAGAGGCAGAAATCTGAAGAGGACAGACAACACCTTCCATGCACCTTACCCTGTAAGCCTCAGGTTAACCCAGGGGAAAGTTAGAGTGCTGGCCTTGCGCTCAGTCTAGACTCATGGAGGCTGTAGCACACAAAGCCAATAACCAGGTCTCTAGCTCCCAGCTTGAGAAGTGTGGGTCAGAGCCTTCTGTACCCTAGAAGAAGAAATATACTTTAAAATCCAGGGAATAGGTGATCACAATGGGCAGGAAGCAAGTGGTTAAAGCAAAACCAAAAATGATTGAATCGAATTACTGCAAGTAGTGAAGAATCAATTTCAGAATGGGATACCATTGACTCTATGCCTGCACCTGAGACCACAGAAGGAAATATGAACAAGCCCAGAAAGCACTCTTGGAAGAACTCAAGAAGGATTTTAAAAAGTCAAATTAGAGAGGAGGAAGATAAATTGACCAATCCTTTTAAAACTGAAATTGCCAAAATGGAAAAAAAAATCTCACTGAAGAAAACAAATCTTTCAAAAGGAAATTTGTCAACTGGAAGGGAGATTAAAAAATTTAATGCCTCCCTAAAACTGAAATCTCAACATATGGAAAAGGAGCTTCAAAAACCAACTGAAGAAAATAATTCACTAAAAATTATAATCAGTCAAATCAAAGTTAATTCCTCTCTGATGCATCAAGAAGCAGTCAAAAAAAACCTAAGTATTGAAAAATTAGAAGAAAATGCAAAATAATTTTGTTGAAAAAACTCCTAACTTGCATAACTTAGAAAGCCATGATGAAAAATAAAACCAGCATGGACAATATCCTCCAAGAAATTATCAAAGAAAATTGTCCTGAGATCTTTGAATGAGAGGGTAAAATAATTATCAAGAGTTCACACGACACCCCCAGACAGACAATCGAAATTGAAAACTCCAAGAAATATTGTAGCCTAATTCTAGAATTAGAAGGTCAAAGAGAAAATACTTCAAGCAGCTAGAAATAAACAATTAAATTATCATGGGACTACAGTCAGGTTCACACAGGACATAACAGCCTCTACATTACAAGATAGGAGGGGTTGCAATTTGATATTTTGTAAAGCATAAGAGCTTGGACTGCAACCAAGGGTCATCTCCCTGGCAAAACTGAGTGTTATGTTTCAGGCAAGGAGATAGTCATTCAATGAAATAAGAGACTTCCAGACCTTCAAGATGAAAAAGCCAGAGATCAATGGAAAATTTAGTCTCGAAATACAAGGCTCAAGAGAGACACAAAAAGTTGAACAAGAAAAGCAGACACACACTCACACACACACAAGCACACATACATAAATTATGATTCAAAAAGAGCAAATTGTTTACATCCCTTTTTGGGAAGCTGATACCTGTCAATATTGAGAATTTTATAATTATTGTGACATTTAAAAGGAACATAGATGGAGTGTGTGGGAATAAATCAACTAAACTGATGAGTTTTTTAAAAAACTTATTAAGATGTGCAAAGGCATTGAAATGGGAAAAAAAGAAAGGATGAGACAGAAAAAGGAAAATTATGACACTTGAAGAGGCACAAAAAGATACCATACTAGAGAGAAAGAAGGTAGGGAGATGAACAATATATGAACTTTTCTCTCATTGGTTTTGGTTCAAGGAGGGATTAGCATAATCAGTTAACTATAGGATTCCAACATGAAAACACACAAGATACCATTACAGTAGAGGGAAGGGAGGGAGGAAGAGGAGCATTGAATGAAATTTACTCTCATTGTTTTTGGTTCAAGGAGAGAACAACATACTTTGTTAAGTATAAAAATCTATTTTGCCTTACAAGAAGCAGGAGGGGAAAGGGGGAATAAAGAGAATGGTGAGAATGGAGGGAAGATATAGTAAGGGGAAAGGGTTGGTAAAGGGAGGGGTGTGCAAAGGCAATGCTGAGAGAGGCAGTGGTAAAAAGGAAAATTCATTTTTTTCTTCTTTTTGGAGAGGGAAAGGGAGTGTAATTGGGTTTAAGTGACTTGCCCAAGGTCACACAGCTACTAAGTGTTAAGCATATTGGGCTGGATGTGAACTCAGGTCATCGTAACTCCAGGGTTGGTGCTCTAGCCACTGTGCTGCCTAGTCAGCCCAAAAGGAAACTACTAAGGAAGGTAAGGGAGAAGTGAGAAACAAAGACAAAAATGGGAGGAAATAGGGGATGGAGGGAAACACACAGATAGTAATCATAACTGTTAATGTAAAAGGAATGAACTCTCCCATAAAATGGACGCAGATAGCACAATGGCTTATAAACCATAATCCTAAAATATGCTGTCTACAAGAAACACATTTAAAACAAGGGAATATGCACAGGGTAATGGTAATAGGTTGGGGTAGAATATAATCTGCTTCAGCTAGAGTAAAAAACAAAAACAAAACTAAGGGGATCAATCCTTATCTCAGATAAAGCAAAAGCAAAAATATGTTTAATTAAAAGAGGTAAGGAAGCAAAGTATGTCCTGCTAAAAGGCACCAGTGAGAATGAAGCAATATCATTATTTAACATATATACACTAAGTAGTATAGCTTCCAGATTCCTAGAGGAGAAGTTAAGGGAATTAGAGGCAGAAATAAATAGCAAAACAATACTAATTGGGGCTTCAAACTCTCCCTCTCTGAACTTGATAAATCTAACCTCAAAATAAACAAGAAAGAAGTTAAGGAGGTGAATAGAATTACAGAGAAGGTAGATAAGATAGACCTCAGGAGAAAACTGAATGGGGAAAAAAGGACTATACCTTCTTCTCAGCAGTAACCAGCACATACACAAAAACTGACCAAGTACTAGGGCATAAAAACCTCACAGTACAGGGAAGAAATATTAAATGAATCCTTCTCAGAGCATGATGCAATAAAATTATATATAATATAGGGCTAAGGAAAGAGAGACTAGGAACTAATTGGAAACTAAATAATTTAATCCTAAAGAACAAGTGAGTCAAACAAACAATTATAGAAACAATCATTAACTCCATTCAATATAAAGACAATAATGCTATAACATACCAGAACTTGCAGGATGTAGCAAAAGCAGTTCTTAAGAGAAGTTTTACACCTCTGAATGCATACATGAATAAAATAGAGAAAATGGAGGTCAATACATTGGGCATGCCACTGAAAGAGGTAGAAAAACAACAAATTGAAAATCACCAATTAAATACTAAATTAGAAATACTCAAAATCAAAGGAGAGATTAATAAAATTGAAATTAAGGAAACATATTTTTAGTTTTTTATTTTATTTTCTTGGTTATATCATTCATTTCTACAAGGTTTTGACTTACAAATTTTCTCCCCTTTTTGCCCCTACTCCAGAGCCCAGAACAATTATCCCACTGTAAGGCCCCTCCCACAATCTGTCTTTTTTGTCCATAAAAAAGGATTCTAGAGTTTTACTGCTCTTCCTACCCTGCTTCCTTTTTCTCATGTTGGCCAGTCTATTAATTGCTTGGTTTTTTTTTTAGCTCTGTGGAGCTCTGCTTCCTGGAGGAGGAAAGCTCTGTCCCAAATCGCTGGGGCCCTCACAGCTGCTGGAGCTATTAGTGGGATTCTGCAGCCCCCTCCCCAGCTTTGGCTCCCTGAGAGTACACCCCAGGACAACCACTCAAGACCACGATTCAGATCCAGGCCACTCAATGCAAGAGCCCTTGGCCTTGATGGATCGCCTCAGCCCCCCCTGCTATCTGCAGGCCAAGGGCTCTGAAGCAGCCCAGTGGAGGCTGCTGGTGCTCAGTTCCTGGTGCTACAGCCACCTCCCACTGCTTCCTTGCCCTGGGAGCAGTTTGGCCAGACCTGCTCTTCTCCTCCCGAGTTAGCACAATCCACTGACCTTTCTCTTAGCCTTTTTTCTTCTGGCCTGATAAATATGGTAACTGTTCCTCCAGTGCAGCCCATCTGCTCTCCTATAGATGCGGCTCCCTGCCACATGCACCAGGGCCTGACCGGGCCGGGGTTTCAGCCACGCTCTCAGACTGCTGCGAAGAGCCCCACCTGCTGTGCTGCCTGTAGCAACAGATGTGCTTTCTGTCTTTTGAAGGGTTTTGGAGCTTGAAAATCTGTTTAGAGTCCCATTTTATGAGTTTTTTAGCATGTTTGTGTGGGAGCTGGGGTGCTTTGCTGGTTCTAAGCTGCCATCTTGGCTCTGCCCTTCAAGGAAACTATTTAATTAATAAATAAAGCTAAGATTTTGTTTTATAAAAAAAAATAAAATTGATAGACGTTTAGCCAATATGATAGAAAAGAGAGAAAACCAAATTATTACTACCAACACTGAAAAGGGCGAATCTACCTCCAATTAAGGGAAAATTACAACAGTAATTAGTAATGATTTTGCCCAATTTTATACACATAAATTTGGCAAACTTAGTGAAATGGATGAATATTTACAAAAAAGATAAATTGGCCAGATTAACTTAAGTGGAAGTAAATTACTTAAATAAGTTCATCTCAGAAAATGAAATTGAACAAGCCATCAATGTCTAGGAAAAAATCTCCAGGGCCAAATGGATTTACTAGAGATTATACCAAACATTTAAATAACAGTCGATTCCAATATTTTACAAACTATTTGGGAAAACCAGAGAAGACAGAGTCTTTCCAAATACTTTTTATAACATAAATATGATAATGATACAAAAATTGGGAAGAACCAAAATGGAGAAAAATATTTATACCCCAATTTCCCTCATCAACATAGATGCAAAAATTTTAAAGAAAAATATTGGCAAAGAGACTATAGGAACTTACCATGAGAATAATACACTTTGATCAGGTAGGATGTATTCAAGGTATGCAAGGATGGTTCAATATTTGGAAATCTATCAGCATAATTGGGCATATCACCAAAGAAAATGAATAGAAACTACATGATTATCTCCATAGATTCAGAAAAGGCTTTTAAACAAAATACTACACCAATTCCCACTGAAAACATGAGAGAGGGGCAGTGAGGTGAATAGAGCACTGGGCCTCAAGTCAGGAGGACCTGAGTTCAAATCCATCCTCAGACACTTGACACAAAACTAGACATGTGAGCTTGGGCAAGTCACTGAACCCCAACTGCCCTATCTCCCCCCCAAAAAAGGGGAAAAAAGCAAAAAAGGAAATATTAGAGAGCATAAGAATAGATGGAGTCTTCCCTAAAATTGTAAGTAGCATCTATCTAAAACTGTCAGCAAGTGTTATATGTAATGGGAAAAAGCTAGAAGCATTTCCATTAAGAACAGGGGTGAAAAAAAGATGTCCACTATCACCAATCTTATTCATTTTGGTATTAGAAATGTTAGCAGTTCCAATAAGAGAAGAAATGAAGAAATCAAATTAAGCAAAGAAGCAACTAAGCTATCACTCTTTGCATATACTTAGAGAATCCTAGAGAATCAAGTAAAAAAAACTAGTAGAAAGAATAAATAAATTTGGCAAAGTTGCAGGTTAGAAAATAAACTCACATAAATCCTTGGAATTCCTCTAAGTTTCTAATGAAATTCAACACAAGATATAGAAAGAAAAATTTCATTTAAAGTTATTGTAAACATTAGAATATACTTGGAAATCCATCTGCGAACAAACCCAGACCTATATGGACAGAATTACAAAACGCTTTTCACACAAATAAAGTCAGATCTAAGTAACTGGAAAAAACCATAAATTTCTCATTGATACATTGAGGTAATACTATAAAAAATGACAATTTAACTGAAGAAAATTACATTTTAAAGCCATTCTAATCATTCTACCAAAATATTTGGTAGAGCTAGAAAAAATAGTAACAAAATTGGTTTGGAAGGACAAAATTTCCAAAATATGTAGCGAATTAATGAATAGAAATGCTAGAGAAGGTAGCCTAACCATAACAGATTTTAATCTGTATTATTAAGCAGAAGCCATCAAAACTACTTGGTACTGGCTGAGGAATACAGTAGTGGATCACTGGAATTCATTAGTTACATGACACACAGAAGTCAATAACCATAGTAATTTACTGTTTGATAAACCCAAAGACCCCAACTTTCGGGATAAGAACTCACTATTTGACAAAAACTGCTGGGAAAACCAACATATAGTGTGGCAGAAACTGGGTATAGAGCAATATCTCACACCAAATACCAAAATTAAGACTAAATAGGTGTGGGGGGGCAGAGCCAAGACGGCTGTGTAAAAGCTGCAAAGTTTAGCAGCTTCCACACAGCCACCTTAAATACCCATAAAATGCGACTCTAAACAAATTTTAGAGCTTCCAAACTCATAAAAACACAGAAAACACATCTCTCATTGAAGGCAGCTTGGCAGGTGGGGTTCATCGCTCCAGGCTGGGAGCTAAAACAGGCCAAGCCTGAAACTGCATGCTGGCCCCAGGCTGTTTGGGAGAAGCTGAAGCTGGAGTAGCCAGGAGAGTGCATCAGTGGCACCTGTGGCAGTTACAACATTTGTCAAGCCAGGAGAAATAAGTCTAAGAGTAAGGTCAGTGGAATTTAGCTAAATTTGGGGGAAAAAAGCAGTCTGGCCCAACTGCCCCTATGGCAAGGAAGCAATGGGAAGAGGCATTAGCAGCAGGAAGTGCTGCAAGTGGCAACTCCCTTCACTGGGATGCTTCAGAGCTCCCAGCCTGCAGATTGCAGGGGGGGCGAGGCTATTGATCAGGATGAAGGGCTCTTGCATTGAGGGCCTGGATCTGGATCGTGGTCTTGGGTGGTGGTCCTCGGGTGAACTTTCAGCTACCCAAACCTGGGGGACCTGAAGCACCCCCTAATAGCTTTGGCAGCAGTGATAACCCAAGCACTTTGCGACAGAGCTTACCCCCACTCCCCAGAAGCAGCATTCTACAGAGTTAAAAACTCAAGCAATCAATTGACTGGCCAAAATCAGCAGGAAAAGGAAGCAAAGCAAGAACAGCAATAAAACTCTAGAATCCTTTTTTGCGGACAAATATGATCAAGGCTTGGAATGGGAGGAAGACAACACAGTCAGAACTCCCACACAAAATGCTTCCAAGAAACAAGGAGATTGCCTACAAGCCATAGATTGACTTGAAAAGGACTTTGAAAACCAAATAAGAGAAGTGGAGGAAAAATTGGGAAGAGAAATGAGAATGATGAGAGAAAATCATGAAAAGAGTCAACAACCTGACTGAAGAAAACAACACCTTAAAAATAAATTAATTCAAATGGCAAAAGAGGTCCAAAAAGCCAATGAGGAGGATAATGCCTTAAAAAGCACATTTTGCAAAATGGAAAAGGAATCTCTAAAGCATTCTGAAGAGAATAATTCCTTCAAAATTAGAGTGGAGCAAGTGGAAGCAAATGACTTTATGAGAAACGAAGATACTATTAAACAGTTACAAAGACATGAAAAAATAGAAAGCAGTGTGAAATATCTCCTTGATAAAACTATTGATCTGGAAAATAGATCCAAAAGAGACAATTTGAAAATTTTTGGACTATCTAAAAGCCATGATCAAAAAAAGAACTTGGAAATCATCTTCAAGAAATTCTCAAGGAAAATTTCCCTGATGTTTTAAAATCCGAGGGCAAAATAGAACTTGAAAGAATTCGCCAATCCCCTCTTGAAAAAGATCCCCAAAATAAAATTCCTGGAAATGTTATAGTCAGGTTCCAGAACCCCTAAATCAAGGAGAAAATATGACAGACTGCCAATGGGAAACCATTTGAATACAGTGGAAACACAATTAGGAAAACACAGGATGTAGCAGCTTCTACACTGAAGAATCAAAGGGCCTGGAATATTCCAGAGATCAAGGTAGCTGGGATTAAAACCAAGAATCACCTATCCAGCAAAATTGAGTATAATGTTCCGGGGGGAAATATGGTCTTTCAATGAGGTGGAGGACTTTCAAGCATTCTTGCTGGAAAAACCAGAACTGAGCAGAAAATTTAACATTCAAACACAAGAAGCATGAGACGGTAAACATGGGAAAGAAATCATAAGGAACTTATCAAAGTTGAACTATTTACATGCCAATAGGGAAAATGATAATAGTAACTTATGAAACTTTTCTTAGTATGAGGATAGGTGAAGGGAATACAAATGTGTATATACACATACATATATATGTGTGTGTTTGTGTATGTATGTGTGTGTAGTGTGTATATGTATTCCTACACATATGTCTATATAGGAGGCTATATATGCATATGAATACATATCTAAGCATGTGTGTATATGTGTACATAGATGGTACAGGATCAATTGAATACAAAGGGATGATAATTTAAAATGTGAAATTCTGAGGTGGGAGAGGACTAGAATGAGAGGAGACACGGAGAGACAAAATGGGATTAATCATCCCATATAGAAGAGGCAAGGGATAACTATTACAACTTTACTTTCATGTACTCTCATTGAATTTGGCTTAGGGAAGGAATGACATAAACTCTAAACTGAATATCTCGCCACACAGGAGAGTAGTGGGGTTAGGGATGAGAAATGGGATGACAGAGGGGGAGGGCAGGGTATGGAGATGGGTTGCTGAAAGCACGCACTTCAGTAAAGGGACAGGGACAGAGCAGAGAATAGAACAAGGGGGGTGTGGGTGGGATAGGAAGGAGTGACATATAATCAGCCTCTCACATATGTTCACCTTGGAGATGTCCTTCGTAATTATGCAAATACAGCCTGTATTGAATTGTTTGTCCTTCCAGTGTGGGTGGGTGACAAGGGAGGAACAGAAAGAATATAGAATTTAAAGCTCTACAATCAAATATTTAAAAAAATCATGTATTATTATCATCATCATCATCATTATTAACTACATGCAATTGGGAATTAAGATATACAGGGACTGGGGTAGGGAGACTCTCCCTGCACTATTAGAAAGTTAGAGGGTTGTTGGAGGACATAAAAGAGAAAATATTGGGGGGAGGGCCTTTACAGTGTGATCGCTGCTTTGGAGTTGGGGGTAGGAGAAAGACGGGGAGAAATTGTAACTAGAAATCTTTTGGAAATGAATGATATAAACAAGAAAAAAAGCAAAAAAAATTTTTTTAAAGAAGTATGTTATTTCCACTATTCATGTGCCCATGGAATTCCAAGTGTTTCAGATACCCCCTACCTTGACTTGCCTCTGATAGTATGCATCATTCCTGCTTTCCTTACACTTCTCTAACTTCCTTTTAGTGATGAAGCCGAAAAAGACTAATATATTACTTGTTCTTCTTGTGGCTGCCCTTCCTCAGTCTCCTCAATCCAACAATGTTATATGATTTTTATCTACTACCTCATGAAAATTATAGTCTTTGTTGTTCCAATTAGCATTTTGTCCTTAGGTTTGGGAATCCTGGAAAAAATTATTCTTAACCTCTATATTGTTTCTCAGCCTCTGTGTCTCTGTTTCTGTCTCTTTCTCCCTCTCTCTCTCTCTCTCTCTCTCTCTCTCTCTCTCTCTCTCTCTCTCTCTCTCTCTCTCTGTCTTGCTATCTCTATCTTTCTCTCCATATATACACATGTGTATATATTTCTCACTGATAAATTTAGGGTGATTTTTTTCATTTTGTTTTGGCAAATCAAGTCTCTCAGATGTCATTTTCATTGATTCATAGATTCTATCAGCATAATTGTTTTATTCATTAAAAGTGCAAAGATAGAATTTTGAAGGAGAATTTTCAACTGCCCATCTGGGAAAATATGGATGAAAGCTTTATGACTCATTTTTGTGACAGCTGTGTTGAGAAGCAGACACCCTATGTCCCCAAAGATATGTCCTTTAAAGAACTGAAGGAGAGTACAACTAAAAGATTTTAAAACAGATTTTTGAAAAGTGAACTTTTTTCAGGAAAAAATTATCAAAGTGTACTTAATTAGGCAGAAGAATGGATGAACCTGGTGTTATATTGTCCGTGTGTGTATTTTTGTATGATTGTGTCTGTGTGTAGATGTGCACACACATATGTATGTGTGTGCACATATATGTGTATGTGCACACATACATATATATGTATGCATGAAAACACATGCACATATACATACATATATAGATGTATTGCTAGAAATATCTTGAAGTTATTCATATATATGTGTGTGTGTATAACTTCAAGATGTTCAAATATATTTCTAGCTGTCTTTCCAATCTGTCCCTAAACAAATTATACCTAATACTTTAAAAATTGCATTATAACCTTCATTTTTACACATGAAGGTCCATCAAATTTTTTCACTACTCTAAGTTTTTGATAATTTACAGAATTTTTACAGGGTCAAAGAAGGAAATCATCAGAAGACATTTTACCTGATTCATGCTATGTGCATGATCCACTCTACAACATAACTATTAATCAGGTATCTAGCTGATGATGCTCAAAGATATACAATAAGGACAAAAATATAACCTTGTGAGGTAGATCAATCCACTTTGGCATAACTGTAATTTTTGGAAGTCTTTATACTAATATAAACTTTTTTGAAACTTTTTTTGCCCTTAATTCTTTGCCTTGAGCCAAAAAGTATTTTTTCCTTCCACATAACTGTCTTTAAATTTTTTGAAGCAACCATGTTATCTTTAAGAGTTCTTCATTCCAAATATTCCAATTTCATTTAGCCAATTCTCATATGATTTGTGTTCATTCATTTTTGAATGCTCTCTAGCTTGTCAAAGAACTTTCTACTATGTGGTGCATAATTAGCATAAATAGATTCATTACCAAAAAATAGCACAAATCTACCGGTTATGGAAGAGAATTGTGAAATCTTAATGAAGGAGAATTCTCAGAATACCATTAATGCAACTAATACCTAAACAATAATCCTTTCTGTGGTGGCCACAAAGGTAGTTGTGAAGCCTCTCTTTGCCACATACCCAGAGGCAATTCATTCCTTGTTTTCATAACTGATTTTAGGGAAGTTTTTCTTAACATTTAGATGAAATAACTAAAACAAATGGAAATAAAGTTATCAAGGAAGTTACTAATCAGTTTGATTGTGTGGTCTATATCCATGTGATGTAGTAAAATTTCAAGATGAGAATTTTTGCAGCACTTCTCGAAGAAGTGTGGACATGTTGTAATGGTAATGTAATTTAAAGAACCCCCTGTATTGGCTTGGATTTTGGGTTGAGTGTTAAAACCCAGAGCTTGTGAATCCCACTTGTGGGATGAACTTGTTGACATGAAGAGAGAGGACTCAACTAGGAGGAGCCATGGATTTAGAGAAAAGGCCAAGCAGAGAAAGCCCAACCAGAGAGAAGGCCCAAGCATAGAAAGCCAGAACGTCTTTTGGAGAGCAGTATCATGGAGGAAGAGAGGAGAATTGCCATGGGCCGCAGTTGCTGAGAGAAATACTGCTGAGGGCCAGTTGGAGCTACCCAGGACTTTTGAGAACTGCCACCCAGAGTGGCCAAGACCTGAGGAGGCGTGACTATCACAGCCATGTGATTTTGTCTGGCTATTTTGATGTTTTTTTGCCAGA
The DNA here is from genome assembly GCA_028646575.1 of Pseudocheirus occidentalis. Classification (NCBI taxonomy): domain Eukaryota; kingdom Metazoa; phylum Chordata; class Mammalia; order Diprotodontia; family Pseudocheiridae; genus Pseudocheirus; species Pseudocheirus occidentalis. The sequence continues at coordinate 185,485,863 of CM053599.1, forward strand.
TTTGTTTGCTGGTAAAGGACAGTTGTAGGGATCCTGGAAACTTGCTGTTTGTTCAGAAGCCCTGAAGGAGGATTTTCCTGTTGTATGTTTACAAAAATCATGGAAGAGGGTCTTGCTATTGTTTTCAGGGATTCTGGGACTGTACTGAAGGCAGAGAGTGAATTAATGAGGACACTGACAATGTATATTGTGGCCTTGTTAAGCTTTGTCTCCCCAGGAACAGTGATTGCTAAGAACTTTCCTTCTCTCAAGATGAAGGAAGGGCTTTTCCTTGGGTTATCAATGCTATGATGATATCCTAACCTCTTTGTAGCTTAAGGGTAGATGTTTTTTGTGCTCTCCTGCCCCTTTTGAGAAAGTTTTTGGCATTAGTGGATGGTGTTGTAATTCAGTTCTGATCCAGGTGTGGGAAAAGTTTGACTTTTTGTGCTTTCCTCTTAATAAACATCAGTATTTGAAGTTATATTATTCCTATTTCACATATGAGGGAACTTAGGATCAAGGGCTTAAATATCATGCCCATGTTCATATTTGATGCTGTAAGGTCTATGACTTGAACCTTCAGCTCTTAGATTAAAATCTAATAAATTCTTTCATTATATAATGTGACCAAATAACAAGAACAGTAATAGATTCATATGAGTTCTTAATATTTCTTTCACAATTTTCTTTCCTGTTGTCTTCAGTTTTTTTCCATTAACTCTCAGTTAAGTTGATTGGCTCTTAAGTTGTTTTTAGTAGGTTCTATTATACTAATAGAATTCCATAGGTTTTCCACTCCCTTGCCTCTTTAAGTGTCCTGTTATATCATCAGAATGTTAGTTCCAAATGTGAATGATTCCATGGGGAAATGGAGAAAAGGAACTCCTTTACTTATTGGTCTCTCTGTTACAATCTAATTGTAAAAGAGATCATGGGCATTTCAACAGTGATCGTTATTAATTAAAAAGCAATAGGACAACCTCTAGCTTCCATTAGAATCAATATTGAACAGATATTTTCTATGTAACCCTGTGTTATCTGGATATAGTCTGAGGATTATAAGATAATCATTCACCTCCTTCAACTGAATGATATTTTGTCTCTCCAAGAGAATTAAAGAATTGTTGATAGAAATGAGTGCTAACATGATTTGGATGAATACATGTATGGTATACTTATTAAATCTGAATATGGCACAATATTGAAAGAGATGGTACATTGGATTAGTCAAGATAAAAAAACCTGAACAGATTTGATTTCAATAAAAATTTAATAGAGAGATACAAATACATACATGTGGGTATTTAAAAAGAAAACATCTCTAGTTTGATATGGGGATGATATGACTAGACAAGAATTTATTGGAAAAAAATAGATCTGGGAATTTAATGGAATTCAATATCACTTGCTTGGGTATGTAATCTCTGAACTTTTCAATCTGTCATATATGACCATTGACACGAGACCTCTAATGTTATGAATTTACACAGAGTGTGTCCAATTCTGAGTGCTTATCCCCAGAGAATTATCTTCATTATTTGACTTGTTACCCTCATTATTATTTGCATGAGGCAATTGTATTATATTCCTGATATAGTTTGGTTATAAGTTTTCCTAATTTCCCATAAAGTCCTTAAAGTAATAAAATCATGTCAGATGTGGAATAAACTAGAATATCATATTCCAAGACCTTCAATCCCTTAATGTAGAAGCTGCTAGATCTTGTGTTATCCTGATTGTGTTCCCACAATACTCAAATTAGGGGGGCAGAGCCAAGGTGGAGGCATAGAAGCAGCAAAGCACCACAGCTTCCACAAAAACACGCTAAAAAACTCATAAAATGGGATGCTAAACAGATTTTCAAGCTCCA
>CM053599.1:185488214-185527523 GCA_028646575.1 Pseudocheirus occidentalis
TAGAGTGGAGCAAGTGGAAGCTAATGACTTTATGAGAAACCAAGAAACTATTAAACTGTGACAAAAAAATGAAAAAATAGAAAGCAGTGTGAACTATCTCCTTGAAAAAAACACTGACCTGGAAAATAGATCCAGGAGAGACAATTGAAAATTATTGGTCTACCTGAAACCCGTCACCAGAAAAAGCACAATACTCAAATTGTTTCTTCCTGACTTCTTGCAGTATTTTTGTTTTGATCTGGGTACCCTGGAATTTAGCTATAATAGTCCTAGGAGTTTTCTTTGGGGGATCTTATTCAATAATTGATCAGTGAATGCTTTTCATTTCTATATTTGCCATCTGGTTCTAGAATATCAGGGCAGTTTTGCTTGATAGTTTCTTGAAAGTTGGTATCTAGGCTCATTTTTTTGATCATGGCTTTCAGGTAGTCCAATAATTTTTAAATTATCTCTCCTGGATCTATTTTCCAGGTCAGTGGTTTTTCCAGTGAAATATTTCACATTACCTTCTAATTGTTTTCTTTGATTCCAATCTGCTTTATAGTGTCTTAATTTCTCGTAAATATCATTAGCTTCCAATGGCCCCAACGTGATTTCTGAAGGAATTATTCTCTTCAGTGAGTTGTTGAAATTTCTTTTCCATTCTGCCAAATATGCTTTTTAAGGCATTCTTCTCCCCATTGACTTTTTAGGCCTCTTTTGCTAATTTAGTTAGTCTTTTTTAAGGTGTTGCTTTCTCCAGTCAGGTTGTTAGTCTACTTTTTAAGTTGCTATTTTCTTCAGTATTTGTTTTTTGGAGTCTCTGTTAGCAGGCTGTTGACTTGCTTTTCATGATTTCCTTGCATCATTCTCATTTCTCTTCCCATTTTTTCCTCTATTTACCTTACTTGTTTTTCAAAATCCTTCTTTAGCTTGTCCATGACCTGTGACCAATTCATATTTTTCTTGGAAGATTTTGATGCAGGACTTCTGATTTCCTTGTCCTCCAGTTCCATGATCTGATCCTTTTTGTCTCCCCAAAAGATTCTATGGTTTGATTGTGCTTCCTCTGCTTGCTCATCTTTCCAATTACTTGACTTTTGAACTCTTTGCCATGGTAGAACTCTCCTTATAGATTTGAGAGAGCTTTGTCCCAAATCTATATTAGAGGGGCAGAGCTACTAGAGGTATTAATTGGACACACTCTCTACAGCCCCCACAAACTCTAACACACTGGCCATACACAGCAGGACCACTACCCAAGACCAGGATGCAGATCCAAGCAGGTCAAAGCAAGAGTGATTACCCTCTGAATGGTCACTTGGTGCCCCTACAATCAGCAGCTATGGAAGCAGCCATGCTGCAGATGCTGTACCTCCACCATTTCTCACTGGGGGCAGGAATTGGACTGTGTGCTTCCTTCACTCTTCCAACAGAGTTCCCCACTGGCCTTTTATTTTCTTTTTGGTATTAATGGGTTGAGAAGTCTGGACACTACCACAGCTGCTGGTTACTCACCCTCCTGAAGTCTGCTCTGTCCAGTCTGTGCTGCCCTGGGCCCAGAACTGTGGCTCCTGGGGGACTATGCTAGCCTCCCAGCATGCTGTGAAATACCTTTCCTGTCTGCCTACAAGGCTGCCTTCAGCTGGAGATTTGTTCTCTTTGTCTCTTTGTGTATTCTATGGCTTTAAAATATGTTTAGAGTCATATTTACAGGTATTGGAAGTGGATGGACCCACATATCATGGAGGGAACAAGTGGCTGACCAGCGGGCATTTTCAGGAATCTCTTTGATGGTGCTGGGGCTGAGACAGGATTCTCTTGCTTTGTCCTTCTTGGATTTGGGTCACGATTGTGGGTGGTGGTCGTGGGGTCAAGAGTGTTGGCGTGACAAAGTTGTTGAGGCTGTGAAGAGAAAGTCCTCCTCAGTTCTGAGATAGATTCCTGACAGAAAACTTGACAACAGCTGCAGAAATCCCCAGAAGTCTGGGACACAGCACACTCCACTCTTAAAACAGAGTTTCACCATGGCAAAGACCTTGAAAGTCAAATAATTGGCTGACAAGATGAGCCAGCAAAGGAAGCAATAATCAAACTATAGAATCATCATTTGGTTACAAAGAATATCAAAATATTGGAAGAGAAGACAGAAGCAAAGTCAAAACTCCTTCATCAAAAGCCTCAAAGAAAATTATAACCAGATCACAGTCCATGCAGGAGCTCAAGAAAAATTTTGAAAATCAAGTAAGAGAAGTAGAGGAAAAACTAGGAAAAGAAACGAGAATGATGCAAGAAAATCATGAAAAGCAAGTAAACAGTCTGCTAAAGGAGAACCCTCCCCCAAAATACTAAAGAAGATAGTGCCTTAAAATAAACTAACTCAAATGACAAAAGAGGCCCAAAAAGTCAATGGGGAGAAGAATGTCTTAAAAAACAAATTTGGCTAAATGGAAAAGATATTTCAACAACTCACTGAAGAAAATAATTCCTTCAAAATTAAATTGGAGCAAATGGAAGCTAATGACTTTATGAGAAATCAGGATACTATAAAAGAGATCCAAACAAATGAAAAAAAAATAGACAATTTGAAGTATCTCATTGGAAAAACCACTGGCCTGGAAAATAGATACAGAAGAAATCATTTAAAAAATTATTGGACTACCTGAAACACATGATCAAAAAAACCCCCTAGATATCATCATTGAAAAAATTGCCCAGGAAAACTGGCCTGATATCCTAGAACTAGCAAAGAAAATAGAAATGAAAATAATACACTAATCATCTCTTGAAACGGATCCCAAAAAGAAAACTCCTTGGACTATTATAGTCAAATTTGAGAGTTTCCAGGTCAAGGAGACAACTTTACAGGCAGCCATAAAGAAATAATTTGATTATTGTGGAAATAAAATCAGGATAACTCAAGATCTAGGAGGTTCTACATAAGGCATTTTAAGCATCTGGAATATAATATTCTGGAGGTCAAACGAGCTAGGATTAAAATGAAGAATCATACACCCAGCAAACCTCCATGTGAAAATATGCACTTTCAATGAAATACAGGATTTTCAAGCATTCTTGATGAAAATACCAAAGTTTCACAGAAATTTTTAGTTTAAAATACAAGAAGCAAGAGAAGCATGAAAAGGTAAACAGGAAAAAGAAACCATAAGGAATTTCATAAAGTTCAACTATTTGTATTTCTACATTGAAACACAATATTTGTAACTCATGAGATTTTTCTGAGTATGAGGATAGTTGAAGGAAATATGTATGTATGCATGCATGTATGTATTATGTATATATTACGTATGTATAAATGTGTGTATGTGTGTGTGTGTATATATGTACGTATAGGTGTGTGTGTGGATATGTGTGTAGGTGTATGACTGCATGCATACATAGACAGAGGTCACAGAATGAGTTTAATATCTATAAAATAAAATTGAGATGAGAAAGGAATTCATTGGGAAAAGAAGAAAGGGAAAGATAGAATAGGGTAAATTATTTCACATAAAAAATACAAGAGAAACCTGTTACAGTGGAGGGAAAGACCAGGAAGGTGAAAGGGAATGAAACGAACTAACTTTCATTGGATTTGGTTTAAGGAGGGAATAACATGAGCACTCAACTGGATATCTTAAGAGATAACCAGAAAAGTTGGGGGAAAGGAGATAAGAAGGGAGGACAGACTGGGTGAGAGGGTAGTTAGGAAGAAATGCTTTTGGAAAGGAAAATGGTCAAAGAAGAAATAAGAATAAATTGGGGGCTATGACATGGTGGAGGGAAATATAGTTAGCCTTTCACAACATTACAGCTATGGAAATGCTTTGTGTAGCTATATATGTTTTGTGTAACTACATGTATATTGAGTTGTGTGTCCTCCCAGTGGGGGTGGGTGGGAACGGAAGAATGAGAGAAACTGGAATTCAAAGTTTTAAAAAAATTGTTCAAACTGTGTTTTTTTTTACATGACAATGGGAAAACTGGAAAACAGTATATCAGAAATTGGGCATAGATCAATATGTTACACTGTATACAAAAATAAAGACTAAATGGGTTAACAATTTACATATAAAGAGAGATAACTTTAAGCAATTTGGGAGAGCAAAGAATAGTTTACCAGTCTGATTTATAAAGAAGAAAAGAACTTATGACTTAACAAGAGATAGAGAGCACTTCAAAATGCAAGATGGATAACTTTGATTACATTAAATTGCAAAGTTTTTGTAACAAAGCCAATGCAATCAAGATTAGGAGGGAAGCTGAAAACAGAAAGAAATTTTACAACTAGTGTCTCTTATAAAAGCTTCATTCCTAAAACATACAGAGAACTGAGTCAAATTAATATGAATACAAGTCATTCCCCAACTGGTAAATGGTCAAAGGATATGAACAGGCAGTTTTTTTATTGTTTATTAACTTTTAGTTTACAAGATTCAGTTACAGAATCACTTGAGTTTCAGGTTTTCTCCCATGAATGAGAGATAGCAGAAAAAAATGAAAAAATGACAGTGATGTAAAAACAAAGACAAAGAAAGGAAAATAGTCAACAGCTTGGTAAAAAAAATGAAGAAAGTAAAAATTTTAAGAAATAGAATGGGGTGGCACAAGATGGTAGAGAAAAATCAGGGATTCACCTGGGCTCCCACCAAATCTTTCCTGTCACCTTTAAATAATGTCCTAAAACAAATTATGGAGCTTCAAAATGGATGGGATGAAACATTTTTTCCCACACCATTCCCAAATTGATGGGCAACCCCTACATTTCCAGTTTTTTGCCACCACTAAGAGAGCTGCAATAAATATTTTTATACATTTGGGTCATTTTCCCACTTCTATGATCTCTTTGGGGTACAGCCCCAAAAGTGGTATTGCTGGGTCAAATGGTATGCAATTATTCATAGCCCTTTGGGCATAGCTCCAGATTGCCCTCCAGAATAGTTGTATCAGTTCACAGCTCCACCAACAATGCATTCAAGTCCTTATTTTTCCACATCCTCTCCAGCACTTGTCATTTTCCTGTTTTGTTATCTTAGCCAATCTTACTGTTGAGATGTGGTACTTCAAATTTGTCTTGACTTGCATTTCTCAAATCAATAGTGATTTAGAGCATTTTTTCATATGCTTAAAGATATCTTTAATTTCTACCCCTGAAAATTGCCTTGTTCATTGCAGAAAAGAACTCATTAAAAATTGGAATTCAACAAGCCAAAATTAGTGACTCTATGAGACTCCAGGAGAGAAAATAAAACAAAAACAAAAGAATTAAAAAATAGAAGACAATGTGAAGGATGTAATTGGCAAAAAAAAACAACAACAGCTGAGTGGAAAACAGATTCTGAAGAAATAATTTTAAAATTGTACTTCCTGAAAGCCATGGTTAAAAAAAGAGTCTAGACATCATCTTTCAAGAAATGACCAAATAAAATTGCCCTGATGTTCTTGAACTGATTGGGAAAGTAGACGTTGAAAGAATACACCACTCATCTCCTAGAAGAAATCTCAAAACAAAAACTCCTAGGTATATTAGAGAAATATTTCAGAGCACCTAGATCAAAGAGAAAATATTGCAAAGCATCCAGAAAGAAACAATTCAATAACTATAGAACCACAGAGTACATAAAAACATGAGAAGTTTTGAGATACAATATTCTGGTGGACAAAAGAATGTGGGTGAAAACCAACAATCACCTACTCCAAACTAAAGAGTACAATCATTCAAGGATAGATATTCCACGAAATAGAAGAATTTCAAGCATTTCTGAAGAAAAATAACTTAATAAAATTTTTGATTAGCGAATAGAAATTAGAAATACATTCTATTGGAAAATAAAATAGAAATATAAAAATATAAATATTTAATAGAAAATTTGATGTTTAAATACAAAACTCAAAAAGAAGCATAAAATGGTAAAAAGGCAAAAAAGGAAATCTTAAGGAATTCAATAAGGCTAACCTGTTTACTTTTAAGCACGGGAAGATACTTGTGATTCCTAAAAATCTCTATCATTATTAGGAAAATTAGAAGGAGTACATATACATACTTACATGTGTTAGCCCACACCCTCTCACGTGCATGTGCATGGCACTGGTATGAATTGAATATGATGAAGGGATATAAAAAATAAAATTAAATGGTGAGATAGAAGAATGTCAATGATTAGAGAACTCAAATTAAAACAATTCTAAGGTAGTACTTCCCACTTTTTAGATTGGTTAATAGGACAGAAAAGAAAAATAACAAAAGTTGGAAATGTGGGAAAGTTGAGATGCTAATGCACTGTTGCTGAAATTGTAAACTGATTTAGTCAATATGTAGAGCAATTTGGAAGTATTCCCAAATGGGTGAAAAAAATGCATATTTTCGACCCAGCAATATCACTATTGAGTTTATATCCCAAAAGAGATAAGAAACAAAAAGGGAAAGAACCCATGTGTACCAAAATATTTCTAGCCACTCATTTCTGGTGTCAAAGAATTACTTCGAGAGAAACTCTCTCTCTCTCTCTCTCTCTCTCTCTCTCTCTCTCTGTCTCTGTCTCTCTGTCTCTCGCTCGCTCTCTCTCTCGCTCTCCCTCTCTCTCTCTCTCTCTTTCTGTCCCTCTCTATCCCTCCTCTCTTTCTCTCTATCTCCTTCTTTCGCAAGAAAACTCCAACTCAGTTTTTCAGTCTAGCAGCGCAGCTCCCAGATGCTGGAACTATCCTGGTTTGCCCAAAAGGAGCCACCAGGAGGAACATTTCTGATTCTGTCTCAGAATTTTTCTTATATACACACACTGGCCTCCTGTCTCAGCCAATCCCCTTTTGGCACATCAATGGGGAAGTTCATGCACTCTTAACAAGGGAAAGTATTCACACCTTCCATACTTAGTCCTACATTAGTAAGAGCTAAGTATCTGCTAAATTGATTTGATTACAGGTGGTCAGAAGCAAGCACCTTTGAAAAGGGACAAGTTCAAAGGAGAAAATAAAGTAAGTGGGGGACAGGAGAGGATGGAGAGAAAGATAATCTTTTACAACATGGCTAATATGTTTTGCATAACTGCTTAGGTATAACCTATATTGAGAGAGAGAGACAGACAGAGACAGAGAGACAGAGAGACAGAGACAGACAGAGAGAGACAGGCAGACAGAGACAGAGAGACAGAGAAAGAGAGGTGAGAGTTTCTCTCCCAGGATCTGGAAGCTGACTGAGAACTGAATTGGTTTCCCAAGACCAGAATCTGGTGAAGGCCTCCTGGAAGGCCAAGTTTCCTATGTGCCAGCTGAACTGCTGGAGGACTGAAGAAGCATGATCGAGATAAACCTTTGTTGGTTTGTGGCTTGGCTGAGCTTTGAGTTCCTGGCAACTGAAGTGGTGAAGGGTTTGAAAATAGTGTAAAATATAGGGAAGTTTGTTGTGTACCAGGGACTGCCTGGAGGACAGGACAAGAACATGGGAGTTGTATGCCCCTAAATTGAGGTGTAACAGCAATCAATTTAGCAGATACTTAGTCCTTAGTAATTTAGGGCTAAGTATGGAAGGTGTGACCTCAGCATGAAAAGTATGAACTCTGTCCCCTCTTCAGAGGGCATGAATGACCCTGCTGACGGGGAAGAAGGTGACTGGCTGAGACAAGACCTCAGTGTTTATATAAGAAGAGTTCTAGAGACAGAGAGACAGAATTACAATGTTCCTCCTGTTGGAGGATTATCCCAGCATCTGGGAGCTGGGCTGTTGGACTGAAGAAATAAGTGGGAATTTTCTTGGGAGAGAGAAGGAGAAGGGGGGGAGAGAGAGAAAGAGAGAGAGAGAGAGAGAGAGAGAGAGAGAGAGAGAGCCCAGCATCTGGAAGCTGACTGAGAATTGAGTTGAAGTTTTTCTGGGACCAGAATCTCGTGAAGGCCACCTAGAAGGCTGAGAGGGCTTGCCTGGATGGCCATTTCTCCTCGGTCCTAGGGCCAGCTGAACTGCTGGAGGACTTATGAAGCATGACCAGGATAAGCTTTTGTTTGTGGCCTGGGTGATCCTTGAGTTCCCAGCAACAGAAGTGGTGAAAGATATGAGATGTGCCTGGCCTTATGAACATCAGTGTGTACCAGGGATTGCCTGGAGGACTGGATAAAGACCTAGGAGCTGTGTACTTCTGAGGACTGGACTAGAACCTGTGAGTTGTCTGCCCCTGAATCCGGGTGACTTTTTGGTGGATTCAGGTAGGAGCTGGGACCATGAAAGAGAATCCAGGGAATCAGAGAGATCACCCAGAATCAAGATGAAGAAAAGGCCTCCCTTTAGTAAAATTGAGGTTTGCTGGACACCAAGGTGTGGAGGGTTTCTGTGGTTTTCTAATGATTGCATTTAATGACTGATTGAGTTGATGTATGATTGCCCCATGAGTGGAAGATTGATTATTGTATTATGAATTGATTCAATTATTAAGTTAATGATTTGTCCCATGAGTGGGAAACTGATGATTGTATTGCAAATTGATTTAATGATTGAGTATTGATTACTGTATTGTGAATTAATTGAATTCTTTGTTCTAAATATTGTGGTCACTATAGCAAGAACGCTGTGGCCATTCTAATGTTAAGCTCTTGTGAACACTATATTGTGATTTTCTGTGATAAGACGTAATGTTGTGAATATTGTACTGTACCTTGACTTATTGTGGATATTATCTTGTAATTTGTTGTGAACATTTGCCTTGATTTGTAATGGAATAAACAGAGTGTTCACTATACTGTGTAATCCTAACTTTAAAAGCTGTGCACAGTAGTATTCTTTTGGGAATCTGATGGTGCATGGCCTTACATCACCCTTCCCCCAACCTGTCCATTCTTTTATCCTACACACTCCCTTATCCCCTGACCCCTTGCTCTCTTGTAATGCAGGAGAGATTTCTATACCCCATTCTCTATTTATTATATTTCCCAGTTGTGCTTGCAACTAACTGTATTTTTTGTCCTATACCACCCCCACTAATTCTATTTTATTTCCTTCGACCCTGTCCTTTTTCAAAACTGTTTACTTCTGACTGCCACCTAACCCTACCCACTCTCCTTTTATCACCCCCAACCTCCTTATTCTCCTCCCCCTTATTCTATGGTAGGGTAAGACACCCAATTTAATGTGCATGTTGTTCCTTCCTTAAGCTAAATCTGATGTGAGTAAGGTTCACTCATTCCCTCTCACCTCCCTCCTCTTCTCCCCCATTGTGAAACCTTTTTCTTGCCTCCTTTATGTTAGACAATTTGCATCATTCTATCTCTCATTTTCTCCTTCTCCCAATATATTCCTCTCTCATCAATTAATTTTCGTATTTTAGATATCATCCCTTCATATTTACCTCACCCTATGCCATATATTTTTCATTCTATCTACCTTCCATCCAACTGCCTAAATACTGAGAAAGATCTCATGAGTTATAAATATCTTTCCATGTAGGAATGTAAACAGTTCAATTTTAATAAGCCCCTTATGACTTCTCTTTCATGTTTACCCTTTAATCCTTCCCTTGATTCTGGTATTTGAAAGTCATATTTTCTATTCATCTATAATGTTTTCATTAAGAATTCCTAAAAGTCCTCTATTTCATTGAATATTCATTTTTCCCTGCAGGATTATACTCAGTTTTTCTTGGTAGGTGATTCTTGGTTTTAATCCTAGCTCCTTTGACATCTGTAATATTAAATTTCAAGCCCTCATATCCCTCAATGCAGAAGCTAATAGATCTTGTGTTATTCTGATTGTGTTTCCACAATACTCTGGTTGTTTCTTTTAGGCTGCTTACAATATTTTCTTCTTGACCTGGGAACCCTGGAACTTGGCTACAATATTCCTAGGAGTTTTCCCTTTGGGGTCTCTTTCAGGAGTTGATTGGTGTATTCTTTAAATTTCTATTTTACCCCCTGTTTCTAGAATATCAGGTAAGTTTTCTTTGATAATTTATTGAAAGATGATGTCCAGGCTCTTTTTTTATCATGGTGTTCACATAGTACAATAATTTATAAATTGCCTCTCTTGGATATATTTTCCAGATCAATGTTCTTCCACTGAAATATCACCTTCTTTTTTCATTCTTTCTGTTATAATTTATAATATCCTTATTTCTCACAAAGTCCTTAGCCTCCATTTGCTCCTTTGTAATTTTGAAGGAATTATTTTCTTCAGTGAGCTTTTTGAACATCCTTTTCCATTTGGCCAGTTCTACTTTTTAAGGTATTCTTGTTCTCATAGGCTTTTTATGCCTATTTAGCATTTGGGTTAGCCTATCTTTATGATGGTTTTTTTCCTTCAGTATTTTGGGGGGTCTCCATTAGTAAGCCATTGAGTTATTTTTCATGATTCTTTTGTATCACTCTCATTTCTCTTACATGATTTTAAAATCCTTTTTGAGGGGCGGCTAGGTAGCACAGTCAATAGAGCACTGGTCTTGTAGTCAGAAGAACCTGAGTTCAAATCCGGCCCCAGACACTCTACCCAAAAACTAGCCATGTGACCTCGGGCAAGTAACTTAACCCCAATTGTCCTCCAAAAAATTTTTTAAAAAATCCTTTTTGAGCATTTACATGGCATGTCACAAATGCGTATTTTTTCCTGGGTATTTTTTATGTAGGATCGTTGATCTTTTTGTCTTCTGCTTGAATGTTTTAATTTTTTTTTGTCACGAAAGTAAGACTCTATAGTCTGAGTTTTTTTAAACTATTTTCTCATTTTCCCACCCAAATACTTGACGTCCTAACTTTTTGTCAAGGTAGGACTCTGGTTCCAGTGGGCATGGGGTTGGCATGGGTGTGCTGTCCTAGATTTCAGGGGATTTATACATCTTTTTTCAGAAATACCTTTAGGGCCCTGTAAATGTTCAAAGGAGAGGTGTTTTCCACACTCCTCCCCTATGCTCAGCTCTATAAGTAATGCTAGCACTCTTTTCTGCCTTGGAACTGTGAGGATAAGTCCCTCTCCACCGCTGCCCCTAGCTCCACCATTCCAGTGCTTCTCCTCGCCCAAAAATCATCTCCTAGGACTGCACCACAGATCCAAGTAGGACAAAGAAAGAGTATCCTGCCTGAGCACCAGCAAAGAGATTCTTGCAATCTCCTTCTGATCACCTGATGGATTTCCACAATACAGTGGGCTGGAAGTTCCTGCAGCAGGCCCTGCTGTTGCTGTTGCTGTTGTTGCTACCACTTTAACTGCCCAGGGGCTTGAGTCAGACTGTCCTCCTCTCTTACCTAGGTCCCACAGAGTTTTCCCACTAAACTTCTATGCTGTCTTAGGCATTTGTGCATTGAAAGAATTGAGAAGTCTGGAAACTTTCACAGCTGCCAGTGATTCAGTACCTTGAGGCCTATTACAGTTCTGTCCATGCCCCAGCATGACCCATGATAGACTGCACTCTGTTCCAAGCCCGGTGAGGTAAACCCTTCCTGTTGAATTTCCAGGCTGTCTTGGACTGGATATTTTTTTCACTCTGTCATTTTTGTGGGTTCTGTAGTTCAAGAATTTGTTTAGAGGGAGGGACTTCCGGGGGCAGAGCCAAGATGGTGGTGTAGAAGCATCAAGGTCCTGCAACTCCCACGCAGCCACCCCAAACACCCATAAAATATGACCCCAGACAAATTCTAAGACTCTCAAACTCACAGGAATACAGAAAACACATCTCTTGTGGAAGGCAGCTTGGGAGGAGGGGATCATAGCAGCAGGACGTGGGCCGAGGCCAGCCCAGCCTGAAACCTCAATGTGGCCAGGCCCTAGGACAGGTTGGGAAGAGCTGAGCCCTGCCGCAGCCAGTCTAGAAGAGAGAAGATCTACAGCCTCCAGCAACTCCACATCTACCAAGGCGGGAACAATAGGGATTAGAGAAAGGCAGCTTGGCAGGTGGGGATCAACAAGCAGGCCTGCAGGTTGGGAGCCACAACCAGCCCAGCCTGAAGCCAAAGGCAGCCAGGCCAGGCCCCAGGGTGGCCAGGAGGAGCCAAGCCACAGCCAGTCTACAGGAGAGAAGATCTACAACACCTCCACCTACTCCACATGGACCAAGGTGTGAAAAATAGGGATTAGAGAAAGGCAGCTCAGCAGGAGGGGCTCACCTGTGCAGGCTTGCAGGCCAGGAGCTGAGACCAGCCCAGCCAGAAACCACCATGCAGCCAGGCTCCAGGACTGTCAGGAGGAGCCAAGCCTCCAAAGCCAGAGCAGGAGTCTACTTCAGAGAAAATCTAAAGCACCTCGAGCAATCCTCACATCTACTACACCTGGATTAGAGAAGGTCAGTGAAACTGAGTGAAGCTTTCAAGCTAAAATTGGGGGAGGAAAAGCAGTTTGCCCTATCTACCCACAGGGCAAGGAAGCAGTGGGGGAAGGGTAGGAAGTGCTGCAACTGGCAGATGCCCCCAATGGGCTGCTTCAGAGCCCCTGGCCTGCAGACCCCTTGGGGGGCTGAGTTGATTGATCAGGTCCAAGTGCTGTTGCCTTGAGAGGCCTGGATGCAGATCATGGTCTTGGGTGGTGGTCCTGGGGAATGCTTTCAGCAAGCCAAAGCTGGGGTGCCTGCAACATCCCCCTAATAGCTCCGACATCTGGGAAAACCCCAGCAATTTGGAACTGAGCTTTCCCCCCTGGAAGCAGAGTTTCACAAAGCTAAAAAAAAACGACCATTTAATTGACTGGCCAACATGAGGAAAAGGAAGCAAAAATAAGAACAGCAATAAAATGGTAGAATCCTTTTTTGTGGACAAAAAGGATCAAATCATGGAATGGGAGGAAGACAACACAGTCAGAAGTCCCACACCAAATGCTTCCAAAATGCATGAAGAAGTATCTAGAAAGTATAGATAATCTGAAAAAGGACTTTGAAAAAGAAATAAGAGAAGCAGAGGAAAAACGGGGAAGAGAAATGAGAATGGTGCAAGAAAATCATGAAAAAAGAGTCAACAACCTGACTGAAGAAAATAACACCTTAAAATAGATTAACTCAAATAGCAAAAGAGGCCCAAAAAGCCAATGAGGAGAAGAATGCCTTAAAAAATCGAATTTGCAAGATGGAAACAGAATCTCAAAAGCATTCTGGAGAGAATAATTCCTTCAGAATTAGAGTGGAGCAAGTGGAAGCTAATGACTCCATGAGAAACCAAGCTACTATTAAACAGTTACAAAGAAATGAAAAAATAGAAAGCAATGTGTAATATCTCCTTGAAAAAAACACTGACCTGGAAAATAGATCCAGGAGAGACAATTTGAAAATTTTTGGTCTACCTGTAACTCATGACCAGAAAAAGAACATGAAAAACATCCTTCAAGCAATCCTCAAAGAAAATTGCACGGATGTTTTAGAGTCAGAGGGCAAAATAGAACTTGAAGGAAATCACCTAACACCTCTTCAAAAAGATCCTCAAAAGAAAACTCCTAGAAATGTTATTGCCAGGTTCCAGAATACCCAACTAAGGGAGAAAATATTAGAGGCTTCCAAGAGAAAACCATTTGAATACTGTGGAAGCACTATCAGGATAACCCAAAATCTGGCACCTTCTACACTGAGGGATAGAAGGGCTTGGAATATGATATTTCGAAGGCTAAGGGAATTGGGATTAAAACCAAGAATCAACTACCCAGCAAAACTGAGTATATTATTCCAGGGTAAAATATGGTCATTTAATGAGGTGGAGGACTTTCAAGCATTCTTGCTTATAAAAACAGAACTGAAAAGAAAATTTGACAATCAAACACAAGAAGCATGAGAAGGTTAACATGGGAGATAAATCATAAGGAACTTATCAAATTTGAATTATTTACATGCCAATATGGAAAAATAATAATAGTAACTTATGAAACTTTTCTTAGTATGAGCATAGGTCAAGGTAATACAAATGCATATATAAGTATACTTACACATATGTCTATATAGGATGCTATATGTGCATATGAATACATATCTGAGCATGTGTATATATGGGTTTATAGAGGGCATAGGATCAATTGAATACGAAGGGACAATACTTTAAAAGGCAAATTCTGAGTTGGGAGAGGACTAGAATGAGAGGAGACAGGGAGAGACAAAATGAGATTAATCATTCCGTGTGGAAGAGGCAAGGGATAACTTTTACAATTTTACTTTCATTTACTCTCATCGAATCTGGCTTAAGGAAGAAATGGCATAAACTCTAAACTGGGAAGCATGCCACACAAGAGAGTAGGGGTGATGGGGATGAAAGGCAGGATGACGGAGGGGAGGTCAGTGTCTGGGGGAGGGATGCTGGATGCTCACACTTCAATAAAGGGACAAGGACAGGGTAGAGAACAGAACAAGGTGGGGGGAGGGATAGGAAGGAGGGACATATGATCACTGTCACAATATGTGCACAATGAAGATGCCCTGTATAATCACACATCCACAGCCTGTATTGAATTGGTTGTTCTTCCAGTGGGGGTGGGTGGCAAGGGAGGAATCAAAAGACTCTAGAATTTAAAGCTCTGCAATACACGCAACTAGGAATTAAGATATACAGGGGCTGGCATATGGAGACCCTCCCTGCCCTACCAGAAAGTTAGAGAGCAGACCAGGGGAGGGGCTTTACAGTGGGATAGCTGTTTTGGGGTTGGGGTAGGGGAAAGTCGGGGAGAAAATTTGTCATTCAAAAATCTCATGAAAATGAATGATGTAAACAAGAAGCAAATAGTATTTATTACATAAATAAAAAAATAAAATAAAATAAAATAAGAATTTGTTTAAAGTCATTTTTACAGTTATGTCGAGGGGTTTGGGGAATAGCTTAAGGAAGTCTCTGCTTCTGTTCTGCCATCTTTGCTCCCCCCCCCACTCTAGAAATTCCTTTTCAAAGATAAAGTCACAAAATAGAGAAATTGTTGTTTCATTTGGTTTTAAAAAGAAAAAATACATATTAACATTGCAAAAGGAAAAATCACAACCAAAGAAGATTAAATAACATCAATTATTAGGACTATTTTTTTCATAAAATGTGCTAATAAAACTAAGACTAAAGAAAATAAATATTTCCAAAACTATGGATTTATCAGGTTAAGAAATCAGGAAATAAAAGATTTAAGTTAATCTATAAAAAAAATTAAACAAGTCATAAATAATCTCCCATGGTGAAGGAAGAAATACCAAGTCAAATGGATTGAAAAGTAAATTCTACCAAATATATAAAAAACAATTAATGTTAATATTATACAAAGTTCTTGGAAAGAATAAGTTAATAAGGAGTCCTACAAAAGTTCTTCAATGAAACAACTCTTATTTTGATACCTAAAATAGGCAGAGAAAAATGGAGAAATAAGTTTATAGACAAATTTAATGAATATTAATATAAAAAACAAGTAAAATATTGGCAAAAATGTCACAAGAATCATACTCAATGACTATGGTAGATTTACACCAGGAATGGGGATGGACCAATAATGGAAAAATTTAAGCACATTTGGCCATATGAATAACAACAATGGCAAAAAGGTGAATATTAATAAATGCCAAAAAATAGACTTTGGTTGAAGTAGGCCAAGTAAATAACATAAAACTGATACTACTACCCAAATTTTCCTAATTGTTCACTGCAATACTAATCAAAGTGCTGAAGAAGAGCTACCTAGCACTAGGAAAACAAAAAAGACATAGCATAGTCATTTGGGAGGAAAAGGTAAAGAATATCAAGAGAATTCATTGGAAAAAAATGCAAAAGGAAGGAGTCTAAAAATACCAGATCTTCAACAATACTATAAAGCTCTGATCATTGAAAACAACTTAATGCTGGATTACAAAATGGGGTGTTTGATTAATGGAATAGTTATATACACAAAAGCAAATGCATACAGTAACCTAGTGTTTGATAAACTCAAAGATCACAGCTATTAATGAACTCTCTATTTGATACAGTATTTCTGAGAAAAACTAAAAATAGTCTGACAAAAAGCTAGTTATAGACCAGTAGGTCACATTATATAGCAAGATAATTTCAAAATGTGTACATGATTTAAACAAAAAACTTATTAACATAAATAAAATAGTGGAACATGGAAGGAATTACCTCTCAGATCTTTGGATTGAAAAAAAAATCATGACTAAATAAAAGACCAAGAGACAGAAAAGTTCACAGAAGGAAAAATACATCATTTTCATTATGTTAAATTTAAAATACTTTTTCTGAAGCAAAATTAATGCAATCCAAATTAGAAGAAAAATGGGAAACTTGGGAAAAGATCTTTACAACCAGGTTCTTCCATAAAAGTCTTACTTCTCAAACATCAAGGAAATTGGATTAAATTTATAACAATATAAGCCATTCCCAAAATGAGATACAGTCAATAGATATAAATAGGCAGTTTTCAGAGAAAGAAAGCAAAGTTATTTTTAGTCATGTGAAAGAAGGCTGAAAATCACTAATAATTCTAGAAATGTAAATTAGAACAACTTAGAAATATCATGTCACAACCATTAGATTTGCTAAGGTGACAGAATATGAAAATGGCAAATGCTGGATGGTATGTGGGAAATTAGGGCAGATATTTTCTGTTGATGGAGCTACAAACTAATCCAAACATTCAGAAAAACAATTTGGAACTATGCCCATACTAAGTGGCTTTTGGTTTCCTGCTGAATGGTTATATAGGATGTGTTCTGAGGGTACCCATGAATTTTATGAGTTTTCACTCCCTTGGACCTCAATCAGAATTAAGAGTCAGTAAAACTGAAGGCTAGGATAAGGAACTCTTGCCAAATAAAGAAGATTTAAATTACCACATTAATATGACATAATTTGTCATTATTCTCCAATTAATGGGTATCCCCTCAATTTTCAATTCTATGATGTCAATTCTATGATAAAGAGTCGCTATAAACATATTTTGTATATGTGGGTGCTTTTCCTCTATTTTGATTATTTTGGAAATAGACCTAGCAACAGTATTACTGAGTCATAGGGTATGCACGCTTCCATAGCTTTTGGAGCATGGTTCTAAATGTATTCAAACAAGCCATATATGGGAAATAGATCAATCGTGGAAAAGAATCAAAATAAAGGAAAACTAAGGAAAACCAGTAAACATTCTTTGTGGAAAATGGTTCTTAGAAAATGGATTTTAGACTTGGAGACAAAGATGATGAGGAATACCTTTTCTTGGCACAAAGTATGATGGCCAATGAAAACATGCAAAGTAGGAAGATAAAATGGCTGTTATATAGGAGCAACCTGTGTTTCAATGCTGTTCAGTAAATAACCTTTTATCTAGTCTTAAATGTGGGTATTTATAGAATTACAAATTGACTAATGGATAAAAGACCTATTTAATTTTTTTTCTAGAATGAAGGGGAATTTTTGTTGATAGGATTTTGCATATGCTTAATGATGTTTTTCCTCATTGTATGAAAAATAATCAAAATATTACCTTTCAAAAATAACACTTGTGATCCGCTCTTCTTTGTAATTACAGCAGTCAAACTGTCCTCTCAGAAAGGTATTTCCACCTGGTTCTCACCACTTATTTCCTAGTTTTTTCCCATTTTATATTCCAACACAAATATATTAGCTAAATATAAAAAAAAACCTGACTATTTTATTGACCAAAGAAACCTATTCTTTCTTTTAAAAAAAATTATTGACTTGTTTAATTACTTTTACTTTACAAGATTCAGTTACAGAATCACTTGAGTTTCAGATTTTCTCCCCTGCCTTCCCCCCTCCACCTCTGTCGTGGCATACCATCATGTATGGAATATGCAAAACCTTTCACATTGTACAATAGTCTGGTTGTGTTGAAGCATTGTAATCAATGGAGCAAATAATAGGAAAAAGAAAAAGAAATAGAACCAAACATGGAAAAGACCAATACAATATGTTGCTTCAGTCTCCATTTAAACTCTGGTCTTTCTAGATCTTTCTCTGAGTGGAGATATCTCCATTCTGAGACTTGTAGAGCCGTCTTTAAACTGTGTTGCTAAGAGTAGTCCAGTTTATCAAGGATGGTCGTCACACATATCTTGTATCTGTGATTGTGTACAAATTTTTCCTGGTTATGCTCTTCTCAGTTAGCATCAATTCATATAAGCCTCTCCAGGTAATTACAAAGTCCATCTCCTACCCATTTCTTATAGCACAGTAGTATTCCATTACATTCATATACCATAACTTGTTCAACCATTCCCCGATTGATGGACATCCAGTAATTTTCCAGGTTTTTGCCACCAAAAGAGAGCTGCAATAAATATTTTTGTGAGTCCTTTTCCCACTTCTATGATCTCTTTGGGATACGACCCCAAAAGTGGTATTACTGGGTTGAATGGTATGCAATTATTTATACCATTCCGCATAGATCCAGATTGCCCTCAGAAATTTTTGTATCAATTCACAACTCCAACAACAATGCATTAGAGTTCCAATTTTTCAACATCCTCTCCAACACTTGTAATTTTCCTGTTTTGTCATCTTAGTCAATCTGACAGGTGAGATGTGGTATCTCAAAGTTGTTTTGATTTGCATTTCTTGAATCAATAGTGATTTAGAGCATTTCTCCAAATGCTTAAAGGAATCTTTAATTTCTACCTCTGAATATTACCCGTTCATATCCTTTTCCCATTTATCAACTGGGGAATGACTTCTATTCTTATAAATTTAATTTAATTCCCTGCATATTTGAGAAATAAGGCCTTTATCAGAGACACTGGTTATAAATATTCTTTCTGAAATTCTGACTTCCCTCATATTCTTGATTACATTGGCTTTGCTTGTATGTAAAATTTTCAATTTAATGTAATCAAGATTATCTATTTTGCATTTTATACTGCTCTCCAACTCTTCTTTGGTTATAAAGTCTTCCCTACTCCATAAGTCTGACAGGAAAACTATTCCTTGCTTCCCCAGATTATTTACAGTATCAGCCTTTATACCTAGATTGTGCACCCATTTATACTTGACTTTGGTGTATGGCATTAGATGATGGTCTATGCCCCATTTCTGCCATATGAAATTACAGTTCTCCCAGAATTTTTTGTCAAATAGTTAATGCTTAACCCAGAAACTGGGGTTTTGGGGCTTATCAAATAGTATGTTACTATAATCATTGACTACTGAGTCTTCTGTACCCACTGATCCACTACTCTATTCCTTAGCTAGTACCAGGCAGTTTTGTGGACTGCTGCCTTGTAATTGAGATTGAAATCTGGTATGGCTAGGCTACCTTCCATAACATTTCTTTTCATTAATTGACTTGATATTCTGGACCTTTTTTTTCCTTCCAAAGGAATTTTGTCACTATTTTTCTAGCTCTATAAAGTAATTTTGGTAGATTGATTGGTATAGCACTAAATATGTAATTTAATTTAGGTAAAATTGTCATTTTTATTATATTAGCTCTACCCAGCCATGAGCAATTGATGTTTTTCAAATTAGTGAGATCTGATTTTATTTGTGTGAAAACAGTTTTATAGTTGTGTTCATAAAGGCACTGGGTTTGTTTTGGCAGGTAGATTACAAAGTATTTTATAATGTCTGCAG
This sequence comes from Pseudocheirus occidentalis, assembly GCA_028646575.1. Taxonomy (NCBI): domain Eukaryota; kingdom Metazoa; phylum Chordata; class Mammalia; order Diprotodontia; family Pseudocheiridae; genus Pseudocheirus; species Pseudocheirus occidentalis. The sequence continues at coordinate 185,507,676 of CM053599.1, forward strand.
TAACTTTAAATGGGGTTCCTCTTACTATCTCTTGCTGTTGGACTCCACTAGTAAATCCATCTGGCCCTGGGGATTTTTTCCTAGGGAGTTCTCTAATAGCTTATTCAATTTCTTTTTCTGAGATGGGGTTGTTTACAGAATTTGCTTCCTCTTCTGTTAGTCTGGGCAACTTATATTTTTGCTGATATTCATCACTTTCACTAAGATTGTTAAATTTATGTGCATACAGTTGGGCAAAATAGTTCCCAATTATTGTTTTAATTTCATCTTCATTGGAGGCACATTCACCCTTTTCAGTTTTGAGGCTCAGAATTTGGTTTTCTTATTTCTTTTTATATCATATTGTCTAAGGGTCTATCAATTTTATTGTTTTTTCCATGAAACAAACTCTTAGTCTTATTTATGTAAATTCAATAGTTTCTTCCTTTCAATTTTTTCTAATATCTCCTTTGGTTTTCATTATTTCTAATTTAATTTTTAATTAGAGATTTACAATTTGTTCTTTTTCTAGCTTTTTCAATTTCATGCCCAATTCATTGACCTCCATTTTCTCTAATTTTTTCATGTATACATTCAGGGATATAAAACTTCTCATAAGAACTGCCTTTGCTGCATCCCACAAGTTTTGGTATGATATCTCATTATTGTCATTCTCCTGAATGAAGTTACTGATTGTTTTTATAATTTCGTGTTTAATCCACTCATTTTTTAGGATTAAATTATTTAGTTTCCAGTTAGTTTTTTGCCTACCATTCCATAGCCCTTCATTGCATATAATTTTTATTGCATCATGATCAGAGAAGGATGCATTTAATATTTCTGCCTTTTTGCACTAAATTGTGAGGTTTTAATGCCCTAGTACATGGCCTATTTTTGTGTATGTGCCATGTACTGCTGAGAGGAAGACATAATTCAGTTTTCTCCAGAGATCTATCATGTCTAGCCTCTCTAAAATTCTATTTGCCTCTTTAACTTCCTTTTTGTTCAGTTTGAGTTTAGATTTATCAAGTTCAGAGAGGGGGAGATTGAGGTCCCCCACTAGTATTGTTTTGCTATCTATTTCCTCCTCTATTTCCCTTGACTTTTCCTCTAGGAATTTGGATGCTATACTGCTTGGTGCATACATGTTAAGTAATGATATTGTTTCATTCTCAGTGGTGTCTTTTAGTAGGATGTACTTTCCTTCCTTATCTCTTTTAATTAGATGTATTTTAGCTTTTCCTTTATCTGAGATAAGGATTGCTACCCCTGCTTTTTTAACTTTACCTGAGGCATAATATACTCTACCCCATCCTTTTATCCTGTGTGTATCCCCTTATTTCAAATGTGTCTCTTATAGACAGCATCTTGTAGGATTGTGGTTTTTAATCCATTCTGCTATCCACCTCTGTTTTATGGGGGAGTTCGTCCCATTCAAATTCACAGTTATGATTACTACCTGTGACTTTGCCTCCATCCTATTCCCTCCCCTATCCATATCTTTATGTCTGCCTTGTCCCATTCCCTCCTTAAGAATTTTACTTTTGACCATCACCTCCCTCAGTATTTCCTCCATGTGTTACCCCTTCTTTACTACCATTTCCCTTTGCTACTCTTCCCTTCCCTACTCATTACCCTCCACTTCTTACACCAATCCCCCCTTATCCCTCCTACTGCCTGTAGGGTACAATAGATTATTTTTCTTAACAAAGTATGTTATTCTCTCGTTGAACCCAAACCAATGCTAGTACATTTCATATATTGCTCCTCTCCCTCCATCTTTACCTGCTATTGTTATGCATTTTCCTGTCTTTTCATGTTCAACTCTAAACTTAGCCATTTCATTGATTCCTCTTTAAATTAGAACCACTTAGAGTAATGATCATATGATGCTCATCTCCCTCCTTCCCACCCTTCCACTTTAGTATGCCTCTTCTTGTGGCATAATTTAACATCTTCTGCCTCTAGTTTTCCTTTTCTCCGATTGAAATCCCTTTCTCCCCTTAATAGGTTTTTAAATCTCCAGATCTGTCCAATTTTACCCACACCCTCTTTCTGTGTGCACCCTTTTTAAGTGTCACAATTCTTATACAGATTTCAATATTGACAGGTATCTGCTTCTCATAAAGGAATGTAAACAGTTTGTTCTTATTGAATCCCAAGTTAGGTGCATGTGTGAGTATCTGTGTGTCTATGTGTGTGTGTGAGTGTATGTTTTCCTTGTTTACTTTTTTGTGTCTTTCTTATATCTTGTAATATCTTATATCATTAGGAAATTCTGGAAGTCCTTTATTTCATTAAATGACCATCTCCTTTCCTGAAAGAATATGCTCAATCTTGCCATGTAGTTGATCCTTGGATGCAGTCCTAGATCTTTTTCTTTTCTTTTTCTTTTAATGTAGCAGCTGCCAAATCCTGTGTAATCCTGACAGTAGTTCTACAATATTTGAATTGTTTCTTTTTGGCTGCATTCAGTATTTTCTCCTTGACTTTGTAGCTCTGGAATTTGGCTACTGTATTTCTTGGAGTTTTCAATTTGGGATCTCTTTCAAGAGGAGATTGGTGAATTCTTTCAGGAACCATTTCTCCTTCTGATTCTAGGACCTCAGAACAGTTTTCTTTGACAATCTCTTGGAGGATGTTGTCCAGGCTGGTTTTTTCATCATGGCTTTCTGGTAGGCCAATAGTTCTTAGGTTATCTCTCCTGTATCTGTTCTCCAGATCAGTTGTTTTTTGAGTGAGATATTTTGCACTTTCTTCTAATTTTTCAATCTTTGTGTTTTATTTGACTGACTCTTGTTGCATCATAGAGTCCTTAGCTTCAGTTTGTCTGATTCTAATTTTTAGTGAATCATTTTCCTCAATTAGCTTTTGGAACTTTTTCCCCTATGTACATTTTTCATCTTTAGGGGGGTATTTTCTCCAGTTAGATTTTGAATGTCCTGTCAAAGTTGTCTAATTTTACTTTTTAAGGATTTAATTTCTTCAGGGAGATTTTTTTCCAGTTTGGTCACTGTAAATTTGTATTTATCTCCTACTTCTCTAATTTCCTTTTTAAAATCTCTTTTAAGATCCTCCAAGAAGGGTCTTTGGGCTTGAGACCCATTCACATTTCCTTCTGTGGTCTCCAGTGTGAGTATAGCATCCGTGTTGCCTTCTGAAATTGTTTGTTCTTGCTTACTATAAAAGATTTGATGGTCCTAGCCTTTGCAGTTTCCTTCTTCCCCATTGTGAGTGCATATGTCCTGGATTTTTGGAGTGGATCTCCGCTTTTGGGGTGCCAGAGTATTGAACGTCTCAGGCTAGGAGGTATGAGTTTGATAGCTATAAGGTATGAGTGTGAGACCTGAGGCCAAGACCAAAACTCTCAATGATTCCCCTGCATTGCCCTCAGGCTTAAAGAGCAACCTCTGGGGGTTGGGTGGTCTAGCTACTTCAGGTTTCAGAGTCTCAGGGCAGGGCTGCAGCTGAAGGCCTGAGGCAGAGGTGTTGTTTGCAGATTGGACCTGTGGTGCTAAACACCTGGGCTTTTCTTGGTAGGGCTTGCTGGCTCCACCCTCCTAGGCTTAGACTCTTTACTGTCTTCTCTCCCATTTCCTCAGCTACACTCAAGCCTGAGGCTGTTTCCACTAATTGAAGATTTTACTCTGGGTGGGGCTTTTAATTCCAGACTTTTCTGGGTCAGGGATGGGGGGATCCCAGCAACTAATCTTTATTCCTTCATTTTGGCTTCTGGAAGTATGGGTGTATAAGTTTAAACATCCAGATTGCTCCAGCAGAAGTTGCTGGCCCTACTGTGGGCCCCGAGTTTTTTCCTACCCTGTTTGATGGTCCTCTGTTCTGTGGTGAGATGGCTGCAAATCTCTCAGGCTGGGTGAGACTGTTGGCTAGCTGGGGCTTCTCCTCTGTCTGCTGTACTCTGCTCTCAGGTCCACACAGCTGAGGGTCCCATGTCCTCAGAGTTCTCCTTTCCCCGACTTGAGTAGGCACTTTCCTGGGCTTGGAATCTGCCACGTTCAGTCTCACAATGGGTTCTGTCACTCTTAAATTTGTTAAAATTCACTTTTTAGCCTTTAGCAACAGGATTGTTGCAGGATTGTGGAAAAGTTACTGCTTCTTTTCTGCCATCTTAGCTCTTCCCAGAAACCTATTATTTCTAAAAAGGTGGAAAAAAAACAAAGAGAAGGAATATATAAAGAGAATCCATAATTAAATTTTTCCACATTCTTTTAAAATTCTATCTTACATTCATTCATAAAGAGAATTACTCAAGAAAGCAATATATGATAATGAATTGGATGAATTAGAAAAATATTCACTATTTTCTCATAACCTTTGGTCCATTTTTTTATTAGGACAATTACTTATGCCTACATTTTCACTAGATTCCAACTTCTTTTCTCTCATTTGAAGGAGAAAAGCATTAAAACTCTACTATCTTTTGAAAGTATCTCTATAAATAATTGAATGTGCTCTGAAAGAAGTGCATACATTTATCTTTCAATAGATCCTTTTGAAACACATTTTTAAAGGAACTGATTCTTTTTTAGGTAAAGAAAAAGACATCAAGGAAATAGTTAAGCATCTTGGGATTTGTAGTCCAATTCAAGCAGAAGACTAGGGATTCATTATGGATGCTGAATGTCAAAGTGACAAAGAAGGAGATTTTTGAAGTATCTAGAGAGATGGAGAAGGGTGGGTGGAGACAAAATGAAGGTCAAAGAGAGCTAGGTAAAAATTCAGCTGAGCAACTGAAGGTGAATGCTATGGTGAACAGGTTCCTTAAGGTGTCTCATAGTGTGTACTGTAGGAGTAAGCACTAAGTGTAGCAGAATGCCTTCTTGTCAACTTCTGGTTTGTGGATGACAGAACTTTGAACAACCTGAGAATATTACTGTTTTCTGTTTGTTGTATTACAGAAAAGCACCCAAAAGATTTCACTTTCCAGGTATTGTCATCCTCACCCCAATTGCATGCACGGGATGCTTTTTCCTGTGTTTTAATTTGTTCTTTTAGTCTAATTATATTTCAGTCTCGTTAAATATATGTGCACATATACATGAATATGTGTGTGTGTGTTGAAAGCTATAGAGGAATACAGATAATATAGGTGAGTGGAATTTATCTCTTCTTGTGACCAGATATGATTATTTTGATGGCTTGAGCTACTAATTTTTATACACAACAAATATGAAGAAACTGAACTTTTCTAAATTCTCCAAATTAGGAAAGAAAAGATTCTTATGGATTCAGGGTACCATTCATGGTAAAAATCACAGTATCATCTTTTAAGCTCTATTAGAATAGGTTGCTTAGACCTAAAGTGACTTGAGAAGTTAATATAACCTACACAGTGTTGCAATGAGACTGAAAGAGAAAGCATGACTTTGACCCAGTCATATGACCATAAGTTAGCATGGTTTTGTGTAGGTGTGTGCTGGTAAATTGTTAGTAATTGTTTCTTGGGTGGTAGGGGATTATGACATTGTTTTTTAAATAATATGTTGATTTGAGCTTAATCTGCATTTAAAATATTTTCTTAACAAAAAAATTACCACTAAAATAAAAAAAAATTGCATCCTGATTTATATTGTTTGACATTTTCTGGGTGTAAATTTTCACACCCAACATTTAACAATTGCTAATTCTCTTTCTCTCTCTCTCTCTCTCTCTCTCTCTCTCTCTCTCTCTCTCTCTCTCTCTCTCTCTCTCTCTCTCTCTCTCTCTCTCTCTTTCATGCACACACACACACCTTGCCATAGGGAATATATCTTTTTTAAAAATTTAATTGATTTGTTTATTTACTATTCTCTACTTTTGTTTACTTACTAGAGAATCTCTCTTACCCAATAAGGGAAAATATGGATAAGAATTATGCAAGAAGAATCATCTGTGGAGGGCTTTGGATCTAGATCAATATATGGATTACATAAAATATTAAAATCAAGTGTAGCCTCAACGTGGCACTGTGAAAGGTAGAATAGGGAAACTATTCTCCAAATGCTAATTAAACTGACTGAGAGGGTGGTAAACAACTACTTACTTGTGTAACTCTGCCCTGCTCCATGATATTTGAATGTTCCTTGCTGTCTGGGTAAAATATATACATATACAGAGATAGATAGATAGATAGATAGATAGATAGATAGATAGATAGATGATAGACAGATAGATAGATATACAAACATACATACATATATGTATGAACACATGCAGATATACATGTGTATATGTATGTATGTATGTATGTATGTATGTATGTATATGTTTTACCTTGAGTTGGGAGCTCTGCAATTTGATTACAGTATTTCTCAGAGTCTCAAGACATGATTGGTGAGGTTTTTTTTTTCAATTTCTGTTTTATCCTCTACATCTAAAGGGTAGTTACAATTTTTCTTCACAATATCTTGAAATCTGCTGTCTAGACTTTGTTGTTGTTGTTGTTGTTGTTGTTGTTGTTGTTGTTGTTGTTGTTGTTGAGCATGGCTTTCAGGTAGTTAGATAATTTTAAAATTTTGTTTCTTTATTCTATTTTCCAGGTAGATTAACATCTCAATGAAATACTTCATAATTTCACCCAATTTTAAAAATTCCTTTGACTTTTTTTGTTTCTTTGTTAATTGAAGTTTCACTTAAGTAATAAGCTTCCACTTCCCTGATTTTGATTTTACATATTTTTTTTTCATTTGTACAATTCTAATGAGTTATTTGCTTTAATGAATTTTGGTAGCACCTTTACTATTTGTCCTACTCTGTTTTAAAGGAGCTCCTTTTTTAGTTTTTTAATCTTTAAAATTTATTTTATTGTTTACATCTTCTTTTCCATGAGAATTTGAGTTGCAGTTTCTCCCTGTCATTCCCCTACCCCCAACCTCCAAAACAGAGATCTCACTGTAAAGTCCCTCCCACAATCTGCTCTCTTGTGCCCTCCTCCAACGCCCCTCTAACTTTCTGTTAGGACAGAGATGGCCTCCCTACCCCAGTCCCTGTATGTTTTAATTCCAAGTTCCATGTATGGTAGAGCTTTAAATTCTAGATTCTTTTGGGTCTTCACTTGTCACCCACCCCCACTGGAAGGACAAGCAATTCAATACAGGCTGTACATGGGTAATTACACAGGACATCTCCACAGTGCACATATTGTGAGAGGTTGATTATAGTTCTCTCCATACTATTCCACCCTGACACCCTTTTTCTGTTCTCTACCCTGTCCCTGTCCCTTTACTGAAGTGTGTGCTTCCAGCAACCCTCCTCCATACCCTTCCATGCCCTCTGGCATCCTGCCTCTCATCCCCATCCCCCCTACTCAACTGTGTGGCATGATACCCAATTTAGAGTTTATGCCATTTCTTTCCTAAGCCAAATTCAATGAGAGTAAATGAAAGTAAAGTGGTAAGTTATCCTTTGCCTCTTCTATATGGAATGATTAACCCCATTTTGTCTCTCCCTGTCTCCTCTCATTCTAGTCCTCTCCCACCTCAGAATTTCACCTTTCAAAGTATCATCCCTTCCTATTCAATTCATCATGTACCCTCTCGGTACGCATATACATGAATGTTCAGATATGTATTCATATACATATATAGACTCCTATATAGACATATGTATATTTGTGTGTGTGTGTGTATACATACACACATATTTGTATTCCCTTCACCTATCCTCATGCTAAGAAAATTTTCGTAATTTACTATTATCATTTTTTCATATTGCCATGTAAATAGTTCAATTTTGATAAGTTCCTTATGATTTCTTTCCCATGTTTACCTTCTCATGCTTCTTGTGTTTGAATGTCAAATTTTCTGCTCAGTTCTCATTTTTTTCATAAAGAATGCTTGAAAGTCCTCCACTTCACTGAATGACCATATTTTCCTCTGGAACATTATAAACAATTTTGCTGGGTAGCTGGTTCTTGGTTTTACTCCCAGTTCCCTTGATCTCCAGAGTGTCATATTCCAGGACATTTGACCCCTCAGTGTAGAACCTCCCAGATTCTAGGTTATCCTAATTGTGTTTCCACAATATTCAAATGGTTTCCTCTTGATAGTCTGTAATATTTTCTCCTTGATGAGGGGGTTCTGGAACCTGGCTATAACATTTTTAGGAGTTTTCTTTTGGCGATCTTTGTCTAGAGGTGATCAGTGAATTCTTTAAAGTTCTATTTTGCCCTCTGATTCTAAAACATCAGGGCAATTCTCCTTGACATTTTCTTGAAGGAAGCTTTCCAAGTTCTTTTTTTAACATGGTTTTCAGGTAGTCCAATAATTTTCAAATTGTTTCTCCTGGATCTATTTTCCAGGTCAGTGGTTTTTTCAAGGAGATATTTCTTGGTTTCTCATAAAGTCATTAGCTTCCACTTGCTCCACTCTAATTCTGAAGGAATTATTCTCTTCAGAATGCTATTGAGATTCTTTTTCCATCTGGCAAATTTGACTTTTTAAGGCATTCTTCTCCTCATTGGCTTTTTGGGCCTCTTTTGCCATATGAGTTAATTTGTTTTTTTAAGGTGTTGTTTTCCTCAGTCAGGCTGTTGACTCTCTTTTCATGAATTTCTCATATCATTCTCATTTCTCTTCCCAATTTTTCCTCCATTTCTCTTTTTTGATTTTCAAAGTCCTTTTTAAGACTATCTATGGCTTGTAGCCAATCTTCATATTTCTTGGAAGCATTTGGTGTGGGAGTTCTGACTGTGTTGTCTTCCTCCAATTAAATGCTTTGATCCTTTATGTCCCCCAAAAAAGGATTCTAAGGTGTTATTGGTGTTCTTGCTTTGCATCATTTTCCTCATGTTGGCCAGTAAATTAATTGCTTGATGTTATTAGCTCTGTGGAACTCTGCTTCCAGGGGGGAAAGCTCTGTCCCAAATTGCGGGGGTTTTCCCAGCTGCTGCAGCTATTTGAGGGTGCTGTCACCCCCACCAGCTTTGGCTTACTAAAAGCACACCCCAGGACCACCACCTGAGTCCATGATCCAGATCCAGGCCGCTCAATTCAAGAGTCCTTGGCCCTGAACAATCATCTTGGCCCCCCTGCAATGTGAAGGCCAGTAGCTGTGAAGCAGCCCAATGGAGGCAGTTGCCACTTGCAGTCATTCCTGCCGCTTCCCTACCCTGGCAGCAGTTTGGCCAGACCACCTTCCCTTCCAACCTCTCCAATTTAGCTAGATTCCACTGACCTTTCTATGAGCCTTATTTCTTCTGGCTTGATAAATGTGGAAACTTCCCCAGGTTCTTCTGATCTGCTTTCCTGTAGACTCCAGCTGTGGTTTCTCCCAACCTCCACGGGGCCAGGCCGTGGTTTCAGGCTATGCTGGCCTTGGCTCCCAGCCTTCCCCAAAGAGCCCCACCTCCCAAGCTGCCTTCATTGAGTGATATGATTTCTGTATTTTTGTGAGCTTTGGAGCCTTAAAATTTGTTTCAAGTCCTATTTTATGGGTATTTAGGGTGACTGTGTGGGACCTCCAAAGCTTTGCTGCTTCTGTGCAGACATCTTGGTGCTGCCCACCCTAAAAGAGTTCTTTTTTTAAGGGATTTTGTTCCTCCTTAACCATAGAGTCAATACTGTTTTTAAGGTCTCATTTTCTCCAGTATTTTGGGTTCTCATACCAAATTATTAATTCTCTTCTGATTTTTTTCTCATACCATTCTCAGTTCTTTTCCCAGTTTTTCCTCTATCACTCATCTCTTTCTTTAACTCATTCCAGAATTATTGCTGGTTATGTGATCAATTAGCATTTTTCTTTGAGGTGTTTGTTGCAGTCTTGGTCTTCTCTGCCACTACAATATTTTTTATGGTCAAGTTCTTTGTTATTGTTATTTTTCATTTGTTGTTTTTTCAATCTATTTCTTTACTTTGAGCTTTGGGTTAAAGTTGGTCTCTGCTCACCTGGGCATACAGAGGCACTGTAACAAGCTTCTGGGTTTGTGTGTGTGTGTGTGTGTGTGTTTCTGTTTTCAAAGCTAGTTGTGAGGTTATTCAAGTTTTTCTTGATTCCATGTTGGGATTATTCTGGGAGACTTGTGGTAACTGGTCTCTGGGTCTGAACTGTCACTCTATCGAGAAAGTGTTCTTGCTTCCCTGAAACCAAAAATACTATATTCTAATAAAATGAATAATGGATAAAGCTAATAGATAAAGACAAACAAAAGTATACATTACCCACTAGATTGCAAAAATGACAAAAGAGGAATGTGGCAGATATGGGATAAGTTACAATAAAAAGGCAAATTATTCATTGTTGATAGGGCTCTCAATTGGTATAACTATCTGTAAAGTAATTTAGAATTACGCCTCAAATGTTTCAAACTCCAGATACTCTTTGACCCCACAGAGATGAAAAGAAGTAAAAATACTGATATGTACTCGTTTAGTTATAGCAGCTCACATCATTATTTTGAAAAAATAACTTATAAAAACTCAGGAATGGAAGGTTTTATCCTATTGTGTATTGACAATTTCCTGCAGTATATAAATGTAACATCTTATTATTGTGTCATATGAAGCAATGAAATGGGCATTTTCAGAGACACTGGGAAGACTTCTGTGAACCCCTACAGAGAGAAAAGTGAATATCTAAAAGAACAGATTTTACAATGAGAGCCAGATTGTAGAAAAGAAAACAACTTTCAAAAGATGCAAAAAAACCTGACCTATAAGAGACCCTGGTGGTGCTGTAATACTTATAGGAGCATGGAGACAGATCTTTGTCCCTAAATAATTGCATCACTTCATCATGTTTGATTCAACTACAAATTTATAAATATTTAATTCTACACTTCAGAATGTCCACAAACTTATTGATATTGAGTGTACAATATGTTTCCATTCTATACCATTCTTGTATGTGTATTTCTGTAAATAGATGATGAACCCAATATTCTGAAGGTATTACTTTGTTTAGTTCTCTTAATTCTTTATTCTTAGTGCAGTATTTAAGCCATCTGTTTCATCCTTCAGTACCAACATGATTAGGCCTTGTCTTTTTGTTGTTGTATATGCCTTTGATTACTTTTAATTATCTCTCCATGCAAAAGTCATTATTAATATTAAACTGAAGACTACTAATGCACAGCATGCATACTGATATTACCCAAAAGTCCACTATTTTTATTATTCTAAAATCAAGTTCCTTGATTCATAGACAAATAACATTATCAAGCAAAATATGAACAGAAATAAAATTGAGGTTTTATAATATGTATTTTAATGCCTGTAGAAAATTCCAGATAAGCTTTACCATACCACTATTAAAAGTCTTAGTGTTAGGAAAAACACCAACAACAAAACTCCAGTGATGATGATTTAGGAACAAGAAAATTAATCCCAGGCCAAAAATACTCTCTAGAATATCTTCCTTCTGTTTTTTGATATCTGCTTCTTTATTTCTGAACCACATTATAGATGCAGCTGTCCAACAACTTTTAAGAACTTTCAAGGACAAATTAAGATGTAATCTCTGTAACTAACTCAAACAAGTGGTACTGCAATTAGATTCCCACCCCAGGAATTATTTCTGATTCACCATCAGTGGCAGGAATTGACTCTGTCATTTCATAACAAATAATTTTTCAAGAGATGAGAATCTAGTTGTTTAACAAGAGTCAAGTTTCAAAGATGTTAAACATGAAAAAGTATCTGTCACACATGCACAGGAATAATGTCTCAAATACCAGTTTTTAATTATATTAAAATAAGAGGTTATTTTATATTAACAAAAAGCTGAAATTGGACATTAAAATATATGTAACAAATTTTCTATTTGAAATTATGTTTAATTATCCATTATTCAATTATGTGTCAATTTAACTCTATTTCTTTGTCTCTTTTTAAACAATTTGTTTGGCTGTTAGGGTCATATATGCAACCTTTTTTTTCTGATTTCTTTTTTTAAGTTAAATACTGACAGATGGCAACCTAAAAGATCAGTCTTTCGCAGTATGATAATATTTCTTCCAGCACACACAGTTTCAAAATTTTTATAATTTTTGTGCAATTCAACAAAACCTCGTGGCAGATATATATATATATATATATATATGTAAAAATCTCATAATCTATTCTCTAACAGACATATCAAAATGAAGTTTTGCTTAAACAATTAGAGGGCAACTTTATATAGGAAAGAATGCATATTATTCATATGTGTTATATGTAGCAGTATAAGCAGTATTAGAGTCAGTCCTGTTTTCTGGCCATGAGGGTATAGGAATTAAAGCTTGTGATTCCATAACCTAGAACTCTGAGTTACACTAATAAGCCATACAATTTTTTTTTCAAACATTACTCTTCTCCAGGAGCAGAAATAAATCAATATAATGAAAAATGTCTATTTTCACCACCAAAGTATTTGTATTATGGACAATGATGTTGCTGTAGTATCCAACATTTTCTTTATTTATTTGACTTGCCCCCAGAAAAGGGGCAAAATTCTTATGCCTATTAGTTAAACAATCTTTCTTGCTCATTCCCTACCATTTAGTAAGAATTGAACTCTAAGTGGATGACAATCTAGTGAAGGTGACCATTGTGTACTTTTGTGTAAAGCCAAGAACATGAACCTGTTATACAGACTACAGCTCTGAATGACTTTAAGGTTCTTATCACATAGTATAGTAAACTCTCTATTTAGCAGTAAACTAAAGCAAAACATTCCCAGAAACCAAACTACAACATTCATAATGATATAACATAACAACTTATTACTAAAGTGGCCACATAGTCTTAAACAAAAGATATCATTCAGTAAGTCACAATCTGAATCAATCAATATAAAGTACCCATCTAAAGTCTTCTTTCATCTTAATTGGATACTGGCTTCCAATTGCCCTTAATTCAATCTTCCTTAAGAAGGAATAAATTTTAGGGAGTATAAAATACAAAGGTCTTCCACCCCTACATCACAGTAAATCATAATCTTGTCAGTCATCACTAAGCATCCAAGTAGAGGTCCTTTCATCTTGACTGGAGGCTGAGTCTCAAACTCCATGATTCCTCTTCCATTCTCCCAGCTCTTGTGAGAATTCACCCAAGTATAACCTGTATTCACAGTAGGTAACTCCTAGGTTCCAGTCCAACTCCTGGTTCAGCTTCTGATACAGCTCCCAATCCAGCTCCCAGTCCAGTTTCTGGTCCAGCTCCACCCATCAAGCTTAGCAGAGTTACAACAATACTCATACACATTGCCAGCACTTTCATCAATTCACTTTCTGCCTCTGAAATCAACACAAAAAAACGGACAGGGCCTCTCTGAGAAATTATAACTAATCATCAGTAAAGTCCTGGAACCTCTGAAAGCATCAGTAAAACCCTCCTTCAGGACTTCTAAAAATAGACAACAGGGCAATCCTATTTCAGATCTTCTGAACCAGGGTTTCCATAACAGCAACACCCTCTTTCATCAGAGAAGTCTGACAAAGTACATTAACACAGAAGAACAGACAGACGTAGTACCAGCACCACAACCATCCTCCCTCCCAGTTCTGCTCAGTCCCAGCTTGTGTTTCAGGTTTTATATCATAAATTCCTTCCTGTTCTGGCCCCTTCCTGTTGCATCAGCAAGTTTCTCCTATCTCCTAATCACTGGTGGGTCTCAAAGGCACTTGAATAGCTGAAACAAGGAGCTAAATACTTGAATAACTGAAACAAGGAGTTAAGTATTCCACAGTCTGTATCTTGCATATGTCTCTTTATTTACATTTTGAGCATACACAATTCCTCCTGGAGATAGGAACTAGTTGTTTTTTAAGTCTGTTTATTGGGGGGGGTTGCCTTTCTTTGTATTCTCAGCATGTAGAACAGTGCTTGGATCATAGTAAGAGTTCAATAAGTGTTTGTTAATTTTAAACTGCCAGGAGACTCAACAAAAATCTTTTATATACAATTGAAGTACATTTATTCTTATAGCCATATGTTTGTCCAGAGTTTCTAGGCACTGAGAGCTTATATGATGTGCTCAAGTACACAAAGACACTATGTATCATAGGAGAGACTTGAACGCATCTTCTTGAATTCAGTATATCTATTTCCCCTGCAATATGGTGATTAAAGCAAAATGAAATCAATTTTGATCTGACCTTGGAGCTTTGGGTGTGTAAATCGAAGCAACAATAGATTCCCAAAACAATGCTACTGTGAACAGCTTTTAAGATTTGGATTACACAATAGTAGTGAACACTCCGTTTATTCCATTACAAATCAAGATTCAGTACAATATTCACAATATAATATCTTATTACAGAAAGTTACAATATTTCTTATTACTGAAAGTCACAATATTTAGAACAAAGAACAAAAGAAGTATCACCTGGTTTCCCTAAAGGGGAAACCAGCTTAACACTTAAAGATTCAATCAACAATTCACAATATACTGATCTTCCATTCATGGGGCAACCATTAACTTTAGTTTCCAATAAAGTCCTTAGAAAAACCACACAAACTCTCCACTCCTTGACTTCCAACAAACCTCAGTTTAGTCCAAAGGGAGGCCTTTTCTTCATTTTGACTCTGGGTGGTCTCTCTGATTCTATGGATCCTCTTCCCTAGTCCCAGCTCCATCCTGAATCTGCCAGTCATCTGGATTCAGGAGCTGACAGCTGTCAGGCTCTCATCCAGTCCTCAGAGATAAATAGCTCCCAGGTCCTTGTCCATTCCTCAGAGCAATCACCGGCACACACTGAAGTTCAGAGTGTTCAGCACACCTCAAACCCTTCACTACTTCTCTTGCCTTGAACTCAAGGATCAGCCAGGCCACAAACAAAGTCTCATCCTGTTCATGTTTCAGTCAGCTTCCAGATACTGGGAGAGGAAATCTCTCTCTCTCTCCCTCTTTTTCCCAGCTGACTTCAGTCTCCATGAATCTTCCTTCACTGAGGAGCCAAATCCAATTCTGCCTCTCTCTCTCTAAAATTCTTCTTTATATACGGCACTGGCCTCCTGTCTCAGCCAATAGCCTTCTTCCAACTCAACAGGGGAGTTCACACCTTTTCAACAATGGACAGAGTTCATACCTTCTATACTTAGCCCTAAGTTACTAGGTGCTACTTATCCCTAGGCTACTAAGTGCTAAGTATCTGATAAACTGATTACTATTACAGGGTGGGAGTACTGGTGACTAGATAAGGTATAAGTAATGATTCACACACATGATTTTCATTTTTTTGGTGAGATTGTAAAACAAACTTGAAGTACAACTCACACCCTCATTAATCCTCCCGGTGCCTGATATGGGACAGGACACTACTACTAGTTTACATCTCCAATTATTTAAATCTAACCTTGAAGAAAAATACCATTAAACTATAGTATAAGCAGTATAGAAAGGCAGGAAGTGTGGTGAGGGAATAAGTCAAAATTTGAATAGTTAATCACATAAAATGTCAAAGAAGGAAAATAATTATTAAAATGTGTGTAATTGAACTAATCAATCAATGTGCATTTGTTAAGCACCTACTATATACCATTCACTGCTGTTGTTGTAATGATACTGTCAGTGTGTCATAATAAATGGATCCAGCAGCATACAGGGGCTTGGTCCATCACTTATCTTTGCTTCTACAAGCAGAAATTAAAAAACAGTGACATCTTGAATTATGGGATGAATCGCAGTTAGGCATATAAATAGGTCAATAGAAAGGACAGTCAAAATATCATACTGATCCACAAAAGAATGTTGAAAAGAATAATCAGCAGAAGGTACTTTGTGATGACATAGTCCTGTCTAACTTAAAAGAGAAAGAGATGGAGAATTTAACTACCTTTAAAAAGTTATTAAATAGCATAATTGAAATTCAAATCCAATTTCTCTCCTTTTAAATGCGGCATTTTTTATTACTGTATCATACAGAAGAGATTTCTATTCTAAGCCCAGCAAATAAACATTCTACATCACTGATGAGAAAAATGTGCTGTGTATTTATAAAATGCTCCATGGTATTTTTGGAACCTTATATACTCAATATGCACACATTACACATTTAAACTAGTTAAAATAATTATTAAGATAGGTTTTTGGCAGGTCACAGTGTCATGTATGAGAGTGTCACCTCCACAGCAGGGATCAAATACTTGTTTCAGGAGTTTGTTGAGAGATTATATCACGTAAATTTTCATTTCCTTGTGTGGTTCAGAATGTATTATCAGTCATTATTCTAACAGGAACTTCAGACATAATATCTTTGACTTCACTAGGGATTAAAATTTATGTTTGCTTTCAAAATATGACAGTGATTAAAATACAGTATTTGAGAAACAGAAACAATGATAGTTACATTAAATACTTTAATATTAAATATACTTATAAATATGTTTGAGTACTTTAAGGATTCATGTTTCCATGAATATGTTTCCTTGGGGAAATTACTTAACCATCCATGAAATAAATGGGTTGGATCAGATGACCTCTTATATCTCTTTCAACTTTAAACATGTGGTATTTTGTGATCTCTGAAATGTTCCCTCTACCAAGACACAGCATAACCCTTTTGCCAAATTGACAATTAATGACTAAATACATTCAATAAAGTTCATCATTTGGTGACCAACTTTTTGGAGATGAACTTTTATAAACAATTAAGCTGGTCCTTAGGTAACAGAGATAGTTCATTACAGAGGGTATGAAACCTATCTAATCTGGTACTATGTGCCAAACGATCATGCATTTTGTGTTGTTTACATGATCAGTGGTTTTTCTTCATACAGTGACTTTAACAATAAGTTAATGACCACTTTCAGGTAGATATTGCTCTTTGGTCAATGAATACAAGTAGGCCTTTGGAAGATCAATTCAAACAAATAAATTTATTTTTTAAAAAAATCTCAGTTAAATGGAGATTGAAAGATGGACAGACTCAAACTTTTTCCACTTCATTTCTTCAATGTAATTTGGCTAGCATGTTTTTTTCTTTGGTAAATTTTCAGTAAGTAGAATTCCTTTAAAACACCATCAAAGGATCATGAAGACTATAATACACATTCTAAGTCCAATTTCAATGTTGAACAGAAAAGTTACATATTGGAAAGCAAATTATTTGTAGATACATATTACAATGGAATATAACTATATTTAGACAATGATAATATAAACCTGCTTTTTGGTTTTATTTGCTTGAATCTCAAAGAAAGAAATTATTTTTTTATTCATCATGGTTAATTGTCTCATTCAAATGCTTTTTTAAAAGTAACACAGCAAACACTAGTATTATTAACCATTCTGCTTTTTCTTGAAATTTTTGGAGGAAAGAAACACTAATTATTGCCCTTTCTGGATAAATCAGGAATGTGTTATTTGTCAAGTGATAGGGTGGCATCCATGGAAACAATAATTCCCTTGATTTGTAGTCTAACTATAGAAATTACTATAAGTAATGTGACGTAATTGTAGTTTGTGTAAATTATATGATTAACAGAGGTGATGCAGGGATTGTTTTTGCAGGACTGTTTCACTTCCTAGGGATTTGGTCATGCATATTTGACTCCACAGGGACTATCAGAGGCTCTGTCTTCTTATTAAAGTCCATATACAATAAGATAAAATTAAGTAGGAATTGTTATATGTTCTTTATTAAGGTATCAAAGAATGTATCCCTCCATAAATTATCATAGACTATATCCCTGATCTATGAGAGGTGCCATTGTCAAGGAGATCTGGGGAATGTTCCCTTATAAACTCTGTGAAATATAAATGCATGCATGCATGCATATATACATATACATGCACATATATATATACATACATACACTCATACATACATACATACATGTGTATCTGTGTGTTGTGGTGACTCTTCTGAAAAAATTTCAGTTATAGAATATGTTTCTTTCAGGAATCAGAAGCATTGTAACTAAGGAGATCACATCTCTGTAACAGAGGGTTATTGAAATTGTTTGGAAAGGGGATGTAAGGGTTGGAAAACACACTGTCTTCTATGTGACCTTGTGAGAGATAATAAGTTATTTTGAGAGCAAGACTTTTTAAGATAACCACCCCAGCTTAATCACTTAAGGTGGAGATATTGCCTTAAAAATGAGAGAGGGGTGGGTTTGAGAGACAGACACAGACACAGACACAGAGATTGAATTTATTTGAGAAACCTGCTACAAAAACATGCATATTACAATTCCTTTCACAAAGCAAAGATTAGTAATCTGACCAACAACTATACCTGAGAGAAACTATTGCTACTGCTCTGAGATATAATAGTTTAAACATTAAAAATCTAAATTGCTTAATTTATGGATATTTTTACATATGCAGAGAAAATATAAGGTCAATTTATCAAAGTGAGATAGAATTCATTAAATATTCCTAATCATCATTTAGTCTTAAATGACATGTGAGATCAATCTGATTGCTAAGAAAATAGGATGAATTACTTTATGCTACCATCTACATATATAAATACTAAGATGTTGGTAGCTTGTGGAATATTTTACAAAGCATAAAATACTCCATATCCAAGACAATATGCAACATAGCTTTTCTAATATGTATATGGGAAAAAATGTGAAAGGTAATTGCATGATTTAAAAAAAATCATGCCAATTAGTGTAGAGTTCAGATGCCAAGTTTCAACAAAATAAATAAGTCATTTAAAAGTGAGCTGTCATTAGAGGTGGGGAAAGTTTATGTGGTGAGACTATAATACAAAAATACTTCACAGCAAGTAAATCATGGTCAGTCATTCAGCATTTTACCAAATCCATGACTGATGTACATGAATAGAGAGCATTACTTAACTGCTGACTCTGCTTAGGAAGACCCTTCTTTCAAGTATTCTTTCAAATACTTATTTTTTGCATGTCACTGATGTCTTTGGCTATCTGGATAAGATAGAAAAATATTTTGAGGAATCCTGGAGCTCATGAGTTTGCAAGCTGCTAACTCAAGTAGTAATTGACTCTACCTGCCACAGCCCCCCCTCTTACCATGCTTGGAGGGGTAGGAGTTAGAGTGCTCCCAAAGCCTTCCAAAGCAGAGAGGAGACCCTCAGATGATTCTACTTGGCCTGGACTAAAATACCAGGTTTAAATTCCAAATAAAAAATTTCCCAATGGTGTTTTGTCTTCCAACCACTGCTCTCCTGATTCCTTTTATGTGTTATTTTCCCCTGTCAGTTGTAAGCTTGTTGAAGGAAGACACTTTCTTAGTTTTTATTTTTTGTATTTATTTTTCTTTTTATCAATTCTACCACTAATGCTTAAACAGTTCCTGGTACATCATGCATGTGTAATAAATGTTTATTTAGTTTGGACTGGATAAGTGATGGTGTCATCTCTTATGAGAAGAGGGGTTAGAATGGCATTTGGAAACTACTGAAAAGAAGAGATTTGCAATGTCTGTCATGGAAAAATATAACTAGAAATTAATCAGAAGAGCGTAAATAAATTTCCAAGAAACAGTGCATTTTTAATTAATATTAGATAATGTGGATTTGAAACAAACGAACATGACACAATTGTGCTGCTCACTCTAGTAGTGTTCAGGTACAGGGGCAGGAATATTTTTGTTTTTTTAATAAATTTTTTATTTGTTTCCTTCTTTGCATCATTCATTTTCGTAAGATTTTTGAATTACAAATTTTCTCCCCGTCTTTCCCCTAACCCAACCCCAAAACAGCTATCGCACTGTAAAGCCCCTCCCCTGATCTGCTCTCTTTCTGTTCAGGCAAGGAGGGTCTCCCTACCCTAGCCCCTGGATAGCTTAATTCCTAGTTGCATGTATTGCAGAGCTTTAAATTCTAGATTCTTTCGGTTCCTCCCTTGTCACCCACCCCCACTGGAAGGACAAGCAATTCAATACAGGCTGTGGATGGAGAATTATACAGGACATCTTCATAGTGCACATATTGTGACAGTGATCATATGTCCCTCCTTC
>CM053599.1:185528023-185569094 GCA_028646575.1 Pseudocheirus occidentalis
AAAGAACATTATTGCACTTCTGGGAGGAATAGTCAGCAGCCACCTGGGTGATTTAGAGTAAGCATTCCTATGTTGCAGAAGGATTTCCATACTTTGCTTTCAGCTCACTCCAATAGTCAGCAATCAGATGCAGTCTTTTGAATTAGTAAAACCCAAACACTCTGATACAAAACAGCAAACCCTAATTATGTTATCTTCGGGCAAAATGTTAATTTCTAAAATTTTACACTGAAGGAATTTAAAGGTTCTATTGCTTATTTTGCATCAGGAATCAGCAGGGTGATAGACATTGTAGCAGTAAACATAATGAGCAACACATGTAAACTAATTATCATCATTCCAAAGTGAAACATTTAACAGAATTACTATTGTGTGTGTGTTTTTCCCCAGATACTAATTCTTAGATTCCTGTAAAAATGTCAACTCTAGAAAATCCCTCTCTTTGGGCTTTCTGTTATTCTCATCCAATTTGTTTTATAATATCCACTATTAAATAAACAATAATTTAAAAAATGCTGTACAATCTATATATGCTGTGAATTCTATAATAGAAACTCAATACAAAAAATGAATAGCAACAAAGACTATACTAAATCAAGAAAGATGTCTGAGTAGTTCAAGACAGTACTTAACATGTAAATCTGGATAATTTTTTTCAGGGGTTACAGTTGCATGGACAAAGACAATGGGATTGCAGTGCTCTACAATTAGCCATTTCCAAGATTTCACTTAAAATTCAATTTAGTTGAAATCAAAAAATATTTGTAATGTCTCTACTTTCTGGAAAGCCTTGTTCTAGACTCTCATTATGTAAAGACTGAAACACAACAGGCCCTGATTTCAAGAAGTTTATTTCCTATTAGGCAAGTCCCTCCCACCAAAAGAACAAACAAAGAAAAACATGAACTTGGCTTGATTTTCCCCCTTCCCAGATGTCCTGGAAATATCCTTCCTCTTTTACTCAGAATTGCCTTTAGGAACTTTCATACAAAACTTGTATCAAGGACTGTTTGGAGGTATATCAATGGACCATAAATCCTATGCAAGTTTACAAAGTAACATTACATTTCAGATGATGGTGGGTTTCTACTTAACTCCATAAACTGGATGAAGAAAATATAGAGAATTTGCAAGGGTAATGCATAAATACTAATTATTCTTCATGCCTTTCCTATTAGTTTTACCTTTCCTTTAGGGATTTGTCCTCCACTTTCCTATACTTTTCCCTCAATTATTGCAACTCTGAGACAAGGTAGTATATTTGAAAGATCTTCACCATCCCCATCAAATTACCATTGGTGGTCAAGGAATATGTGTTCTAGGCCTTTCTCTGTTATTCACTAACTATTTGATTTAGGACAAACCAATTAACTTCTTTAGCCCTCTTCTTTGATTTCTATTGCGAGCTAAGATTAAATCACCAGACAAAGAAGCACGCCAAGGTGGAGCAGAGAGCAGAGAAGAGCAGACCGGGAAGCCCCAGGCAGCCAGGAGAATCACCCAGCCTGAGAGGTTTGCAGCCATCTCACCAGAGTACAGAGGATCATAGAACAAGGCAGGAAAAAAAAACTTGGGGCCCACAGCAGGGGCAGCAGGTTCTGTGAGGGCAATCTGGATGTTTAAACTTATACACCCATACTGCCGGAAGCCAAGATGGAGGAATAAAGTTTAGTGGCTCCCCTAAATCCCTCCTAGACCAAGAAAAGTCCAGAATTAAATGTCCTAATCAGAGTAAAATATTGAATCATTGGAAACAGCCCAAGGCAAGGCTGAGGAAAGGGGAAAGAAGAAAATACAGAGTCTAAGCCCAGTAGGGTGGAGCCAGCAAGCTCTACCAAGAAAAGCCAATTTAGCACCACCAGCCCAATCAGCAAACAACAGTTCTGCGTCATGCCTTAAGCTGTAGCCAGCTCTGAACACGCTTGAACCATAGCTCAGGGACACAGGCTCTGAATCCTGAAGGAGCTGGACCAGCTGACCCCAACAAGTTACTCTTTAAGCCTCAGAGTAACTCAGGGGAATCACTGAGTGTCTTGGTATTGGCCTAAGGCTACACGCTCAGAGCTTATACCTACCAACAGGGGAGTTCATGCCCTCTCAACAGGGGACAGGACTCACATCTTCCATATTTAGCCCTAAGTTACTAAGTGCTAAGTATCTGCTAAACTGATTGCTATTACAATATATGATCAACTTCTGTAAAGGTCTCCCTATCAAGAATGGTTAGAATTATCCTATTTCATTAAATAAAAGATCTTTTCCTTTCAGTTTATTACAGTATATTATGTTTTTCTGCCTTATTTATTCTTGGTTCTAATTTTTTGTTGTTTGCCTTCCAGAAAAACCTTCTTTCAAGCTCTCTATTTTCTAACTGCTTATAATAATTTTTCTTTGCTCACAAAATTTTGATTTAGACTGTTGCATTCCTATGAGTTTTCATTTTAAAAATCCTTGAAGTGACCAATTAATTCTTTATTTCCTTTGATTCTTATAGGTTTTGGACATTGTCATTCAATAATTCTTGTAATCTTGTATCTTGGATTTTATTTTGTGTGTAATTGTGTATCTATATGTGTGGTTTACCCATGCTTTCCTTACTCCTTTAATATCATTCCTTGATTTGCTTTTTTTTCTGTTAGTGCCAAAATAAAGTGCCAAATAAAACAAATCTCTACTATAACCACATTTGAAAATACATGGCTCATTTTTCACCCTGGGTTCATAACCTGTATATCAAGAGGTGGGTAAAGGGTTCCAGGACTGAATTTTTTTCAAGAGTAAAAATTTAATAAGTATTTATTAAAGTTCTTTCATGTGCCAGGCACAGTAATACCCACAATGGAAAAACAATTGGTCATTAGATTTATCACAGTTCTTAAGTCATTCAAAATTATTTTCCTTTACAATATTGGATCCTTGATGTATTTCTAGGCTTTTAATAAAAATAGTTTTTTTCTTGGTTACATGACAAGAACTTGAGGTACATATTGCTAAAAGCCCAGTTCAAGACCAACTTCCTCTATGCACACTTTCACGCCCACCTCACAATGTTTCCCTTCAGTTTGAATCCCTTAAGAAGGCATATACCTATATGTTATCTACCAAGTAATGAGACTAATATCACATATGTTATATAAAATAAGCTAGAAATTTCATGTTTTCTTAACTATTATCTAGTATTAATACTTCTGACTAATATCACGTCATATATGTTTATGAATTTATCATTAATATACATTTATAAAATTATTTGCATGCATCCTAATGACTAGAAATTTTCATTAGCTGTTTTATGTTTAAAGGTATTTATCTCTAGAAAGCCACTGAACATACAGAAGCTCATAATGATGTGTACTATAAAAAATGCTTTTATGCCCAGTGATCCATATCTAAAGTATGAATAAGTGTCTTGAATGAATTAGAAAGTAAACAACGTCATTGGCTAGGAAATAATTGAATATGTGTTCATCTGGCCCTTGAGAAACTGTGAAAGCATTTAAGAGGAACAGATTTCTTTAGATCCATGGAGAAACCTTACATGAATCAGAACATAGATCTCATTGAGAATTATGAAAGTAATACAAAGCCTGAGAAATGGGGTCTAAGAGTGCAAGCAAGAGGGAGCTGCCAAGAAGCAATGGATCATAACAGGAGGAATGAGTGGGTGGGCTACTTAGGCATGAGAAATATTGGGACAGATTCTGTGACACTGGAGCCCGTTTGAACTGTAAATAAAAGTTATTTCACATTTCCTTTCTACTCCCAGATTCATTCTTGGGAGCCAGAAGCCTTTAGCCTCTAAATATGTCAAAAGATTTAAATTTATTTGTTTAATCTGTCTCTATGAACACCGTCATCCAGAGAAAGTCTCTCTTTAGAAGAAAGAGAAAGAAATTTGATGATGAGATGTTTTGTCATATCTCTCTCTCTTACTGGATACTTAGGTCCAAAATAAACTAACAAACAGGTATATCAACAAGGAAATAAATAGTTAAATAAACAAAGGAATAAAAAATCAAATGATTGTATGAAAAAGGTAGCAGATAAACAGATCAATAATAAAACATTAAATAAATAGATGAATGAATAAAAAACAAATTATTAAACAGATGACTGTATGAACAAATATATACAAATAGGTAGAGAAGAGAATGACAGAGAAAGACACAGAGAAAATCTAATATAAGTATGCATCCTTTTGTTACATCTTCCCAGAGCAGAAAAACAACTGTTTCAAGGAAGCCCACATGAGCAATGAATCAATAACAGAGTGGAAGAATGAGTAAATTTGGCTTATAAACTTTAATTGCCACCTTACCATCACTGCTACAAAGGTGTGAAACATATATGCTTTGTTGCTCTAATGGCATTGTTAGAACTTAAAGCACAGAGAACACACCTTTGCCGTGGTGAATCCTTAGCAGGACACTATAATATCTTGATTAATTGATTAATACTTAATAAAATTCTTCAGAGTAGACTATTTTTATAACTCTTAAAAGCCAATGGGACACCATTTAATGCCCTGAAACATTCCCATTGTTTGCACCTTTGAGAAGCTGTTGGATGGTTTATGTGGTACATCTTCTGAGAGAGTTAATTCTTCTCCTAAGTGACTAATTAGCAACAGAGAATTATTTTTTGTAAAGTGAATCTTTTTTTTTTAAGTAGGTAACTGTGGGTCAATAAATTCCAGTAAATTTAAACTTCCATGTATAAATAATAGCTAGGCTGTGTAACATGGCTCATAATGTCTAATTGCTTAATAAAAAAACAAGAAAATGTCCAGTACACCTAATATCACCTAAACATCGTCAAAAAGAAATATGAGGAAGAAAAGTAAGATGGTAAATCCTGGCACTATAATATAATAGCATACATTTTGGGCAGTGATTTTATATACATACATACATACATACATACATACATAATCACTGCGCAAACTCGATAGAGAGACATATAAATTCTCTACTGTAGCCAATTCTTGACCGTGAATTTCATAACCTAAGAGTTACTTAAAAGAGTAACACAGCAGGATCTAATTTGCAATCTCTTCTAAATGCTAAAAACAGTACACATTATAATTTGTGACTTGCTATGCTAAAAATCATGAAGCCTTCTTCTACCCAGAAGGCTAACTTCAGTTTTCTCAGAACTTGCCATAAATATTTCTGAGGGAAAATAATTTTCAGCAGAAGGTAGAAAGGGTGATGTTTGTTAATTATCTCGAGTCAAATTAGTATAGGAAGCAAACATTTAAAAAAGGTTTTGAGGGATAGAGGAGGATGAGAAGTATATTTAGGTAGACTCCAGTTATTTCTTCAATCTACAATGCTTAATCTCTAATAAAAACAAAAATTGACTGGAATTAAATAGATAGTGTTAATTGTTTAAACTTAGTGGTGATGGCAGTTTAACAAATATTTTATTATTATGTATTGCCAATCTATGTTGCACAAAGGCAGGATACAATGCCTATATACTAGAATGTATTTTCTAAGTTGGGACCATACTAAAATTAGGTTAGCAATTTAAAAAAAATCTGGTCAGCATATGCAAAATCACTTGAATTGGTTTTGTTGTAATTACTTAGTTTTAAAAGAAAACATGGGATTTCCAGTTTAAGAATAATTTTAATTCAAGCATTCAATACTTTAAATTAAATTAAATTGTCTTTGATTATTATCATACACTCATACTTAATTTTATGTTCAGGTGAGTGTGTGTTTTGCTTTGTTTTGAAGTGCTCTCAAGAAGACATTTGCAAATAATGATCCATATGTCTGTTTTCTTCTCTCTATAGAAGTTTTATAAATTGGATCTCTGCATACATTGATTGCATCCTTGATTAAAATATGAAAAGGACATGTACATTTCTAGACATTATTTTTATAGGCACACATTTGACTAAAACAACCCATTTGGTAACATTCTTCTGATATCTTCATTTTTCACCAAGACTCACATTTCTGTTATGAACAAGAACACACACACACTTCTAAATGAGCAAATGACACAGAATTTATCAGTAGTATATTGTGTGGAAACATTTTGTTGTGCTGATTCAACAAAAAAAATGGGGGGATGATATGAAGATAGCATAGTGAGAGGTAACCCTCGATGTAGATTTAATTTAAAAAATTCTAAACAGATCAAATTCAACAATGATGAGAAGCAGAAAATTTAAAGAATCCACATAAAGATGAATCTCACAGAAAAAATGCCAACTCCTACTTCTAGCTTCCACTCTCCAAACTTTCAGTTGATACATTGGCCTTTTAAGCCTTATAGCCATGAAAATTTGAGACGTTCAACTTTGGAATGAACCTCTTTGCTATTTCAAGAGAGAATTCCAGTATCAGACTGGGTTAAGATCCATGAACTAGACAAGCCCTCAGGTGTAAAAAACAAAATAGGAGAACTGTGTGGAATATAGCGAGGGGATATGAGAAATAGCGTTAACCAAAAGAACCCTGAAGGCTTGTTTCCCTAGCATTTATAATAATAAATTATAATACTGAAAAAGCACTCTAAGGTTTGAAAAGCAAATTGATTTGTTCAGGATTATAAAGACAGTAAGTGATTTGGGTCAGGCAGGATTTGGACTAATTCTCTTACATCCTATCATCGAGCTGCCTTTAGTGTACTGTTTAGCATACACCCAATACTTAATGCTTGTTGACTGATTCGTTAACAGTTACTTGTTCAAAATTTCCAATATAGTCAATCAGTCAAATGAGAATTTATTAATTACCTACTATGTGCCAGGCACTGTGCTAAGGCCTAAGTATACAAACAAGCAGTCTACCCCAGTCAGATCTCTTAACTTCAGGTCCAGAGTATTTCATTACCCTGTTGCTGTTTTTATTGTGGTTCTGAAGAGAAGTAACTGACTGCATCCACTCAAGTGTTTTCCAATACATTATCATGTTTGGTTAACAGGGCTTACCACTAGGCTGGACAGCTTAAAAGTATCATCCTGGCAACAAACTAAACCTGTTACTTGACAGCTATCTAAGGCTAAGTACTTACTGAGGCTCCGTACATGAATAAATAGTAGGGACCATTGTCAGATTAGCCATAGGATGCTGATTTTGGCCACAGAAATTCTTATAATGGTCTGTTATTGAGGATGTGTACTCTGTATTGATTAAATTATAATCTTTGAAGTACTGAAATATTCTGCTACTGATCATCACTATACTAAAAAAGTTAGGAGAAGAATATTTATTTCTCTTCCTTCCTTCCCTTTTCTCTCCTTCCTTCCTTTCTTTTTCTTCCCTCCATTGTTTCTTCTCTCTCTTTTTAGTATTTATCACCCATTTTTAAAACTTCTTAAATGAGTATTTATTAATCAAAACACAGATTTTATGCAAATAATAACTGGGAAAATTCTTCTTCCTTTGAAAATTGTTATCTTAAGAGTACTGCTAAAATCAAACGGAAATAAAATACATTTGATATATGTACCATAACATACAAGCCTGTGTGCTTGCTCCTCTTCATTTTAGATTATATTTGAACTATTTGTTATTTGTATTAGGTGATTTAGATTCATGACGTTCAATCAATGCAAACAGGAAAACAAATATGAACCTTTATATAGATGTTATCACCTCTTAATCTATAATCAGGAGTTAAAACATATTTACTGATACTTTTCTCTAATTATTTTTGGGAAAAAAGCTTGTTACACATTATAGAGAAATAACTGGAAAACATTCACTTGCATTTAGAGGGAGGAAAATAATCTTTTTTAAACAGATTGATTTAACTAATCAGAAGTCAAATTTCCATATAGCTAAGGACTCCCACCACAGACAGCAACAGGAAAGGTTTCAGGCAATCCCACCTACCCTGAAAAGCACAACAGAAAATCTGAAGAGTGCCAGATGAAAAAGAAAATTCATTAGAGCAAAATACAAATACTAGCAAATTCTTCCACCCAGTTGTAGACTAAGGATGTAGTGTCTGAAGCCAGAGGAAATCCTGATAAAAATAGAGTTCAAGGAAATGGGGAATGAAGCAAGTGTAATCTTGGTTGGAACTAATGATTGTTCTAGAGAAAGATGCCTTAAGCCATGGACTGCTAAAAAAGGTGACTACAGTTCTTGATGAGGCTAAAGCCAGAGTGACAGGAATCATTCCAGGAAATGTTTTGAAACTGAGCTTTGTCAATAGGCAAGACTTGGTCTCAACTCTGGATGTCATGGAAGGACTGTTGAAGGAAAGGCCTAAGCTTAGATAGATTCTTAGTAATAGACTAATAAAGACTGGAACAGTGACTGGTCATTCCTTCAATAATTCCTTCAAGAACTGAAAGAGGCCAGAACCAAGGCCCAAGACATATGATGGGAGAAAAATTCATTCCATTCAAGAGTGGAGAAAGGATAGAGCCTTGTTATAGAACAAAATCTCAACCTAATAATTGAAGACATGCATAAACAAAAGAAAACTCAAAGTGTAATGAAGAAATATTATGAGTTAAGATAATTCCAAGGTAAAATAACATAACATCACACAACTCTGAAATAAATTTCAAAAGAAAGTAAGAGTTGATGAGAAAAAGGCAATTATAAAGACTCTCAAAGTGAAAGGAAGAACACAAAAATTCAATGTTTCAAAAAATTACAATGAAATCATAACACCTCCAAATTAGAACACATTACTTATCTGCTATCAACAACTGACATTTGAAGCAGAAGGAGAAGAGATAAGATTCTTTGGGACTATCTGAAATATGTGCAAACAAAATTTTTTCATCACATAAAAAATGCTCAATCACGACTGATTAGAATAATGCAAATTAAAACAACTCTGAGACACCACCTCACACCTATTTCCTTAAATAATGACAGCAAAGGAAAATGACTAATGCTATAAAGGATATGAAAAAAATACAAAGAGTAATGCACTGTTGTGATCTAGTTCAACCATTCTGGAAACCATTTTGGAAATTAGGCCCAAAGAGCAATAATTCTCTGCATATCTTTTGACCTAGCAACACCAGTACTATTTCTGTATCCCAAAGACATCACAAAAAAAGTAAAAGGACCTATTTTTATAAAAAAAATACTCATGGAAGATCTTTCTGTGTTGGCAAAGAATCAGAAATTGAAGGAAAGCCTAGCAATTGAAAAATTACTGAATAAGCTGTGATGATTTTGATGAAATACTATTGATTTATTTTTTTTCTCTTTTTGCTTTTTGGAGGGCAGTTGGGGTTAAGTGACTTGCCCAAAGTCACATGGCTAGTTTTTGTGTTAAATGTCTGAGGCCGGATTTGAACTCAGGAACTCCTGACTCCAGGGCCAGTGCCCTATTCACTGCATGACCTAGCCGCCCCGATTGATTTATTTTTTAAAAAATTTATGAGCAGGATGGTTTTATAAAAAAAAAATCCTGGGAAGACTTCTATTACCTGATGTAAAGTGAGCAGAATCAGGAGAACATTTTATATAGTACAATGATATTGTAGCATAAACAACTGATTGACTTAGCTAGTGATTGACTTCTGAAGACAATGATCAACAGGAATCCAAAAAGAAAAATTTTATCCACCTGCAAAGAAAAAACTGATGAACTATGAATGCAGATTAACTCCTACTTTTTAACTTTATTTTTATTGTTTTATTTTGTTTGTTTTCTTTTTGACATTGCTAATATGGAATCAAATTTTGTGTGACCTCACATGTTTAACAAAAACCAAATTCCTTGCCTTCTCAAAAAGGGTGTAAGGGAGGGAGAAAATTTCTCACTCAAAATTTATATATTTGTAGATAGATAGAGGTATGTGTATATATACATACATAATTTAGAAATATTAGTGAAATAAAATATTTTTAAAAGCTTTGACTTCTGACACCCCTCCCTTTTTTAAGAGTTGTAATTTAACTCTTCTACTTATTCTTTTTGGTTGATAACACTAAGAAATTCAAAAAAGCTGAACGTATACTTTTATAACTGGATATATTCAAAAGATGAATACACTATGAGATAGTTCTTATGGAAAAGATACACATTTTTAAAAATTTTATCTCTTTCATTATTCTTCACCAAATCTTTTTAAACTATCCTAGCATCAGATTGTGACATATGCAGTCAGGTAGAATTAGGAACTTAATGAAGGAGAAGCATGTTTGAGCTTATTATACAAATAAAAAATCATTGAGTGGCTTCCTTTTTTGCTTTAAAGGAACACATATAAGAGTATTATTCATTAAGAGTTAATTTATAACTTGACTTGTCTATGCACTGACATTACTTCTTCCAAATACGCTGGAATTTTCTCACCAGCTTATTACTCTTTTTTTTTTAAAGAAATTGCCACACAACTATAAAGATTCTTAACATTTTAGAAAATGTCCATAGATAATCATACATGAGAAGCTTTCAATACACTTCTCATCTGTCATATTCAAAAAAGCTTTATATATTAAGGACAAGTGACTGATTAAATCTGAAACGTATTCTTTATAATATGTTCGTTTGGTATAATAACCATGAGAAATGGTAAGAATTTTGAAAGATTAACCCATCTACATAACTGGGGAAACAGTATGTTCCATTATTATTAAAATACTATATTTATACCGATTGAAAACATGAAATAAAAGACCCCAGAAAACTGAAATTCATTCAGACAAGATAAATTAATGTTAAATTTACTTCTGACATCTGAGGCATAATGATAATTTTCTGTTCAAGTATTTAAAGGGTTTTACTTTATATACTCAGTTTGATTTTGCAGTTCCCCTAGAATAAAACTTTTCTGAGCAAGAAGGAAAAATGTGTCATAAGAATCCATCCAAGAGCTTATAAAAATAAATTGCATACAAATGACTGAAGGTTGTGCAAATATCTATAATTTAGACTAGATCTCCTAGGTGACAGGCAAATATTTACTTAAGTATGTTGTTCCTAATTTCTCCATGCTTGATCACAGTTGGTCCCAGATATCTATAGCTTAAGCAACTCAACTTCATTCTCACTTTCTAATTTGTTTTCAAATGGGAAGCAAACATAACAGAGGAAAAACATTGAATAGTACAGGAAACATCAGTCCTACATTTTACAAGATAATTTACAATAAGAATTTTGAATCGTCTACTTTAAAATTTTCTCTTTACAATAAAAATGGAGGTTCCTTGTTTCTGGGAAGCCAGATGCACTCTGGATGACACATTGGACTTACAGGGGAAAACCGGGGCTCAATTTTTGCCTCTGATATCTGCTAGTTACGTGACTATTTACTAGTTATGTAAATCTGTGTCACAGTGTCCTTATTTCTAAAATATGCAGAATACTACCTTTTACAA
Organism: Pseudocheirus occidentalis; assembly: GCA_028646575.1. Taxonomy (NCBI): domain Eukaryota; kingdom Metazoa; phylum Chordata; class Mammalia; order Diprotodontia; family Pseudocheiridae; genus Pseudocheirus; species Pseudocheirus occidentalis. The sequence continues at coordinate 185,539,342 of CM053599.1, forward strand.
ATACCTTAGGTTACTGTGTAACTACATGAGATATCATGTATAAAATGAATCCCAATTTTCACATTATATATTTCAACTATTATTATTTCTGCTGTCAGTTCCAAGTACCAAAAGCTGCATACCAAAATTAATTGGAATTATATCTTCTTGAAATATGGAACAAAGAGAGTGAGTAAATAAACGTATTTGGAAGTAGAAAAATCATTGATGAATTTTGAACCACATTCCCTGAGGTGGATTTTACAAAATTTTGCATCTGTGTGACAACTGTGACTTTAAAACTTCATGCTTTTGAAAACCAAACCAAACAAAAATTATTTATAGCCCTTGAGCTAAAGGACAATTTTATGAGGGACAGAACGTTTATAAAAAAAGAACTGACCAACAAGAGGGAAAACGAAAAGTGTTTCTCAACACAGCAATATCTAACTAGACCTGAAACTAATGTCACCAAGAAATACATTCTGACTGGGTACAGGGTAAAAAAACTTATTAAAAAAAATAAGAAAGAAGCAAATATTCCAAAGTGGAATGGGTTACCTTAGGGAAGTAAGTTCCTCAATACTGGAGGTCATCAAGTAGATACTGAATGACCTCATGTCTGGGATGCTAAAGAAACTATTTTTGTTCAGGTATGGTTTGGAACAAGTGATCTCTACAATTCATTGTAACTCTGAAATTCCTTAACTCAATGATATCTGTTACCTTTTCTTGTTTTGCTCCTTATGGTAATGGAGCAAAAAGAATTAGAACATACATTTTCCTACCAAAACACCCTAACGTATGTATTCATGTAAAGCAGGTGATGTCACAATAAAGTTGCTTAACATAATTCATAGAAACTGGGCTCTTTTCTTGCTGGGCTGCTGGCGTGAAGGAGGGCCTTCTGGTCTCTCTCTGTGCAATCTGGATCCATCCTTCCTCTTGGAGAGATCCACTGGAGTCTTGTCATAATGACTGAACAGATGACCCTTCGGGGTACACGAAAGGCCACAATGGCCGGGTGACCCAGATCGCCATGACTCCCCAGTTCCCAGACGTGATCCTGTCATTCTCCCGAGATAAGACCATTATCATGTGGAAGCTTACCAGAGATGAGACAAACTATGGGATCCCCCAGAGGGCCCTCAAGGGTCACTCACATTTTGTTAGTGATGTGGTCATTTCCTCTGATGGCCAGTTTGCACTCTCAGGCTCCTGGGATGGCACACTAAGACTGTGGAATCTCACGACTAGCACTGCCATGAGGCGCTTCGTTGATCACACCACGGATGTGCTGAGTGTAGCCTTCTCTTCAGATAACCGTCAGATTGTCTCTGGTTCCCTGGATAAGACTACCAAGGTGTGGAACACCCTGGGTGTCTGTAAATACACTCTGCAGGATGAAAGCCACTCAGAATGGGTGTCCTGTGTCCGTTTTTCACCCAATAGCAGCAACCCCATCATTGTCTCCTGTGGCTGGGACAAGTCGGTCAAGGTCTGGAACTTGGCCAACTGCAAACTGAAGACAAACCACATTGGCCACACGGCTACCTAAACACAGTTAGTTTCTCCTGATGGCTCTCTTTGTTCCTCTGGAGGCAAGGATGGTCAGGCCATGCTGTGGGACCTTAATGAGGGTAAGCACCTTTATACTCTGGATGGTGGCGACATAATGCCCTCTGCTTCAACCCCAATCACTACTGGCTCTGTTCTGCTGATGAGGTGTAGGCTCTGGGACCCCCCCCTTCTTTGAGCTCTCCTTGAATTTTTGAGGGACATACTCTGGGAAACCTCTTGAAGTCTGATTGAATCTTCAGGGGGCATTTGCAGAGGCCATAAGTATTTCATTGTGGCTGGGCCCAAACCTGTTACTAGCCTGGCCCTCCATTGTCCATCTGTTTCCCACCCTTGAGCCTATCAAAATATTAATCCACTCTTGCATGGACCTCATTAACTCCACCTGAAGACCCTCCCCAAACTTATTACTGGATTCTGAACTCATTGGCTCCTCCTAAAGACCTTCTCCAGGCTCCTCCTCTAAACCACCCCTAGATTCCTCTGTATATAAGACCCCATCTTCCCTCCATCTGTGTGAGAGCGCCATAGGATAGCTTAGCACAGACTTGCTCTGTGAGAGCACTATAGAATTTTCTAGCACAGACTTGCTCTGTGTCCAATACAAGGGAACTTTCAATAAATTTTACTTTTTCCTTGACTGAGAAGACGTGAGTGGAATTCTTTCAGCAGGACCCGGCATGTTCGTATTTAGGAGTCTCAGACAGCCCTAACCCTCTTTGGGCACCCTCTTCACTGCCACTGGGCCCAGCATCAAGATCCGGGACCTAGAGGGCAAGTTCATTGTGGATGAGCTTAAGCAAGATGTGATCAGCACCTCAGCAAGGCTGAGCCACCCCAGTGTACTTCCTTAGCTTGGTCTGCTGATGGCCAGACTCTTTTTGCTGGATACAGAGACAACTTGGTGCGGGTATGGCAGGTGACCAACGGCACTCGGTAAAGGGGTCAGCCATAACACAGATTTTGAAATAAAGGAATTAATTTCTCCTTTTTGAAAAAAAAATTCATAGATTTTTTTTTTCATGTCAATAGAACCCATTTATGCTATACCAATTGCACAATGATCTGTATTGACTATTAAGAACTATCATGGTTCTTTCTTTTGAGTGGGATGGATTGGATACATATTTTATTCCCATACAAACACTGTCTCATGAAATACAAATCAATAGGGAATATGGAGGAGAGGCAACATACAGTACTTACTGTTGTAGGCCAAGACTTTCAGGGTCCTTGGCCACATCAGCTTCCCAGTTATACAAAGGTCATTAGGCAGATATACAAGGAAAGCATAATCTTGTCTGGTGGATGCTTTCATTGGTTTCATGAATATCTAAAGAAAGTACTGAGTGAATTTGCAAGTCTTGATTATAACACCCTGTTTTTGCCTCTGGACATGGTCCTAGGATAAAGAGCTTAACGAGTGATTGGCTTTGGGCCGGAGTAGAGAAAGATCAAGACCAAGGGTGGTTCCTTGCATTCTGTTAAGGGTATATAAAGCTTGTATCTTCCATGTATCTTTGGCTCTGTATGAAATGGTTCTGCAATAAACAGACTATGGAATACATTCCCGTCTCTCTCCCTCTTTCTTATTCAGCTAGAAGCTCTCCCTCTCTCTGTCCCTTTATTTCACTCAGCTGGTAGCTAGGCCCAGACTATGCTAGCTGCAGCAACTTACAATTGTGCTGATATTCCATATAATTAAATATTGAGAAGGTATACCTTTGGGAGGGTTATACCAAAGAGACTGGGAAATCACCATTTATAAGTTTTATTCCTGGCTCCTTTCTTCCTTTCCTTCCTTCCTTCCTTCCTTCCTTCCTTCCTTCCTTCCTTTCCTTCCTTCCTTCCCTCTTTCCTTCTTAAAATTTATCAACAGGAAGCAACAACAAAAACAACAAAAGCCACTAGAATTCTTGAGATTAATCAGTTTAAAGGGATTATTTTTAATGTAATATTGAGGATGTATTTTAGTCAAAATTCTTCATTGCTATTTTTCATCGTCCATGACATAGTCTATGCATAGTCTATTACGGCTAATAGTGTAGCCATTACTACAGATATGTGCTTATATTAACTGTTAGTTGCCAATACTAAACTCAAGAGATTTTATCCCTCTGAGACTTCCACATTGAGTTCATTCTTCTTTTTACATTATTTTCAATTCCTCCCTTCCTACTAGTAGCTTCACATTAACTTAAAAACAGAAAAGCAAATCAATAAAAACAAGATTTAAAAAAACAAACTTTTTTATTTGATCCTGCCATCCACAAAAAGAAATAATACTTTATCTCTCATCCATTTATTATTCAAACTCCTTGAATCCATAAAATTCAGCTTTGGGATATACATGCATATGGCAAATCTAAGTAGTTTTCATATTGTCAAATAGAATACTTCTATAAAAACACTTCCAGTCATTTTTAAAGGGATATGATTCATTCTGAATTTTTCATAACACAACTAATGATTTCACGTAGGTTTATTTGTCACTCTCTCATCTTATTTTTTTTCAAAGTGTAAGTGCAGAAGCAAAACACGTGCAAATTATACAATCACAGAATTTCAAGCTAGAAATGACCTTATAGGTCTTCTAGCTAACCACCGTATTTCACAGAAGGGGAAACTAAGACTCGTTGTATGAAGGACAAGGTAGTAAATGACAGAACAGGATTTCAAAGACAATCTTTTTATTCCCAATTTTTCACTCTTTCCCTAACCACACTGCCTCTTAGTGAATTAAGAGTAAAAAAATTAGCAATTCACATTGGAGCTTATCAAGTAAATGAAAGACCTTCTAAACAGTGCTGAAGCAGAGAGCTATGTGATAAATGATTATGGCTTTGAGGAAGTGACATTAAATCAGAACTTCTCTTTTTAATTGCATTGCTTGTATTTAATATAAACCTTTCTGTTTGATTTGCATGATGGCTCCTACTTAGTGTGTACAACCTGTTCCAAGCATATGGCAAATATCCTAGAGGATATGTTGGTGCACGTTATCAAATTAGTAGGCTTTCCTGGCATATTTAGGGTACCATTTGACACCTGTGAATGACAACTGTAAATGACAAGACTGTTAATATGTGAAGCAGTTCTTCCAGGAAAATTCTAATGAACCATGACAAGAAAACAGAAGCTGGATTCAGGAAATTAGAGCACAAGTTTAGGAGATGTGCTATAAGTCTGCCAGGCTGTGTACTCACATAAGTATTTGTGGGTGTTTTGTATTAATATTTACTCTGCAACATTCATTTTTCTACAAACCTTTCTGGTCATTTCCTCAACTTTTATTGCAAAATGTCAATTGCAATTTCTTTTTATTCTTTGTTCTTTTCCCCATCTGCATGATTGGCTTTTCAGCACTAATCATCTATGTTTGTGTATGCACAACACAACACAACACACACAGAGAGTTAACTGGATAAAAATTTATATTCCATGTTTTTTTTCTTAGATGGCATTATATAATTCTTAAAAGTTAAGTAGTTTTGTTCAATGCAATTAGCACTGAGAAAATAGTATTCTTGAAGAAGAAATAAAGAAGTCTCCATAGATAAGGGTTTAAAAGAAACTATTAAATAGTTTAAAATTATTAAATAGTAAAAATTCTGTCTTGATATCCTTTGGATACAAAGTGGATATATAGACTATCACATTTCTTTGCCTTTCCCACATGACATTTTATAATGGAAAATAGAACCTAATAACCAGTTTTTGATTCAAAGTTTAAGAAAGGGAATGATTTGTCTTCAATTACTTAAAAGTAAGTTTTTTCAACTAACTACTCTACCTTGTGAAAGATGGCTTGTCATTCAATATAGTCTGATTAGCACAATTTTTGAGTCATTTACTTTAATAATGAAAAGTGTTACCAAAATCCTTCATTTTCTAACATTAAAAAAAAACAGTGGGGGGAGCTAGGTGGTGCAGTGAATAGAGCACCGGTCCTGGAATCAGGAGGACCTGAGTTCAAATCCAGAGTCAGGCACTTAACACAAAACTAGCCATGTGACCTTGGGCAAGTCACTTAACCTCAATTGCCCTACCTTCCTCCCTCCAAAAAGTAAAAAAAAAAATAGAAAAATAGAAATATATTTAAAACAGTGAACCTTGTATTGTTCTTTGAGCAATTATCAACTGCTTTTCACCTTTTTAAAATCAGAATTTAGCAAAGTATGAAATCTGGGCTTTTTATCACAACTAAATCTATTTAACCTTGGTATGCCATATTGCTTAATGACAGAAGGCTGATAATAGCTTAAACTTAAGTAGTTCACAGGTCTAGGACAAAACAAGATATTATATTCTCTCTAGTAGTCCAATGGCTTCTTTTTAGGGATAAGGACAGTCAAGTTCAGAGAAGTTAGATAAGTGATCCAAGTTTACATCAATAGTAAATGGCTGATATGGGATTTGTACTCAGGTTCTGAGACTCAAAATTCAGTTCTCTTTCTGCTGCTTAATAGGTTCATAAAACTAGCAAATTTCTATCCAAATATTAGTATTTTGAAAGTATTTTTGCCTAATATATGCTGATGGAAAAAGCATATCCACAGGACTGATTTCCTTTTCCTTTAAATGAATTATTGTGATTTGGTGAGGAATGCCATAATGGAATACCTTAAACAGGTTGGATAGATCCTCTATGAATCCAGAGTTTTTTGGTGATAACGATGAGGCATAATGGATAGGTTTTTTAATTGAATGCACAGAAAAAGGACATTCAGAGAATGAGGGCCTACAAAGTAATTTCTAACAATTTTGCTCCTGGGATAAGCATGATAAAATATTTCTCAGGGACAGATAAAGGGAATTTCAACTTAACATTAATATGTCAAGAGACAAGAGTGGGGAATGAGAGACAGGAAAAGATCTTGGACATTGGGACACAATACACAATTACACAGCAAGTGAATGTCTATTTTCTAAATTCTACATTGACAATTAATCCAACTAGCCCATATGTTGGTTACTGGCCCATATGACTTCAGAAGCCGGGACAGAGAACATAGATCTTGTCCTCGAGATGGGCTTAAAGCATAAAACTTTAATTCTATTGAAACACACAGGATGTGATTATAGGTTCTATAAAAGACAGGAATGTATTTTTAACTTTGCAGGAAAAAAAACATGTTGAATGAGTGATAAAATTAAATGATTGAATGGATAAAAATATTTAGCTCTAAGTATTTGCAAAACACTGTACTAATTTCTTTAGATACAATAGAAAAGTAGATCAGTTCTTGTTTGCCAGGAGCTGATATTCTAATATGAAAAACAACCATATAGAAGGTTTCAGCTGCAAGTCAGATGGAAAGGTACTGTGGGTCTTTGAGTGAGGTTACAAGTAGATTATAATATCTCTTTTTAATATCATTTCAAGTGATAACATCATATCTGTTTCTAATATTGAAGGAGTTGGCAGTATCAAGGACTTTGGTGGCAAAGACTTTCTTTTCTGTGTCTTTAGTAACTGTGGCTATAGTACCTGCAGGGTAAATTATCAGTATGCCTTTACACAGGTTATTTCCCAAGATTATGGGTGAGGACATGGAACAAAAAGCATTTCTTTCCCCAAGGCTTTGGGTTTCAGGGTACTGGTCTGTCTTCATCAGAGTCTGAGAATAGATGGTAGGTGAGATGGCAGTTGAGATGATGGTGATAATTTGGCTTGTTTGGCAAGAACTATCACACCAGAGATAATTATTCAAAACTATAAAAAAACCTTTCTTGTCCTCAGCTTCATTCTCCTCAAACCTTTATGTATACTTCCCTATATACATAAAATTTTATGAGAATAATATGGACACTTATGTTTGCTAGCATCTGTTTCAACAATATCATAAATCACAGAAACATAGATTTAATGCTAGAAGGGACCTCAGAGTTAATCAAGTCTAAATCCCTGTTTTATACTTGAGGAAACCAAAGTTCTAAGAGATTCAGCAATTTGCTTAGGGTCACACAACAAGGAAATATCAGAGGAAAATGCTGAATCCATATCTTACTGAACACAACTCCTACATTCTTTCCATTTACATAGCATATCATTGTACATCAATTTGGTAGGTGTCATCCAATTAGCATCCATTGTGTCATCTATTTGCCATGTCAAACAGGACAATTTTAGTTTCTAATTTAATTGATCACAAAGTTCTTCAAACATGTCACTAAAATACAGGTCATAATTCTTCCCATTATCTGTAAATGAACCATTTAAAACTAATTTTCATTAAGCAATATTTATATTATACCAATACCACTCCTACTGAATGACTCTTCTATATTTAGGAATTCAGTAAGAAATCTTATGTCATAGAATAACAGAATTTGACATTTGGAAAATACTTCAGGGGCCATGTTGTCCAAAGCATATATGAGATGAATATCCAACATAAAAAATTCAATGAGCAGTCACCCAACTTTGAACTGAAGATTTCCCAGGAGCAGGGAGTCTACCACAAAATTATTAGGAAGCTTTTGCCTGTTTTGTTTCCCCTTCTCATATCATACCTAAAGTTGGGTCTTCCAAATTTTTACCATTCATTCCTGCACTCTGGAGTAAAAGAAAAAATCTAATTCTTCTTCAACATGCACATACATGCACACACACACACACACACACACACACATATAGGCCCTTAAGATAAGAGAGTTATCATCAACCCCACAAGCCTTCACTTCTCTAAGCTCAACATTCAAACATTCCTCATATACAATGGACTCAAGTTCCTTCACTTTCCATATATCCTTTTTTGAATACTTTTACAGTTATTAATGTCCTTTGTAAACTGTGGAACCCAGAAGAAACACAATACTCTGACTGACATCTGATGAAGATGCAGGGCAATGGGGCTATCATTTCCCTTTGCCTGGAAACTATTCCTCTCTTAATGTTGCCCAAGACCACATTAGCTTCTTTACCTGTCATGTCATATTCTTGAGCACATTGGACATGCAGTCCATTAACTTCCCCATTGATATTTATCAGAAAAATAGCTATCTCAGCATGTCCCCTATATCTTACACTTTGGGAATTTGGGTTTTGGTACCCAAGGCAACTTATCCCTATAGAATAATTTTTATGAAGTACAGCCCAAAGATTTGCTCTCTCAATATTCTAATCTTTTTTTAATCATGACTTTTACAATCCAGCATGCTACATATATCTCCATATTTGTGTCAATACTTATTTCAGAAATTGATCTTTTTTTTCATTTTCACCATTTACACAACTCTTTTCTCCAGAGTTAAAAGTCACTCCTTTCTGAGAAGATGTGTACTAGAGGTACTGAACAGGAGCTAGTTTATTTGCACTTTGAGCTAAAACAGTTTCAGAAATCTTATGAACTAGAGATTTCTCTAGGGCTACTCACATCCTCTCTGTATTCTCTTCAATTGCTTCTTTGTCAGGTCTTGCAGATTCGGAGAATCGGAATGCATAACTTTGGTGAAAATTAGTTAGAATACTCACTATAAACTACTTTTTAATTTACTTATCCCTGTTAATCATTTGCATCATAATTTGTTTTACCTCTACATCTATTTAAATGGCTAATGACATTTGATCACATCAAAAATGTCCCATGAAAAATTTAAAAACATGCCATTTATGTCTTTATCCAAGTCATTATAATCATCCTTAACAATAGAAGCACAAACACATATCACGTACTTTATATTAAACCATTTAAAACTATTTTTGGCCTTCCTCAGTTCAAATTTATCTTACTATATTATCATCCCTTTATTTTATCCACGAGGATATGAAGAGATACTTTTCCAAAAGTTTTGCTAAATTCTAGCCAAAGTCTATCACCAGAATTTCACGTATTAATTAGTTAGCAATCTGCATATCTCTCCAAAAGAAAAAAAAAGAGGAAAGGTGATTAGATTGACATCATCTGTTCTTGATGAAGTCATGTTGTTTCATTGTAATCATAATTTTCATTTTCTCACTGTTTACAAATGATGTCTTTAATGGTTAATTCTATTTTTCCCCAGAAGCTGCAATTAAGGTAATTGGTTTATAATCTGAAAATTGTTCACTTCCTTTTTATGAAAATTAGAAAAAACATTTGTCCTTCTCCAATCCTATATTCTATTCATTGTTTACCAGGATCTTTCAATTATCAATTTAGAGTGGGTCATCATATTTTCTAGCTCTTTGAGAACAGCTGATCAAAGTGAATCTAGACTGGGGTACTTGAATTTATCAGCAGGAGCTGAGTATTTTCTTACTATTTCCTTACTTACCTTATAAATCAATTTCGATTTTTAAAAATTACGTTCTGTCATTTACAGTATAAGTAGCATTCTCATTGACTGAGTAAAAAGGGGGAAAAGGAGCAATTGTGCCTTATCCCAATCACTATCAGTCAACTGAAGTCAAATAAAGGTCCTGTTTTTGTTTCCCTAAGGCATGGAAGAACTACAATCTGCATTTGTGAAGGCAAAGAATAAAAACAATGATGAAGTGACACATGCTGGAAATACTGGAATATAACTTTTAAAGTGTTTAAATTTTATCTCATCTAGATGATAACATTATTGAAAGTTAACAACAGCACGTTTTCTCTTTATTTACCTTCCAATCAGCAATTTACATCATCTTTTCTTGAACATCCTTGGCAAGCAATAAATATTTGTTGGTTTGTTTGTATTGATATACTGTAATCATTATATAAAACCCTGATATTTGTGTACTTTTTTTAAGATTTGAAGAGCATGGGATCTTATCTTAAATAATATTTGTTGATTTTAGAAGACTAATTACAAATGTAAGCTCCTTAAGGGAAGATGATCTATCTAGCTATCTATGTCTATCTGTCTTTATGTCCTCATCTAATCATTCATTCATATAATTTCACTCTTTTTTGTTTATTGATTCATTTATTTCTCTAATTCTATTTATTTATGTAGTGATTTTATTTATCTACCAGTCAATCTGTTTGTTTATTTGCACTTTTGTCCACAATACCAAAGACAGTGCCTGGTACATAGTGGATTTGTAATAAAAGATTATTGAATTTAAATGTCTAATAGTTGTATTTGTGGGGGTACTGATGCAAGTTCAGGATTTAGTCAGCAAAGACATATCACTTGGAATGTCAACATAAAGTTATCTCTTAGGATGTAAAATATTTTTTTGTTCCCAAAGAACATTATGGCCCAAGTCATGCCTTATTTGAAATTACTGTGCAGACTTGAAACCAGGTCAGTTTCATTCAGTTTAGAATTTCTTAATGAAATCATCATCTCACTCTGTCAGGATCCTATTACTTTTACCCCTTTATACTCCAACAACTAAATAAAAAATCCTAACACATGCTATATATTGAATGAACAAATGTTATTTCCAATCTTGAGGGAGAAAAAGTGACACCATATAAATGTATACAGCAGCCAAGTATTCAGTTACAAAATGACTGAAAGTTATGAACCATGTCAAAGTCTCCAAAGAAATTCCCCAAATTACAAACATCCACATTAATTTGTTTTGCTGTTCATGCTTCACATGATTCCACACTTGAGCAGATCACATATGCCTTATCAATTTGACTCTAGTAGCACTAAAATCTCTTTTATAAATGACATAGAAATAGCCTGTGATTTAACTATAGCTAGTCAATTTCCTTCCAGGAGAAATATCAACATCAGAGTTAACAGAGAATTGGGAAGACAACTGGCAGAAGCAGCAGCATCTTTCAGGTGAAATACAATTCAATTCAAAAGAAATGCATTAAATACCTACTACATGTAATAATAGATTATATTATTTTATGTTTGTGTGATTTTGTTCTTATTTTAAAAATACCTTAACATATATGGCATTTGATCCTCCAAAATCATGTGAAGTAGAAAATACAAATTTTTCTTATACCTTTTACAAATTAGGCAGCTTGGATTATGACTGGTTAATTGACTCATCCTATATAATATAATAAGCTGAAGAATGATGATTCTTATTATAATCCTAGCATTGTTTTTGGTACCACAGATTGTCTTTCTGTGAGCCTAGAATTCATGATTGCTGGAAAACGTTGGGGAGGTCATATGAGAAGAGGTATTCCCACTTACTTGAACTTGAACAATTACTTGGAAGTTGAAGTATTAAACAAAAACAATTTGAAATTATATCCAAAAATTAATTAAACCACACACTGAATTATTTCAATAATGCTACCATTAAGTACGTACTCCAACAAGACCAAGGATAAAGGGAAAAACTCATAAGGCTAAGAATATTTATAGCAGCAATTTTTGTAGCAACAAAGAACTGGAAACAAAATATTGCTGTTATTGCTGTTCATTCATGTCCTATGCTTTGTGACCTCATGGACCATGCTGTTCATGGTCTCTTCTTGGCAGAGATACTGGAATGGTTTACCATTTCCTTCTCTGGTGGATTAAGGCAGACAGAAGTTAAATGAGTTATCCAGAGTCATACAGTTAGTAAGTGTCTGAGGCTGAATTGCAACTCAGGTCTTGCTGATTCCAGGCCCAGTCCTCTTCATGGAACCATCTAGCTTGGTATTCATCAGTTGGAGAATGGCTGAAAAACTAATATAGAATTAAACAAACAGAATAGTTTTATTACTACTCTATAAATACATTAACGTGGATATATGCACAGCACCTAGAGTCAGGAAGACTCAACTTCATGAGCTCAAATTTGGCCTCATTTACTTACTAGTTATGTCACCCTGGGCAAGTAACTTTAACCCTGGTTTCCTCTATTTCCCAGTCTTTCAAATGAGCTGAAGGAAATGCCAAACCATTCCAGTAGCTTTGCCAAGCAACCCTCAGATAACTGAGAATGACTGAACAATAATAGCATATGTATATTTATGCAGTTTATATATATAATCTCATTTGAGTCACTCATAAAATGTGAAAAAAATACTATTACTATTCCCACTTTACAGATTAGGAAATTTAGGCTAATGGGAGTTGTGTCTTGACTAGGATTCACAGCATTGTGAAGGCAGGATTCAATCTCACTTCTTCCTGATTCCAAGTCTTTTACTTTGTTGACCACACTACTTAGGTACAAACAAAAAATCTCTTTATAACAGAGGATATAGTTTCTCATAAAAATATTCTTTTATATATTAAATTACTATTGTTTGTTAGCTACTGTTAAATTCACAATTAAAAATAAATTTTAAAAATCCATGGTAGGTACAAAATGACGTCTAGGGGTGGAGCAAAGATGGTAGAGTAGAAAAGGCACTCAGTAAAGCTCTCCCCAAATTCACCCCTAAACAACTTTAAAAGAATGCTTCAAATCAAATTCTAGAGTGGCAGAGCCATTGAAAGGTCAATGAGACATTCTTCAAGCCCGAGACAACATGAAGGTGGGAAAGAGAGATCTGTGACATGAAGGAGGACACTATCCAAAAGTCAGCAACCCATGTCAGCATGTCATGGGTCTAGTTGGTTTTGATGCAAGCAGCAGCCGCTTTGGGAACTCTCGAGTCAGAGATGGTGAACAGGACCTAGCAATTGGTAAAAAGAGATTATAGAGAATATGCTAGTATTTGGATGAAGGACCAGATGCTGTTTGGCAACTCCATTGCTTAAACCCAAATCTAGGTCAGAGTTCTAGAACAATGAGGAACACTTTCAGTCAAAAGAAAATGGAAGCTCTGAGGGACAGTATCATTTCTGACACTAATAAAAACTGGCCCCAAGTAACAGCACTGACTGCAATCCAAAGAAATGAAGGATCATTCCTGAGTAAGAAACAGAGTGCCTACTAGGAGAGCAGGGACCACACCTCTCCCCAGATCATACCACCTTAAAAACACAAAACGTTTTTAAATCACCAGAACTAGCTTTGAAAACACCAGTTTAAAAAGCCAGAAGATTGAAATATACCCTCCCAACCTTTACCCAGGGAGCCGAGTTGAACATCAACATAGAGTTCCAAATGAATAGAGTGGGAAAATGAACAAACAACCAAAAAGAACTAGAACATAAAAGGCTACCATGGTGAAAAAGAAGACCGAAATGCAAACTCAGAAGACAGTAAAATCAAAAACAGGTACAAGCAAAACTTCAAAGAAAAAAAATTGAATTCAGCACAAGCTCAAAAAGAAATCCTGGAAGAGCTATTTTTAATCTAAAACAAATAAGAGAAGTAGGGGGGAAATTAGGTAAAGAAAGCAGAGAAACAAAATTATGAAAATGGTAAAAGAGGCACAAAAATACTGAAAAAAAATGATACCTTAAAAACATAATGGCCAAATGGGAAAAGATGTACAAAAATCCAGCAGAGAAAATAACATTAAAAATTGGACACTGATGTCTCCATAAAACACCATGACACAAAGTAAAATGAAGCCAACAAAAATAAAGTCAAAAGAATGAAAACAGAAGAAAATGGCAAATAGCTCATGGGGGAAAATAACCACTTAGAAAGAAGGTAGATAAACAATTTTAAAAATATTGACTTAACAGAAAGCTAATCAAAGAAAGAGCCTAGACATCATATTTCAAGAAATTATCAAGGAAAACTGTCATGATATCCTAGAACCAGAAAGTAAAACAGAAATTAAAAGAATCCATCAATCATCACCTGGAAGAGATCCCAAAATAAAAACTCATAACTCCAGAACTCCCAGGCAAAAAAGAAAACACTTTAAGCACTAAGAAAGAAACCATGCAAACACTGTGAAGCCAGTCAATATTATATGAGATTCAGCAGCTACCATGTTAAAGGAGAAGAGATTCCAGAAAGCAAAAGAGCTGGGATTGCAACAAAAAATAAAGAACCTGGCAAAACTGAATATAATCCTTCAAGGAAAAAAATATAATCAATGTAAAGTGAAATGGAGAATTTTCAAGCAACTCTGATTAAAAGACTAGATCTGAGTAGAAGATTTAAGTTTCAAGTATTGAGAAAAGTAAAGACCAAAAAGAAATTATTAAGGATTAAAGGTTAAACTATTTACCATTTTATGTGGGAAGATAATTCATGTATTTTCTAAAAACTTTAAGACTATTAGGGCAGGTAAAAGGAGTATATATAGAAAGAATATGTAGGAGTGAGTCTATTTTGTTTGGGTTTGGGTAATTTTTTTAAAAATAGAAAGGCAAAAATGAGGGATGCCCTGAGAAAAGGGGGGAGGGGAAGGGACAGGAAAAGTAGAAAAAAAATATCTCACATAAAAGAGATAAGAAGAGAGCTTTTATGGTGAAAAAGAAAATTTGAGGCAGGGAAATATACAGTACTTGAACTTCATTAATATCTAAAAAAGTTCAAAAATATGTGTGTGAATGAGTGTGTGTGTTTGTGTGTGTACTTAATGGTGAATAATTATCTAACAATACAGAAAAGTAGAAAGAGAAAGGTTTTAAAAGGAAGGGTAGATAAAAGAAATCAACGATCAGAAACAAAACAGAATTTTGAAGAGAAATAGGATTAAAAAGAGAAAATTAAACAAAGTAGACGGCAGAAACTGCACAGTTGGTAGTCATAGCTGTGAATGTGAGTGGGATAATCTCACCCATAAAACAGAAGAGGATAATAGAATGGATTAGAATCGAGAACCCAACAGTGTTGTTTATAAGAAACTCACTTGAAACAAAGGGATACACAGAGTTAAAATAAGGAGAAAGAATAGAAACTATTGTGTTTTAAGTGAAGGGGAAAAAAAGCTGGAATAGCAATCATGATCTCAGTATGCAAAAACAAAAATAGAACTAATTAAATTGGTCACATAGGAAAACTAGATCTTACTCAAAAGAAGGATAAAAAATGAAAAGTCAGTATTAAATATATATATATATATCACATAGCATCCAGTTTCTTAAAGGAAAAAGGTGAGTGAGTCAATGTCAGAAAGCTCCTGGAGGACAGACGCTTGCAAGCATTGATTATATAAAGAATACAGACATAAGGCACCAATGAATGATTATAGAGGTCATGGATTAGAGAATGAGTCAAGAGTAAACAGACAGGGATGTTGGATAATAAAGAAAGTGAGAGAAATCATTTTTTGCAAAGGGAAGAAATGAAATTTTAAAACTAAAGAATATTATAAGAGAAAACGAGAATCCGTATGACAGAGAGAAAAAGTGGGGGAAGATATGTATAGACAGACAAAAGTAATATAAAGGGGATTAGGTGGCAGCGGCCCGGGTGGCGGGAGAGCACAGCGCTCGGGGCACAGATCAGACCCGGCCTGCCGGAGAGCCTGCGCCTGGTGCGAGCGGCCTGACTGACGAGCGAGGAGGCCGCGGTGGCCCTTGCCCCTGTGAGAGACTTGTGTCTGCCTCTGACCGCCCCGGCCCCGCCCGCCTCCGCGGCCGCCAACCCCGCCTCAGCCCCGGCCGCGCCGCCCCCGCCTCCACCCAGCCAGCCCAAACCCGGCCCAGGCCGCGCGCCACCATTAAGAAGTTGGACGAGAAGGAGAACGTGTTCAACGGCATCCAGCCGAAGACGTCCGTCATCAAGGGCATCAAGAACCAGCTGCTGGAGCAGTTCCCGAGGATCGAGCCGTGGCTGAACCAGATCATGCCCAAGAAAGACTCGGTGCAGATCGTGCGCTGCCACGAGCACATCGAGATCCTGACGGTTAACGACGAGCTGCTTCTCTTCCGGCAGCGCGAGGGCCCCTTCTACCCCACGCTGCGGCTGCTGCACAAGCATCCCTTCATCCTGCCGCACCAGCTCGCGGACAACTGAGCCATCAAGTTCCTGCTGAGCGGCGCCAACATCATGTGCCCCGGGCTGACGTCGCCCGGCGCGCCTCTACCTGGCCGCCGCAGACACCGTGGTGGCCATCATGGCCGAGGGCAAGCAGCACGCGCTCTGCGTGGGCGTCATGAAGCTGGCGGCCAAGGACATCGAGCACGTCAACAAGGGCATCGCCATCGAGAACATCCACTACTTCAAGGACGTCCTGTGACACATGAAGACGTACAAGTGAGCGCGGCCCCCGCCACCGGTCCTCCGCCGGGCCACCCCGCCCCCCGTCGCTGCCGCCGCAGCCGCCGCCGCGGCTGCTAATAAAGGAGATGGCCCAGCACCCGAGACTCCCCCCCCCCAAAAAAAAAGGTAATGTAAAGGAATAAATAAATAAAACACCTAAATAGAAAAGGCTACTTAATGAGAAGAGGGGATCAGGGAAGAGTAAGAAAACCAGTGGGAACAGGGCTAAATTCAAAAGAAATCATTATTAAATACCCTGCATTTACAATAGAAAAGGAGAAAAGTCATAACTTCAAAAAGTCAATTTTAGGGATAGATGGCAGAAAATATCACCCTAATATAACTTTAAATGTGAAGATGTTAAGCAATCCATTAAAATTCTTAAAAAAGGAACAAATGTGATGAGAGGAATAATAGCAACAAATAAAATTAAGGGTTTTTTTTTAAGGTAACAAAATTATAAAGTGGGACACAAATGAAAAGATATGAGTAGACACTCCCACCTGACACCTTTGTGGAGTTTGGAGCCATACAGGTATTA
This sequence comes from Pseudocheirus occidentalis, assembly GCA_028646575.1. Lineage (NCBI taxonomy): Eukaryota > Metazoa > Chordata > Mammalia > Diprotodontia > Pseudocheiridae > Pseudocheirus > Pseudocheirus occidentalis. The sequence continues at coordinate 185,556,384 of CM053599.1, forward strand.
TCTATAGCACATGTTTTTCAATTTTTTTTCACTATACTGATCAGTTTTGCTCATTTTTTTCTTTTCTAAAAAAAAGTTTTCTCTCATAACAAGTGACTCGGAGATAGAGAGGGGATACATTAGATACATGGGATACTGTGATGACATAAGAAAAATAAAATATCAATGAAAACATTTGGGAAAAATGGACTTTAAAAATTTTGTTTGCCTTTTTTTTTTTTTGGAGTGGGAGGGCAATTGGGGTTAAGTGACTTGCCCAGGGTCTCATAACTGGCTTTGTGTTAAATGTCTGAGGCCAGATTTGAACCCAGCTCTTCCTGACTACAGGGCCAGTGCTCTATTGGCTGTGCCACCTAGCCACTGAATAAAGGAAGATCTTTGCAAAACTGAGTTCAATAGTATAGGTGTTGTGCATAAAGAGCTTCTATATTATTATGAAATATGCTGTCTTCGTGCCACCAAAGCACCTGAAAAAGTATTTTAAAATAAGAAACGAATATTTTCTTATGGACAATACAAAAACAAAGCTGATCCATATTTTACATAAATTCCTGCATGAGATTTGTATATTTCAAAGATAAAATAACTTCGAAAAATGAGTATTATAAATGAGGTTTTTTTTTAATGTCAGCCCAACTCAAAGTCAGAATCAGAGATGAAGTAATTGCAATTATAAAAACAGTCTTATGTGTAATACCTCTGCAAATTATTGTTTTGATGTTTCCAAATTAAAAGAAAAAGAAGTATAAACTACACATTAAATAGAAGAAAATAAAGATATGATTGTCATTAGAATGTTCTTCAAAAGTGAGTCTCTTATTTTAAAGATCTAGATATAGTTACATAAACATTAACAATAAATGGACAAACATATGAATTATAATAGATAACTCGTCTCATGATAACTTGTTGAAACAATCTTTGACCCTTTTTTTTCTCTTTTGCCTACAAGAAAATAATGAATCTTCTGGATTTTAAAACATGGTGATATATATATATATATTTTATTTTATTTATATATATATTTTATCACCACTCTAACACTTTATTTATGTGAAACTGGACTTTCTTATATAATTCTCTAAAGACAAATCTAAAATGTTAATTCTTTGACCAGACCAGACCTGCAATTTCATTGGCTTACGGAGCTCCCACTGATGATACTCCATCTAACAATGTAGATAAACACAAAGTGCAAATTACAGTATGAGAGTTTCACCTCTGTGTACAGAATGGTTGACTGATTTGCCAAACTGAAACAGTCATTATATTTTGAAGATGGAATTTGAACTCTAATCTTCCTGACAGTACGAATAATTCCATCCACTAGACCATGAAGAAGTGAATGACTTTCAAAATGCAAAAGGTGAGACTGGCTGCCAAGGACTCTGCTGGTAGTGATTGTTCAAAAAAGTATTTCAACAGGATTTTATTTCAGAAACATAGATAATTATATTATGTATTATATTTTGTTTTCTGAGAAAGTCTATCAATGTCCTTTCTCCCTGTAATGTCTTATACTTCTAAAACATCTTTAACTTGGCCAGATGTGTATTTTACTAGGGTTCTATGGATTTTTATTAAGATACCTGAAAAATCTATTATATATTATTTATATATTAGAATCATACATTAATACTTGCAGAACACATGAAATTTTAACTATTTTTCTTATTTTTATTTTGAATTGCTGATAAATTCATTAACACATTAAAACATTATTTTCTATGTATCTTGGGTACCAAGGTATTTGTAGATATTATGTTCATTCACCTTTGGATTCAAGCTCCAAAAACTTAGCTACTATCTTTCCTTGGCATATGTTAAGATTTTGATAGTTAATGAGTTGAAATGATATTTAATATAAATCATGAATTATTCTAATGAAAGTGTTGCTAATGTGTTTTTGTTAGAGCCATGTAAACTGATCCCATCTATGCACATGAAGTGATTAATAAGATGCTTTGGTCTAATTCTTTTTCAATTAGAAGCCATGTTTAGTTCTATTTAGGAGAGACAATGATAGATTGAAGGCTGACAGAGCAATAATGGGTTTAAATGATCTCCCTGGAAAACATCATCCTATATATCAATTGTTCTTGACATTGCTGGTGATATAATTTAAACAGAGAATACTATTCCTTGTGGACATCAAATATTCTAGGGTTTTTATGCTTAAGATATGTAAACATATATGAAATATATGTGTCTATATATTTGTGTATAAATGATAATATACATAAATATATTTAAATACATATATGCCTATGTTTGTCTGTGTATTTGCATGTGCATGAAGCCATGAATAATGAAGTTTGCAGTAGTCAAAAGAGAAAGGTGGTAACATAAATGTGATTTTGGGGGCAGCTTGATCCATAAATATAGAAATAATGTTATATTGTTCTTTATACCCCAAGAAATTTTTGGCTAACTTTTTTGGATCCTCATCTGAGAGGTACTTTGTTTCTTTAGATTTACTTTGTTTTGTTTTTCAGCATTTTGAACTGATAATTTTTATAAAGTAAACTTGATGTTTTTACCTATATTTTGTGGGATTACTATGATGTCTTCTTTTAAGCAAGATGGGATCGAGGTTGTCTCTAGGAGAAAGCTGGTCAAGTGCTTATCTAGAAATTAATCTTCTATTTTGAAGCTTTTGAGTCAATAATTATGGGATCTCATCTAGACGTGTTGTTTTCTCATATTTCTGAAAAGATAGTTTCACTCATTTCTTAGATATAATTAGTTTCTTTTTCATTTCACCCATCTCCCATTTCCTTTGTGTTGCATTTCTCATAATCATGTAGATGACCAGAATTTTCCATGTGCTTCTTTTTGGTGGGCTTTCTCTCATATTGAATTAGTTTTTTATTCTTTCCATTATTTTACTTCTTAATTGATATTAAAGTTTGTATTGTTCTGTGTACTTCTTTGACTCCTTGCAATACTTTAAACTTATGATCTATAAATAAAATTGCTTAGCAAAGAAATCTAGAATACCTGATATGCTTTTGTTTTCTGGATGCATTTCTTTTGTTGTTGTTCTTGCTTGTAACTATATTTATGATTATTTAATGAAATAATTATATTTCAGGTTTTAATTTAAAAAAACCCTAAGGAGTTAAGCAATTGAAAATGTCCATGTGACTTCCAAGGGATTCCATTTTACTATGCAAAGTCACTGATGACAAGTGAGTTCACATTTGATGGAAAGGGACAGAAAAATCAATATATTGATTGCAAACTAAATTAGAAAGTCCTCCTCATGAAAGCATGATGACATATAAGGAGATAAAAATATCTGTCAAAATGTGATATTATATTGTAGACTTTAGGGAGGCACAACCATGTAACGTCCATTTGAATTAGTTTGGTGAAAATTTATAATTGCTTAGCACTGAACCTGTACTTTCAATAGTAAAGTATGTTTTGTGTTTACTATGTAGATTCTGTGTATCCTTATGATTCTAAGTGTGGTTCTCAGGGAAACATGATTGGATGTCCTTAATATATTCTTTACTAAAGAAGACTTATATTTCTTCCAGGAGGGAAGCAAGAATGAGATCATGGTACTGGCCACTCTCCTATCCTCAGAGAGCAGATCTTAGGCTAGAATTATATGTATTAATGCCCTTAAATGTTGTTATTTTAGGGGAAATCATGTTTACATTCAAGTCACCCTTATGTGCACTCTCCCTCAAAGGGGCAGGAATATCCTAAGCTATATAGTCAAAAACATGATTGCCTTCTAACGAAATGCAAGTTACAAAAAGACCACATAAAGAAAATAGAAAATAAGTTCATTTATCCAATCTGATAGCAAACAAATCAGTTACATAGAAAAGAATACACCTGATAAATTACATAGTGAATGATCTCTTCCACTGGTATCAAGGTATCTCAGCCTAAAGAAGAAAGAATGATTACCAGACTTCACTCAAGTAGAAATTCCCTGATATCTCTAGTGTAGAAATATGGAGATTCTGTCACAATCATGAAGCTGACTCTCGTACATGTTAGTCTTTCTTCCTTCAGGTTCCTCTCTCTGAAGAGTGTTTTCTGTCTTCAGTATCTCTTATGATTAAAAGAAAAGCCTAACCAATACCTATATGAAGTTAACTTGAGTTCTTGTAACCTAACTCACAAACACAAATGCATAGATAGAGGAGTTATGCCCAACTGAATCAATGCTAAACTGTTTGCTGACCATCTACTCCATATAAATATCATTTTGCTAACTCTTAGATTCTCAAGTTTTGTTTTATCTTGTTACAAAACTAAGCCACTAGACTAGCCAGAGTTAGGTCTGACCCATAACACTTCCAATCAGAGTTTAATCTAGAAAATCATTAAATGGCATGTCCAGGTTCTCACAGATATGGGTATTGTATCTCCAGTTCCCTTACAAGAACTCAAGGTAACAACTCCATATAGGAGGTTAGGCTTTTCTCTAAATCATAAGAGATACTGAAGACAGAAAACACTCACTAAAGTAAAAAAAATTACCTACAGAAAACAAATAAAGCATTCAAATAACTGATAGGAGGCCATAAAAAAGACAGAGAAAACACATAAACACTTAAAATAGTTCTTGGAAGCAACTGATTTGGAGGTTGTCACTATCAATACTGACATTCTGTATAGATCCATTTGTCTCCTGTGGATTTTTTCACAGTTTCAACTTGAATCATAGTGCCCTTGGTGAGTTGGATCCCTCATGGAATAAAATATATGTGGGGGCCAAGAGATTTTAAAGTTAACAATATCCACAATATTTCCCATTTAACTTACATTATCATGATAATTCACAGAAAAATCAAGGAGGAACAGTAGAGGAGGGCACACAGAAGGTTATGATGTCTTGTCCCATCAGTTATTCTAGTCACTGTACTTCATGGGTGATAATCTTTTTCCAAGGGGTACGCCATTCAGGATCTAACCTTTTTCTTAGATAAGTCTAGGTTTTCAAACTCTTGAGCTTGCAATATTGTTGAGGTAAATCCACAAGGCTGGGGCTCCTTAAGAAAATTCCTTTCTTCAACAGAAAGCTAACTTCCAGGCATCATGCTGTTAAAAGAATTATTTGGGTTGCAGAAACGCTGTCTAATTTCTTTTCTTGGGTCTTGTGGAAAAGTAGAATATCTTTCTGCCATGGAACTTTCCATGTGCCTCTTCCCTCTTTACCCCAGACATCATTAGCAGTTTATGGACAAAAGAGTCTGTGCACATGCAGAGGCTCTTTTCCTTTTCCTTTTCCTCTCCCTCCTCATGATTAACACACTTCTGTTGTTATACTTTGTCTCTTTTATAGTCCAACAAAAATGAATAACTTATCGGACAAGATGTCATTTCCCCAAGATCCTTGGTTGAGTTTTATATCATCTTTGAGTTAATTTCAGTCAATAGAACACAATAAGGGAAGCATCCCTTGTCTTCGCTACAATATACCAATGGACATGGAAAGGTGTCACTCAAGTACACCCCTTCCACCCAATGCCTCACTCATTAAGTTGATTGGATGTTTCAAGAAATCTATCAATGAACTCCTCTGACAATCCTCTTTACACATAAAATGCCTTCAATTCTTTAGAGGAAGGGGTGTAACATATATATGAAAGACAACATGGTACAGCAGAAGACAAGACATATCAAAGAGACTGGAATTCAATTTCTAAAGCTGGTCTTATGTCATATGATGAAAGTTGCTTTATTTTTTTCTTTTCTTTATTTTATACATGGAGATATGAGTTCCTGACTGGGTTGTTGCTATAATCAATTTTGATAACATTTGACACATTTTTTAATTGTGAAGCACTGTACAAATGCCAGGTGTTGTGTAAGTCAAATCCAAATAATTCATTCCCCAGAAGACTCTAGTATAAATTCATATCTAATAAATATTAGAAAATGTAAAACTATCAGGATTCAAATGCAATAAAATAATGTGGAAAACCTTAAAAAGTACAAATATTTCCAAATGGACATAATGGATTCCTACTTTAGTGATGGGATTATAGATTGAAAAGAAGGAGAATTAGAATTAGAAAGCATATTAATTCCCTCCTTTAAATGATGAGGAAACTGGGGCTCAGATACAGGAAATAGAAAAAAAAAGTCACTGTTCACTCTCTCTTCATTCATCTTTGTCAGTGTTGACTTAAGTTTATAACATATACCATTTTCCTTATAGGAAGTTGGACTGGCTCAACAGGTAGCTTCTCCCAGATCTAATAAACACTTTTAATTGTTTATTTTTCCAAGAGTGTTACACAATACTTGATTCACTTTATAAGTTGAGCATAAATATATTTTCCTCTCATGTAGAGTTACTGGCAATAATTAAGTTAATTTAAAATTAACTTCATGCTGCCTCCCTGAGCACTTTACAGTCAAACATCCATAACTGTGCACCCCAGTGTAATTATTTGTTTTAGATGTCTAAATGACAAATTGTATGTCATTTAATCATATAATCATTTTTAAAGTGGGATATAATATATAAAGAGCTTGTTTCAGAGTCATAAAGATCAGGACTGTAGTCCTACCTCTGACACATATTACTTCCATGATCCTGAGAAAGTCATTTAGCCTCTCAGTGACCTACACAGCTTTCTTTTTTTTTGCTTTTTTTTTTGGAGGGCAGTTGAGGTTAAGTGACTTGCCCAAGGTCACACGGCTAGTTTTTTGTGTTAAGTGTCTGAGGCCGGATTTGAACTCAGGTACTCCTGACTCCAGGGCTGGTGCTCTATTCACTGCGCAACCTAGCCACCCCTCCTACACAGCTTTCTAAGACTATAAATTACAGAAAAGATGCAGACTTATATTGGTGATGGGAGTTTTCTCATTTAAGATTTCCCTGTACCAATGTAATTACAAATCTAGTAACTATTCCTGTCACTGAATAATGGAATTGTTAATTGAGGAACTAAACTGAAATGTTTAATGAGATGAAGGCACTGGTAATACATAGATACTAATGTGAAATATTGATTTCTGGGAAATAATTTGGAGATGGACTTAAGAGTTTAACACCTAAGATATGTCCACACACACACAAAAACTGATATTCATTATGGTAGGAGAGTTGTCTTCTGAAAGTATCTCCAATCCAATTCTTCACCAAAAAAATAAATACTTTTATGACAGATATAAAGAACTCAACTGCATCTACAAGATAAGAAAGAAACATTACACATTGCAAAAATCATGTGGAATTGCATCAAGGAACTTAAATATTTAATGGTTCTACTTAGCATCCCTGCCTGCAAACTTACTGAGCAACCAAGCACAGGAAACAAAAGGAAACTTGCAGTCTTGTGCTTTGAGGTTAAATTATGGAAGTTCATCAATAGCCCCCCAGAGTCATGGATTCAGCATGAATACCCTCACTCCTCAACCTATAGGAGATGGTGGATATTGATTCTACTCCTTCATGAAGGAAAGGGAGAGCAAATAATGGTGAGTAATGAGATTTTGGCAAAAATGTCAGTATAATGTGTACCACAGGGTCCTAGACCAGGAAAGAATGAGTTTGTAACCCAGATAAAGAGAATGGAAAAAGCTAGCTGGGTAAAATATACTTCACTACCCACACATAGATACGCAAGATTTTCATTTTATCATGGCAGCAAACAAGACAGCATAAGTCCCCAGTCACAAAATATTAGAATATAGGGAAGGTTCAGCACCACAGATTCGTGCAGTGGTGAAAGTGAAAGGAACCAACAGTGTAAAAGGAAATTAGAAACAAGAGACTGTGAATGCAAGAAAAAACTTAAAAGTCTAAAAACCCAAGGGATAAAACCTATCTCAAATTTAGATAAACCAGTAGAGAGGATCATAAAGAGAGTAAGAAGGATGAGCAAAATCTGAAAAACATGAAATAAAAGGTCAGAGTACAATGTTAAACTACTACTTTATGAATGAAAAGGAAGCTAAATATCCCGAATTCTTTAAATCTTTAGATTTAATTTTAGAGAATTCTTTAGAATCTACAGAGAGTATGCAACAATATAAAAAATCAAGGATGGTAAAAAATAATAAAAACAAAAATTTTAAAAGAAGATATTCATTAAGTAAGTTCAAATCAGAACTCTCAATTAAAATTAATTTCCTACATGTAAAACCTTGAATTAAGTGCTTAGGAAACTAATCAAGACAGAACCTTCTCTCAGAATTTACATTCTAATTGGGTGAAACACCAGTCACTAAATAACCATTTATTAGTACCTACAATGAATTAGAAGTTGTGTTAAGTGCTGGGAATACAACAAAAGACAAAAAAATAAGTCTTTGAATTCAAGAATTTCAGAAACTCGAAGTGGAGACAAGCGAAACATATGTACACTCTATATAAAGGATAAAAATAAAATAACATAGAAAAGGCATTAGAATTAAGAGGGACTTGGAAAGGTTTGATGTAGAAAGTGGAACTTTAGCTTCAACTTGAAGGAAAACAGTGAAGCAAAGTGATAGAGATGAGGAGGGAGAGCATTTCGGGAAAGGGAGACAGGGAAAATGCCCAGATTAATGTAGTGACTTATTTGTGGAAAAGCAAGGATATCAGTGCAACAAAATACATATCTTAAGATGCTTTGGATATGAACCAGATGAAAAGGCTCAGTGATCCATATGGTGTCTTGGTAAAGCAATAGGTAATGCATATACTTTAATGCCATTTCCATGGATAAAACCATACCCATATTTGAGGTTGAGCCATTTTATACTGCCAAGGACTTTTAGAGTAAAAACATTCTTTTTGTTATCTTTAGTACCTGTGTCATCTAAAAACAAGGAGGTTATGACATTCGTAGAGGCAGGTGCCAGAATTCATTTCCACAAAGATTGTTTTGGGTGTATACCAGCTGCTGAGGTTACTTGGAGTCCCAGAATTTTTGTTCTGGTCTTTGTTTCCAATATATTCCTGCAATATTATTATATGTGTAGCTAATAGGTTAGGAGTCCGGGCCATCCTAAAGATGATACGGTAATATTCTACACTTACTTATGCAAGTAAAAGACAATGTCTCTTTGTTATTATTAAAGAATCTCTATGGTTCGAAATGAATCATCCCAGGAAGTCCATACCATATTCTGAGAAAGATCTCTTATTCGTGGTAAGCAATTCATGTATATACTTTATGAAGTGGTAAGTTACCACTGATATAAAACAGGTGTGCTTATTTGCCTTTTCCAGAGATAGAGACCCGAAGAATAAAAATTTCCAATTTTTGCTAGTAATTCTGTATTGACAAAGTATATAACATTTATAGGCAGTACTTTACCCACCGTGAGTACAAATCTCATGCTTCTTGTCAACATCTGGAGCTATCTTACACCAGTAAAAATGCATTCTTATCATATCCTTTCATGGTCTATATATTCAGATTGGTCATATAAAGATTGCATAGCCACAAAGCAATATGCTCTGTGTTCCACCAACTAATTCCTAGTACTATATGTGAGATCAGCAGCAGTTTGGTGCAGCAGACCATTGCATAGCTCTCACTTTTGACATTGTACCAAGAGTAAAGTGAGATGAACTGATTAGCATTTGAATTCTATTCTATAACTGCCTTACTTCTTGACTTAAACACCAACATGCAATCCCTCATCACTCATTTGCTCTTATTACAAGTCATCAACAGACAAGTGAGACATCCCCAAAAATGGTTTAATCTATCAAGTTTCAAATATGCTGGTGATTCGCTATCTGATAAAAATTCCAAACTTTCTATTGTTTTGCCATCTGCTTGTAACCCAGTTTTCTGGATTCCATACACAGAATTTACTACTTAATTAGACATCATCACATCTTTGTTGTCATATGGTTTTCTAGACAGGGAATTGTAATGGCAAGTGCAGAAGTAGTTCACACCTTGTTTCAGCTACTGAATTAACACCTTTCTTTAGTCTGTTAAGAAACAGAAAGTGTGAACTCCACATCCTGTGAACCCTAGAATTTTCAAACTCCTGGGGAGAAGCTAATGACTATAAAAGGAGAGTACCAGGGCTAGAAACAGGAAGAATTGAGAAGAGGATTCTTGTGGTGGCAGAGTCAAGGAGAAAACTGTTGGCTTGTCTGCTCTGTCTGTGTTGATATTTGTTTGTGAAACTGTACAGAAGCCATGTGGTACTTTACTGTAAGCCCTGAAAGAAGATTTTCTGGATGTATGTTTACTGAAGTCCTGGAGGAGGGTTTTAGAGGTCCTGGGACTTTACTGGTGATTTGTGCTGACCTCTTGGGCCTTGTTTGCAGGTTTGTGTTGGTTTCTATGTTGATGATTTGTGTTGAGTTCTCAGACTTTGTTGCTGGGTCTAAGTTGAATTCCCAGGCAGATAGTGAATTGATGATGGTGCTGGCAATGTGCATGAATATTATTGTGGCTCTTTCAAGCTTTGTCATCCCAGAAACAGGAACTGTGAAGGACTTGAGGTGGACTGGAAGCTGGGAATTTCAATATGGAACAGGAACTACACAAAGAACTGGACAAGGAGCTGGAAAGGCAACTGGGAGCAGCCTGCCTTTGAACCCAGGTAACAGTTAGAGCTGGGGCCATGGAGAAGGAAACATGGAACTAACCTTGAGTCAAGCTGAAAGAAGACTTTACTTGGATACTTGGATACTGGGTATTGACTGAGAAGATTATTATTTACTGTGACCTAGGTATGGAGAACTTTGTCTTTTGTACTATGTGATTGAATTAAGGATTTTGTGCTTTACTAAATAATTGTACTTTGTTGAAAACTATTATGATCACTTTGGTGACAACTATGTGGCCATTTTAGTGATAAATTGAAGCACTGTGAATGCTTTTCCTTGATTTTCTGTGATAAGTTGTTGTGAATGCTATATTTTGATTTTCTGTGATAAGTTTTAGCATTGTGAATGTTGTACGTTGATTTCTGTGAATGTTTTGCTTTGATTTGTTATGGAATAAATAGAGTGTTCATTATACTGTGTAATCAGGACCTTAAAAGCTGTTCACAGTAGCATTCTTCTGGAAAGCAGCTCAAACATGGCATTAGAGGCATCTACTTCTTCTTTAGTTTTCCCTGAGAATAATGAATTAAGAGTGAATTAGTGCTATTACCTCTAGCAAACCATATCCAAATAACAATGGTTACAATAAGTTAATAGATTATATACATGTGTGTAAACATACATACATGCACACATACATATTTACATGTATGTACATATCTGAATTCAATCTTATCATAAAGTTCAAAGTAAGGATACAGGTTGGGACAATTTAAAAAACAATTTAAAAAAACTTGAACTTAAAAGGCTTCTATGGTGCCAGAGAAGACTAGGATGTAAATTTAGAAGACAAGAATGTGAAAATGGCTACAATCCAAACCTCAAAAAAATATTAATTGTACTCAAATCTAGCAAAAAAAATCTAAGAAGAATCAATAAAAGATGAAAGTTAGGGAAAAGAAATGAGAATGATGCGAGAAAAAATGAAAATAGAATTAACAGAGTGATGAAAGAAGCACACAAAATCACTGAAGAAAATAACTCCTTAAAAAATAGAAATGGATGATGGAGCCAAAATGGAAGAACTTAAGCAGGAACTTCTCAGAGATCCTCAGTGAATTCTATCAGTCACTTCTAAATAGTGAATCTGAATGGATTTTAGAGTGACAGATTCCACCAAGAGATGGAGCGATGCAGATTCCCAGTCCAGGAAAATGCCCTCATTGTACTGTGCAGGGGAGTGTGGAGTTTGTGGGGGCTGCAACAGCATGGACTTAAGAGCAGAGCACAGCAGATTCACCCCCTCCAAGGGTGATTTGCAGACATCTCACCATGGGACAGAGGATCAATTGAAGCTGGGTAAGATAAAGTGCAGGACCTGCAGGAGCAGCTTCTCCTGGGGCTATCAGCCCACAGCCTGGATATTGAAAAAAATCACCTACCTGAACCTCTGGGAGCCAAATGGCAGATAAAACTTCAGCTGCCCTAATCCTCCTCCCTGGTCCTGAAAGCCCAGGAATTAATGTCCCACCCAGAATAAAATTCCGAAACAGTGGAAGCAGCTGGAGGCTTGTGAGTCATAGAGGAATGGTGTGACTGAAGCTGTGCTGAGCCTGAAGCAAAGAGCAGGAGAAGTCCAAATAAGCCCCATCTCAGCTGACCATCAGGAGACCCTGCTGGTCAAGGTGGTTGGAGCCAGCAAGCAATAACATCAGAAGCCAAGGTATGCCTTAGCATAATCAATACAATCTGCAGACACCAACTTGGCAGAGCTCCAGCAGTTGAGTCTAACTGAGCTATAGCCCAGAGGCACAAAGGCAGAAATCTGAAGTGGCCAGATCATCCCTCCCCCATACTTTACTCTGTGAACCTCAGCGTAGCTCAGGGGAAAAACAGAGTAGTGCTGGCCTTGGCCTCAGTCTGGACACCCAGAGGCTACAGCACACTAAGTCAATAACCAGGCCCTTACCTCCCAGCTTGAGAAGCATGGGTCAGAGGCCTCTGCACCCCAGAATAAGAAATCCGCTTCCAAAGTCAAGAAACAGGCAATCACAATGAGCAAGAAGGAAACTGAGAAATCAAAAGGAAGAACAATCCAATCCTATTATACCGAGCAAGACAGCAAAATTCAGAGGACAACACTGACTCTATACTCACACCTTGGACAACAGAATGAAATATGAACTGGTATCAAGGCCAAAAAGCAGTCTTGGGGTAGAAGCAGCAAG
>CM053599.1:185569594-185584901 GCA_028646575.1 Pseudocheirus occidentalis
AGCTTTCCCCAAAACTCCTCCAAATACTCATAAAAAGTACCCTAAAGAAATTCTAGAGCTGCAGGACCCACAAAATAACAGAGTGAAACAAATTTCCAGTATAAGACAACCCAGTAGGTCAATGAGAAAGCTTTGTTGCACCAGTGTAAGTGGGGAGTAGAATCCGTTGTAGGCTATGCTAGCACAAATGGGGCAGATCAGACCTTAGGGGACTGAATCAGTGGCAGCTGTGATGGTTTCCAGACTTCTAAATCCCAAAAAGCCAAAAACAACTTGGAAGATCAATGGGAAAAGTCTGTTGGACCTTGGAGAGACAGGAGCTGGGTCTGGTCCCAATACCAGAGGAGCTGCACTGGTGGCAGAGGCAGTGGCTGATTCTGGAGCCTGAGGTCCACATACAGTGAAAGGATTGAATGGCTGATCAGAGGAGAACTGTCGGGATGTCTTTGCTTGCTCTGAGGCAAGATTTTCTTACTTTACCAGTGTTTAGACCTGAGGTATAGTTCTTGATGGCATGCTTTGGGTAAAGAGGAGCACTGTTGTGGCAGAGCTTGTGGTCGTGGTGGAGAGGGACTACTCTTCACAGTTCCAAGGCAGAAAAAAATGTTTTAGGTCATTCACTGACCAGAACACAGACCTGAAGAGGAGTAAAATATCTTTTTTGATCATACAACCTCAGAAGAGCTGAATATTTACAGGCTCCTAGAAGTTTATCTGAAAACAACTACACAAAACCCCTTAGGACTGGGACAGTACACCCCTCTACTTCCACTGGAATCACAGTCCCACCTTGACAAAGAGCTAATAAGTCAAGTAATTGACTTGGTAAATGAGTAATTGGTGGGAAAAATGAGAATATATAATTTTACTTTTTTGACAAGGAAGATCACAACATACAAAGAGGAGAAGACAACAAAGTCAAAGCTCCTACATCCAAAGCCTCCAAGAAAAATATGAATTTGTTACTGACCATGGAATAAAGGGGTTTTGAAAATCAAGTAAGACAAGTAGAGGAAAAATCGGGGAGAGAACTGAGAGTGAGTCAAGAAAATCATGAAAATTGGATCAACAGCTTCTTAAAAGAGACCCCCAAAAATACTGAAGAAAAGAACACCTTAAGAAACAGACCAACCCAAAAGGCAAATGAAGTCCAAAGAGCTAATGAGGAGAAAAATGCCTTGAAAAGCAAAATTGACCAAATGGAAAAGTAGTTCCAAAAGCTCACTGAAGAGAATAATTCCTTCAAAATTACAATGGATCAAATATAATCTAATGACTCTATTAAAAATCAAGAAAGTATAAGACAAAACCAAAAGAATAAAAAAATAGAAGACAAAGTGAAATATCTCACTGGAAAAACAACTAACCTGGAAAACAAGTCTGGGAGAGATCATTTCAAAATTATTGGAATACCTGAAAGCCATAATTAAAAAGAAAACCCTAGATATCATCTTTCAAGAAATTGTCAAGGAAAGCTTCCCTGATATTCTAGAAAAAGAGGGTAAAATAAAAATTACCACCCACCAATTGCCTCTTGAAAGAGATCCCCAAAGTAAAACTCCTATGAATATTGTAGTCAAATTCCATAGTTCTCAGGTCAAGGAAAACAATATTGCAAGTAACCAGAAATAAATAACTTGAGTATTTTAGAAACATAATCAGTATAACACAAGATCTTACAGCTTCTAAATTAATATATCTGAAAGCTTAGAATAATATTCCAGAGTTAGAATTAAAATCAAGAATAACCTACTGTAATGGCAATTAATTTAAATTTGAAGACCCCTTTTTGTTATGTCAAGTAGCAGGTACTTAGCCCTTAGTAACAAATCAAACCTTTGTGGCTAAGAGGCAGGGAATGTAAACTCTGTCTCATGTTGCTGACACAATAGGAAGGGTTTGGCTGAAACAGAAAGCCAATGTGTGTGTGTGTGTGTGTGTGTGTGTGTGTGTGTGTGTGTGTGTGTCTTTGTGTCTGTGTGTCTGTGTGTCTGTGTCTATGTCTGTGGGCGCCTGTGTGTGTATATGAAGAACCCAAGAGAGAGGCAGAATCAAGAATTATTTTTCTCCCAGTGGGCTCCTGGTGGAGGAAGAAGAATTTTTACAGCACCATGGAAGCTGGGCTGCTACTTGCTAGACTGAGAACTGAGTTGGAGTTTTCAATGAGACTGTTATCTGGTGAAGGCTGAAGTTGCTGCTGAGAATACCTGGAAGGCTTAGATTTCTTCTGGGTCCTAGGGCCAGTCAAACTGCTAGTGGACTGAAGAAGAATGATCATGATCATAATACTTTGTTTGTGACTTGGTTGATCTTTGAGTTCCCAGCAACAAAAGTTGTGAAGGTTTTGAGGTGTACTGAATCCTGTAAACTTCAGTGTGTACCAGGAACTGCCTAGAGGACTGGACATAGACCTGGGAGCTGTCTGCCTCTGAATCCAGGTGACTGTTGGTGGATGCAGGTAGGACCTGGGACCATGGAAGGGGATTCAGGGAATCTGAGAGACTACCCAAATCAAGATGGAGAAAAGACCTCTCCTTGGATATTGAATGTGAGATTAAATTGAAGTTTACTAGACACTAAGGGGTAGAGGGTTTGTATAATTTTCTAATGATTGTATTTAGTGACTTATTGCTAGATAAGTGACTTAGTAAGTTAACCTATAATTGCCCCATGAGTGGAAGACTTACTTGTGTTGTTAAATGATTGAATGATTAAGTAAAGAGGCAAAAGCCCCTAGTGATACCAGTTGATTATTCTTTTGTTCTTTGTTCTAAATACTGTGAGCACTTTGGTGAAAACTATCTGGCCATTTTAATGTTAAGCCATTGTGAACACTACATTGTGATTTTTTGTGATAAAATGCAATGTTGTGGGCCAAGATGGTGGCATAGGAGCAGCAAAGTGTTGCAGGTCCCATACAGCCACCCTAAATACTCATAAAATACAGCTCTAAACAAATTTTAGGGCTCACAAACTCACAAAAATACAGAAAACACATCTCTCACTGAAGGCAGCTTGGAAGGAGGGGTTCACCATGGCAGGCTGGGAGCCGAGGCCAGCTCAGTCCAAAACCTAAACCACAGCCAAGCCCTGGGGTGGTTGGGAAGAGCCAAGCTGCAGCATGATTCGAACCTGGAGAACAGATCTACAGCACCTGGAGGTATCTCCACATTCATCAAGCCAAGAAAAATACAACTTAGAGAAATGTCAGTGGAATTCAAGTTTTCAAGTTAAATTTGGGGGAGGAAAAGCAGTCTGGCCATACTGCTCCCAGGGAAATGAAGCAGCAGGAAGTGGCAGGATCTGCTGCAACCAGCAATTGCCACCACTGAGCTGCTTCAGAGCTACTGGCCTGCCAGTTGCAGGGGGACAGAGACAATATATCACGGCCAACTGCTCTTGCATTGAGCGGCCTGGATCCAGATTGTGGTCTTGGGTGGTGGTCCTGGGGTGCACTTTCAGCAAGCCAAAGCTGGTTGGGGCTCCAGCACTCCCTAATAGCTCTGGCAGCTGTGAAAACCCCAGCAATTTAGGACAGAGCTTTCCCCCCTGGAAGCAGAGTTCCACAGAGCTAAAAAAAAAAGATCAAGCAATTAATTGACTGGCCAGCATGAGGAAAAGGAAGAAAAACAAGAACAGTCATAACACCCCGTAATCCTTTTTTGGGAAAAAAAGGATCAAAGCATGGAACGGGAGGAAGACAACACAGCCAGAATTCCTCCACCAAATGTTTCCAAGAAACATGAAGATTGCCTACAAGCTGCAGATCAACTACAAAAGGACTTTGAAAAACAAGTAAGAGAAGTGAAAGAAAAATTGGGAAGACAAATTAAAATGATGTGACAAAATCATGAAAAGAGAGTCAACAATGCGACTGAAGAAAACAACACTTTAAAAAGTAGATTAACTGAAATGACAAAAGAGGCCCAGAAAGTCAATGATGAGAAGAATGCCTTAAAATGTCGAATTTGCCAGATGGAAAAAGAATCTCAAAAGCATTCTGAAGAGAATAATTCCTTCAGAATTAGAGTGGAGAAAGTGGAAGGTAATGACTTTATTAGAAACCGAGATACTATTAAGCAGTTAAAAACAAATGAAAAAAATAGATAGCAATGTGAAATATCTCCTTGAAAAAAACACTGCCCTGAACAATAGATTCAAGAGAGACAATTTGAAAATTATTGCTCTACCTGAAAGCCATGATCTTGGAAACTTCCATGAACTTGGAAAGAATCCTTCAAGAAATTCTCAAGGAAAATTGCCCTGATGTTTTAGAATCAGAGGGCAAAACAGATTTTAAAGAATACACCAATCACCTCTTGAAAAAGATCCCCAGAAGAAAACTCCTAGGAATATTATTGCTAGGTTCCAGAATCCCCAGTTAAAGGAGAAAATATTACAGGCTGCCAAGAGAAAACCATTTGAATATTGTGGAAACACAATTAAGATAACCCAGGATGTGGCAGCTTTTACACTGAGGGATGAAAGAGCCTGGGATATGATATTTTGAAGATCATGGGAGCTGGGATTCAAACCAAGAATCACCTACCAAGCAAAACTGAGCATAATATTCCAGGGGAAAATAAGTCATTCAATGAGGTGGAGGACTTTCAAGCATTCTTGCTGAAAAAACCAGAACTGAACAGAAAATCATAGAAGCAAACAGAAGAAACATGAGAAGGTAAACACTGGAAAGAAATCATAAGGAACTTATCAAATTTGAACTATTTACATGCCAATATGGAAAAATGATAATAGTAATTTATGAAACTTTTCTTAGTATGAGGATAGGTGAAAGGAATAGGTGAAGGGCGAGCAGGAGATAAGGGGGTGAAAGAAGGGAGGCAAAAAGGGAGGAGGGGGCAATCAGAAGCAAAGACTTTTGAGGAGGTTCAGGTTCAAAGGAAAGAGAATTTTGTACTCCAAGTTTTAAAATATTAATATTAAAAAGTATTTTTACAGGAACCTGGGAAATAAGTCATACAGGAAATGGGTATAGGTTCAATTGAATACAAAGGGATGATACTTTAAAAGGTGAAATTCTGAGGTGGGAAATGACTAGAATGATAGGAGACAGGGAGAGACAAAATGGGGTTAATCATCCCATATAGAACAGGCAAGGGATGACTGTTACAAATTTACTTTCATTTACTCTCATTGAATTTGGCTTAGGGGTGGAATGACATAAACTCTAAATGGGGTATCATGCCACACAGGAGAGTAGGGGGCAGGTGGATGTGAGGTGGGATGATGGAGGGGTGGGCAGGGCCTTGGGGGGGTTCCTGGACGCACACTCTTCTTTAAAGGGCCAGGAACAGGGTAGAGAACAGTACAAGGGGCGGATAGGAAGGAGGGACATATGATCAGACTCTCACAATATACCCACTGTGAAGATGTCCTGTGTAGTGGATATATTGAATTGAATTGCTTGTCCTTCCACTCAGAGTGGGTGACAAGGGAGGGTGGGTGACAAAAGAATCTAGAATTTAAAGCTCTGTGATACATGCAACTAGGAATTAAGATATACAAGGGCTAGAGTAGGGAGACCCCCCTTGCCCTATTAGAAATTTAGAGGGGTCTTGGAGGAGGGTACAAAAGAGAGCAGATCGGGGGAAGTGTTTTACAATGGGATTTCTGTTTTGGGATTGGGATAGGGGAAAGATGGGGAGAAAATTTTTAACTCAAATATCTCATGGAAATGAATGATTTAAACAAGAAAACAAATTTAAAAATTATATTAAAATATATCATGTTGTGAATATTATATTGTGATTTTCTCTGAATGTTTGCCTTGATTTCTTATGGAATAAATGGAGTGTTCACTATACTGTGTAATCAGAACCTTAAAAGCTGTTCACAGTAGCATTCTTTTAGAAAGCTGCTTGTGCATGGCATTACACCTACCCAGCAAAACTGAGTATAATACGTCAGGGGAAAATATGGACATTCAATGAAATATAGGACTTCCAAACTTTCTTAACAAAAAGACAAGTGCTGAACAGAAAATTTGACTTTCAAATACAAGAATCAGGGGAAACATGAAAAGGTAAACAGGAAAGAGAAAGCATAAGGGGCTTATTAAATTTGAACTATTTACATCCCTACATGAACAGATTATATTTGCAACTCATGAGGCCTTTCTCAGTATTAGGGTAGTTAGGGGGAATATATACATCATACATACATACACATATACATATACACTATGCACACATATGTGTACATGTGTGCATCTCTCCAGATAGATAGATAGATAGATAGATAGATAGACATAGACATAGACATAGACATAGACATAGACATAGACATAGACATAGATATAGATGTAGACGTAGGCAGAGGGCACAGGGTGAATGGAATATGAAGAGATGATAAGTAAAATCTAAAATTAAAGGGTGATAGAGGAATATATCAGGAGAAGGACAAAGGGAGAAATAGGATAGGGAAAATTATCTTACATAAAAGAGCCAAGAAAAACCTTCTATAAGGGAGGGTAAGAGGAGGAAGGTTAAAGGGAATGAGTGATTCTTACTCTCATCAGATTTGGCTTAAGGAGGGAAAAATATACATACTTGATTATGTATGAAAATCTATCTTACCCTACAAAAAAGTAGGGCAGGGAGGAGATGAGGATGTGAAAGAAGGGAGGACAAAAGGGAGGAGGGGACAATCAGAAGCAAACATTTGAGGAGGTTTGGGTTCAAAGGAAAGAGAATTTTGAACTCAACATTTTAAAATATTAATATTAAAAAGTATTTTTACAGGAACCTGGGAAATAAGACATACAGGAAATGGGGTATAGTAATCTATCTTGCCCTACAAGAAAATAGAGGGGAAGGGGATAAAAGAAGGGGGGTGATAGAAGGGAGGGCAAACTGAAGGAAAGGGTAATTAATGCATTCCATTTGGGGGTGGGGGAGGGGAGAGATGGGGAGACAATTTGGAACTCAAAATCTTGTGGAAGTGAATATTGAAAACTAACAATGATTAATACATGAAAAGTAAAATTAATCTATCAAATAATGTATAATATATAAATATAACAAATTAATAAACAATAAATATAAAATGTCACTAAATTATCAGTGTCTGAACTGTCATTGTAACTTTATTTCTAACGCTAAAATGGATGAGCTATTGAGCAGTCTAGCCCAATCAGTGAATAACTTAATTAACTCTTTAGGTTACCCACCTCTGTTTCATCTAAAGAAGCACCCTAGCCTCAAACCAGTGACGCTTAATTGTTTTTCTCTAGAGGCAAACACATGACAGTGATTTTTCGGGGGTTTTCCCCCAATTCTATAGCTATGAGTTACTTCAGTTATCCTTTATCATCTTTAACAAAGTTAGTTTTGCCACATTGTAGTAGTTCTGGTCATGTGTTCTATATTTCAAATCCAGGCCTTCCTATGGCAACACAAAGCCACATGGTAATGAAAGAGTCCTAATAGAACTTGCAGTCTTTTTCTTGCCACAGCATTGGCTTTTTTACCAAATAATTTTTAATAGCAATAAATTGTTATTACTAATATCACGTTTTCTTATCCTTTTGATATTCTTTAAATATAAGTTGTGCCAGAAGAAGTGCCTATCTCATAATTGTTCTCTCACGTTGAATTTTCTGGAGATAATTTTTTAAGTGGAGCAAATAACTGTTTTTTGTTTTTGTTTTTGTTTTTTTAAGTGGGCATTGAGTTCCTCATGTCTAAAAATATAGAAAGGATCTTTAGAAGAAATAGAATAGCAGACCAGATGACAAGTGTGATGTGTTTATTGTCATGTTACCTCATGGATTTCATTTCTACTATGCCTTTCTCTATTTCATTCCATGTCACTTGGACATTCTGTTTGACATGACAAAGTCTGTTAAAAAGATAGTTCCTAAATCTCTATATATCAATGTTAGATTTCAACAGATGTGATGAAAATATGCCTCCAATGATTCCTTGATTTGAATAGTATTAATAATAGCTAGCATTTACATAATGCTTTAAGATTTGAAAATGAATTTCAAGTACATGAGAACTCTAAGAGAGAGGTGTTGTTATCATCAGTTTATTACAGATTAGGAAATGTATACTAAGAGAGTTTAAGTGCCCAGGAGCAAATAATATCAGAGGCTGGATTTGAAATTGTCACTCTTTTTCCAGACCAACCTCTCTAGCCACTGAATCACACAGCTTCCTGTATTCATATATTGTATTTTGAGGGATGTGTTGAAGGTTTGTAATTATGATATAGGGATATGCCATCTGCTATCTAGTTCATAAAGGAAAGTAAGTGTTTGGCATGTTATTCTAGTGGTTTGATTATATATTACTAGGTATCCAGTATATTGGAACTAGTTCATATCTGACCACTCAAATGTAACAATTTAAGGCTTGTCTTATCTTGTTTATTTTCTAAACTTAAGAAAATTATGGAGAAGTATTTAGATTAAAATCAATGCTACATATGGAGAGCTGTTTATTAAGTATGTATTGGCTATTTTTTTTACACTCTGCACTGATACATAGTTTCTACCACTTCATCACACAATCTACATTAATCCCCTACGTAAATAATTCCTTAAGGATAGACTTCATTTAACTTATGGTAGAAATATCTTGATTTTGAATTTCTATCTTATCTATCATTTCTATCATATACACCTATTTCTTGATATTTGCATGACTTACTCAAAAGCTCAGCACTACCATGCACTGATAGCTATTTCATAGGGTACATACAGAGATGCAAATATTGAAACTACTACAAATAATTAGCTAGCATATACACGTATATATATATATATATATATACACACACACACAAGTGTGTGTATGTGTATGTATGCATGCATTCATACATACACGTATAGATATGTGTATGTATATACATGTAGGTGTACAGTCAAACAGATAGATAGATAGATAGATAGATAGATAGATAGATAGATAGATAGATAGATAGACAGATAGACAGACAGGCAGATAGACAGAGATATGACACTTTAAAGCTAGCAAAATGCTTTACATTTGTTATATCATTTATTCCTCATAGCAGCACCAGTGAGTTAGATGCTATTATACCTCATTTACAAATGAGGAAACTGGGTTTGAAAGAGGTGAAGTGAATTGCCCAGAATCACACAGCTATTAAGTCTCTGAGGGGGTAGGTAGACTCAGGTCTTCTGGCTCCAAATACTGCATGCTATCTGTTTTGTTATCTAACTAGATAAACCACTTCTGTTGTATTTGAGAAATCTAATGGTATATACCTTTCGCCAACTTTATTATTACTCAATGAAGTGATATCTATTTGTTCCAAAAATATTTCTATTCATGATGTTTTGAGATTAAAATATGATAATGGAAATAAAACCCTTTTCAAGCCTTGAAGCACATCACCACCTGGTGATACCTTCATTCTCAGAGCTTTCTAATGAGCTTCTGCTAAACTCAAAAAATGTTTATAGAGCAATACAAGGATATGCTGGTATATATTTAACAGCCAGATATTCTGGGGGGGGGGGAGGGAAGAAGTATTCACGCATTCTTTTATTTTAGTCTGCACTGGTAACACTTTCTTATATCCAGACAAAAAACAAAACAATGGATCAATTCCTGATGTGCAGCACTGACTGATTTCTGAGGTGTGAATGCTTACACTGGAAATATAATAATTAGGTCTCATGAGCTGAGTAAAGCTGGTTCAAACAAACTCCCATCTGTAGATAATTTTTTTTTCTCTTTTAATTTGCTCTGAGAAACTTATCAATCTCCTTCCTTTCTGACATGGGAAATTAATCTTATAATTTCTTTTTCATATTTCATTAGCATTGTACAGGACACTTTACAGCTCCTTTGTCATCACAGAATCACAGTATTTGAGACTGTAAAGGATCCCTTATACATTAACATTTCCTTCAACATACCTAATAGCCTTTACTTAAAGGCCTCCAGGGAGAGGGAATTCAGTAATTACAGAGGAGACTCATTCTACCTTTGGATAACTCTTACTCCTTTTTTGTTTGTTTGTTAGGGGATTTTTTGGTTTATTTTTTTTTATTTGGAGGGTCAAGTCAAGGCAGTTGGCGTTAAGTGACTTGTCCAAGGTCACACGGGTAGTTTTTGTGTTAAGTGTCTGAGGCCGGATTTGAATTCAGGTCCTCTTGACTCCAGGGCCAGTGCTCTGTTCATTGCGCCACCCATCCGCCCCAATAACTCTTACTCTTGGGAAGATTTTTGCTTTTTTTTCTTCTAAGAGTTAACCCACGTTTACCTATAAATTTAACTTGGTTAAATTTAACCATTTACTACTGTTTTGTTCTCTGAGACAAAGCAAGAGCAAGTTGAATACTTGCTTAATAGGAAATATTAAAATTTAAACACTTTAAGCTTTCATATCCCTGTCTCTGACTCCTCTTCGGTCTTACGAGGATAACCATTCAACGATAATGTTTGAAGAATTTGAGCTTTTTCACTTTTCAGACTGACTTTGTCTAGACCAGAAATCTAGACCAGAAACTATTTTTTTCATGAACTACTGTGACAATCTACTTAAGATTATAGAACCTCTTCCAAGAATGTTTGTGAATGAATAAAATGAGTACATAGTATTACAGGGGAAGCAAATCATTTATAGTAAGGGCTATAAAAATTTCCAGAAAAAATTTCTTACTTTTTTCACTTAATAGTATTTTTTCCAATTACAAGTAAGTATAGTTTTCAACATTCATTTTTTCCCAGAATTTTTTATTTTTTATTTTCAACATTTATTTCCACAAGATTTTGAGTTTCAAATTTTTCTACATCTCTACCCTATCCCAAGAAGGCAGGCATAATGATTACCCTTTCCCCCAGTCTACCTTCTCTCCTATCACCTCCTTTCGCATCCTTAGCCCATTAATCCTTACTTTCTCATAGGGTAAGATGGATTTGTATATCCCCTCTTATTTCCCAGTTGCAAGTAAAAACAAATCTTTAACATTTGTTTTTTAAAACTTGGAATTCCAGATCCTCTCTTTTCTTCACTCTGTTACCCACTCCCATTGGGAAGACAAGAAATTCAACATAGGTTATACATGCATAGTCATGCAAAACATGTCCAAAGTAGTCATATTATGATATACTATTTCCCTCCATCCTGTCCCATGCCCCCATTTATTTTATTTTCTCCTTTGACCATGTACCTTTTCAAAAGTGTTGACTTCCGACTATCCTCCTCCACCAGTCTGCCCTCCCTTATATCACCTCCTCCTTATTTGCTTCCCCGCTACTTTCAGGTAGGGTAGGCTACCTATACCCAATTGAGTGTGTATGTTATTCCCTCCTTAAGCCAAGAGTAAGTTTGACCCATTCCCATTAAATTTTCTGCTCTTCCCCTTCACTGTAACAGTGTTCACAAAGGCAGAGCCAAGATGGCAGCACAGAAGGAGGAAAACTCCATATCCCCCCCCATAACCACATCAAATACATGGTTCTAAACAAATTTTACATCTACAGAACCCACAAAGTGACAGAGAAACAAATCTCCCACTAAAGGCAGCCTGGCAGGAGGACAGGAAGGGTCCATCACAGAACACTGGGAGCCAAGCCCAACATTGCTTGAACCCATGGTTTTAGCCCCAGGGTGGCCCCGACCATTGGCTGCTGCAGACTTAGGGAGACCGGATGACAAGTAGCAGTAGTTGTTTCCAGAATTATCAACCCATAAACACCAAATAAAAACTGAGACGTCAGGGTAGAACTCAGTTGGAACTGGGGGGACAGAGGAGAAGGTCTGGCTCCAGCCCACAGAGCTAGAAGTAGCATACATAGAGCAGCCTGACAGCCACCTCCACATGGCTACTTTAGAGCTCCTGGCCTGCAGATTGTAAGGGGTACAAGCAATGATTCAAAAGCTAAGCACTCTTTCCTCTGACTGGAACTGGAATGTGTTCTTCCGTGGTGGTCCTGAGGTTTGTGACCCCTGAGCCAGAGTTGTGGGGCCTACAGAGAGGGCACCCTCCTGATAGCTCCAACAGTTGTGAAAACCCCAGGAGTTTGGGACAAAGCTCTCCCCTCTGGAAGCAGAGTTCTACAGTGGCAAAAAAATCTCAAAAGTCAAATAAGTGAGGGGTAACATGAGCAAGCAAAGGAAGCAAAGTAAGTACAACAATAAAAACATAGATTCCTTTTGGGGGAACAAAAAGGATCAAAGCAAGGAATGGAAGGAAGACATTGAATTCAGAACTCCTGAACCAAAAGCTTCCAAGAAAAATATGAACTGATTACATACCATGGAGGAGCACAAGAAAGTTTTTGAAAAACAAGTGAGAGATGTGGAGGAAAAATTGGGAAGAGAAATAAGAATGATATGAGAAAATCATGAAAAGAAAGTCAGCAACCTGACTGAAGAAATTAACACCTGAAAAAGCTGATTAACTGAAATGACAAACAAGCACAAAAAGCCAATGAGGAGAATGTCTTAAAAAGCCAAATTTGCCCATTGGAAAAATAATTTCAAGAGCTCACTGAAGAGAATAATTCCTCCAGAATTAGATTGGAGGAAATGGAAGCTTTATGGAAATGGACTTTATGAGAACTCAAGATCCCATTAAACAGATTCAAATAAGTGGAAAAATAGAAGGCAATGTAAAATATCTCGTTGGAAAAACCACTGACCTGGAAAATAGATCAAGGAGAGATAATTTTAAAAATATTGGACTACTGGAAGGCCAATAAATTAAAATTAAAAAAAAGAACCTAGAAATCATTCTTCAAGAAATTCTCAAGGAAAATTGTCCTGGTATTTTAGAACCAGAGGGGAAAACAGAAATTTAAAGAATACATTGATAACCTCTTTTTTAAAATCCCCAAAAGAAAACTCCTAGGAATATTTACAGCAAAGTTCCAGAGTTTCCAGGTCACAAAGAAA
The DNA here is from genome assembly GCA_028646575.1 of Pseudocheirus occidentalis. Taxonomy (NCBI): domain Eukaryota; kingdom Metazoa; phylum Chordata; class Mammalia; order Diprotodontia; family Pseudocheiridae; genus Pseudocheirus; species Pseudocheirus occidentalis. Next base: position 185,582,495 of record CM053599.1, read on the forward strand.
ATATTACAAGCAGCCTAGAAGAAACAATTTGAATATTGTGGAAACACAGGATCTAGCAGCTTCTACATTAAGGGATTAAAGGGCTTGGAATATGATATTCCAGAGTTCAAAGGAGCTAGGATTAAAACCAAGAATCACCTGCTCAGCAAAACTGAATATAATATTTCTAGGGAAAATATTGTCATTTAATGAAAGGGGGCTTTCATGCATTCTTGATTTAAAAAAAACAGAGCTTCATACAAAATTTGGCAACTGAATACAAGAAACAAGAAAAGCATAAGAAGGTAAACAGGGAAAAGAAATCATAAGGAACTTATGAAAGTTGAACTATTTGCATGCCTACATGGAAAAATTATAATTGTAACTTACGAAACATTTTTCAGTATGAGGATAGTTGAAGGGAATATAAATATAAATACACAAACATATATATGCATATATACACATACATACAAACATATGTATATGTGAGTATGAATACATATGTGAGTGTGTGTATATATGTGTACAGGTATACATTGACAGAGGACACAGGATCAACTGAATAAGAACAAATGATATTCAAAAGGTGAAATTGAGAGGTGGGATACAAATAGAATGAGAGGATATAGGGAGAGACAGAATATAAAATTTGCCTCATATAGAAGAATAGGCAAAGGATAACTGTTATAATGGAGGGGAAGAATAGGAAGGCAAAAGGTACTGGGTCCACCTCACTCTCATTGAATTTTGCTTAAGAAGAGAATGAAATGCATACTAAGTGGGGTATCTTGCCCTAGAGGAGAGTAGGGAGGAAGAGGATGACAGGGGGGATGATGGTGGGCAGGGCAGGTTTGGGGGACGGTTGTTAGGAGCACACATTTTTGAAAAAGGGACAGGGTTAAAATAGAGAGTAGAACAAGTAGGGGGTGGGGTAGGTTTTGCATAACTACACTGCACAACCAATGCTGAATCAGTTATCTTCTCAGTAATGAAAGATACTTTAGTTATCTTCTGGGAGAAAGAGTTAGAATCTGGAATTCAAGGTTGTAAACTCAAATATTTATAAAAAAATAATAATAATTATTATTATTAATTTACTTATTTACTTATTCATTTATCTATCTATCCATCTATCTATTTATTTACTTGTTTGTTTTTCATTCATTCATTTATCTACTCATTTATTTATTTATTTGATCATTCATTCATTCATTCGTTTGTTTATTTATTCATTTATTTATTTATTCATTCATTCATTCATTTATTTCTTTGTTTATTTATTTATTTGATTTTTTTTCATGCAATTGGGAAATAAGATATACAGGCACTGGATTATGAAGATCCATTTTCCCCTACCAGAAAGTAGGAGGACACATGGTGGAAGACATAGGAGAGAACAGATTGGGGGAGGGGGTATGCAGTGAGATGGCTCTTTTGGTGTTGGTGTATAGGGGAAAGACGTGGAGAAAATTTGTAACTCAAAATATAATGGAAATGAATTATGTAAACTAAAAATAAACATAAAATTAAGTTTTAAAAAAGTTTTCTCTTCAAGACATAATTTACTGTATTCTATCTCGCACTTTCTCTTTCTCCTAATATGCTCTCCTTTCACATCTTTTTTATATCATCCCATAATATTCAACTGATCCTTTCCCCTCTGTCTATGTATACACATGCACACATAAACACACTTTCATATATATGTATATATATATATAAATTTGCATACATACACCCTCCTATACCACATAAAAATACATACATATATACACACATATGTATATATATGTATGTGTGTGCATATATATATACATGTGTGTGTATATATACATACACATATATGTATATACATACATGCATATATATACATATATGTGTGTGTGTGTGTATATATATGTATGTATGTATTGCCTTCAACATTCTTCACACTGAGAATTTTCCATGTAGGAACATAAATACTTCAATTTTAGTAAGTTCCTTATTATTTCTTTTTCCTGTTAACCTTCTCATACTTCTCTTGTTTCTTGTACTTAAAAGTCAAATTTTCTGTTCAGCTCTTTTTTTTCTTCAAGAATGCTTGACAATCCTCTGTTTCATTGCATGACCATATTTTCCCCCTGATGCATTATACTCAGTTTTTCTGGGTAGTTGATTCTTGGTTTTAATCCTAGCTCTGTTGACCTCCGGAACATAAGCCCAAAAATACCTTAGTGTAGAAGCTCATAATTCTTGGGTTATCGTGATTGTATTTCAACAATTCTGAAACTGTTTCTTCCTGACAGCTAATAATATTGGAATTTGGCTAAGATATTCCAATTTTCTTTTGGGGACCTTTTTCAAGAGGTGATTGGTGAATTCTTTCAAATTCTATTTTGCTGCCTTGTTCTAGAATATCAGGGAAATTTTCCTTGAGAATTTCTTG
>CM053599.1:185585401-185608987 GCA_028646575.1 Pseudocheirus occidentalis
AATACTTTACCTGCCAGATTTATACAGTAAGGAAAACTTTTTGATGAAAGAAGAATTGGCGAGCATTATAAAATACAAAATGGATAATCTTGATTACATTAAATTGAAAAGTTTCTATACCAACAAAGCCAATGTAACCAAGATTAAGAGGAAAGTGGGAAACTGGGAAAGAATATTTACAACCAGTGTCTCTGATAAAGATCTCATTTCTGAAATATACAGGTAACTAGGTAAAATTTATAAGAATACAAGTCACTCCCCAAGTGGTAAATGGTCAATGGATATGAACAGGCATTATTCAGAGGTAGAAATTAAAGATATTTTTAAGCATATGGAAAAATGTTCTAAATTACTATTTAATTGAGAAATGCAAATAAAAACAACTTTGAGGTACCACATCTCACCAGTCAGATTGGCTAAGATGACAAAACTGGAAAATGACAAGTGCTGGAGAGTGTGTGGAAAAATTGGAACACTAATGCATTGTTGCTGGAGCTGTGAACTGATACAACCATTCTGGAGAGCAATCTGGAACTATTCCCAAAAGGCTATAAATAATTGCATACCCTGTGACCCAGTTATCTCACTTTTGGAGTTGTATCTCAAAGAGATCATAGAAGTGGGAAAAAGACCCTTATGTACAAAAATATTTATTATATCTCTCTTTGTGGTGACAAAAAACTGGAAATATAGTAGATGTCCATCAACTGGGGAATGGCTGAATAAATTGTGGTATATGAATGTAATGGATTGCTATTGTGGTATAAGAAATGGGAAGGAGATGGACTTCATAATTACTTGGAGAGGATTATACAACTTGATGCTAAGTTAGAAGAGCAAAACCAGGAAAAATTTGTACACAGTCACAAACACATCAAATTTGTGATGACCAACCTTGATAAACTGGAGTCTTCTCAGCAACGCACAACTATAAGACAACTCTACAAGTCTCAGGGTGGAAGAAGATATCTACATTAGAGAAAGATCTAGAAACACCAGAGTATATTGAGACTAAAACTTTTTTTTTCATTTTTATTTTTCTTTTTCATCTTTTGATGTTTGGTTTTGTTTCTTTTTTTCCCATTGGTTACAACCCTTCTGTACAACCAGACTATTGAACAATGTGAAAGTATTTGCAGATCCTATATATGATGTCACACCACCATTGTGGGAATGGAGGGGAGAAAATTTGAAACTCAAAGGATTGCAGAACTGAATTTTGTGAACTAAAATCAATAAACAAGTAAATGAAAAAAAAGTAAAAGAGAGTTCACTATGCTTGCAGTCAGAACTGTGAAAATTGTTCATGGCTTCCATTGATTACCTTTCAATTACCATTCAATTATCTTTTCACCTCTGGAAAGCTGCTCATGCTTGACTTTACACTAGGTTAGTCACCTATAGAATTCTCAATTGGTATCTAGAAGATTTGAACCTATTCATTAGCCTACCAAAAGTAATTCAGTGTACCAGTCTTTCAAAAACTTATCAACATTTATTTTTTCCATCATCTTTTCCAAATTGCATACTGTAACAAGAAACATCAGAGTTATTTTAAGTACATTTTTGTCTGCATGCTTATAGTGAAATGGCAAGTTTTAACAGAGTGACCACAGAGTCTGAATAAAAACATTTTCAGAACTTTAATTTTCCACCTGGGGCTATCTCCATGCCAATTGACTGGAGAGCAGCCCCCAGCTCAGGAGTGCAGAACCTTTTATAGAGTATAACTTCATTGTTTTGCTAACGTAAATTATCACTAAGCTATGCAGGTGCGAGTAATCTATTACTGAGGTAAGGGGAGTTTGTGATTACATCTGTTGGTAGGGGTTGATGGATAAGGGGAGGGGCACAGGGCACAATGATCTGAGCATGCAGGAGAAGAAAAATGAAGAAAAAGACAAATTACCCCAGGCCAGGTCCCATACCCCAGGCTGGTACAGTGATTTCTATCTCGAGTTCATCTCGAATTCATGAAATTTTCACTTGGTTGATTTTGAACTTCACAAAGCATTACTTAACTGTTTCCTGGCCAGTTTCTTGACTCCTATCATGAGGCCATGAAATTTTTACTTTAGTTCCTGGCCACTTCAATAGTTTGTAATTTCTCTGAAAACTGTATTCTTCAATTACTTATCTATTTAGGGATAGCTTTTAATATTATATGTTTGTCTCATTTCCTATATATCTTGGTTATCAGACTTTACTTTGTTGTATTTATTGCTAATATGCTTTTTCTCAGTCTATAATTTGTCAGCATGTGGTATCTGATAGAATGTAGACACTTGGTGGGCAGGGGTTGTCTCACTTCCAATTTTCTAACCATAGCACCTAGTACAGTTACTTGCACATGCCAAATAGTTGATAAAAGTTTGTTAGCAGAGTTCTATAAAACGTACCTTAGGAAATGTATTTGTCAAAACACTGTCTGAAAATTACTGTACACACCATTTTTCCCCTTAGGTTGGCAATGGTCTAAACATGAGCAGTGAGTATCTTTCTAGTAATCTCTCTCAATTTTTGTAGTATTTTTTTTGTTTTATATTCATTTTTTTCATTAGTCTTGGCAGTATAACTTGGAGCTATTTTATGATTTTGTAGTTGTTTCAACTGCATTTTCTCTTATTTCTTCCTGATGTATCAATATCCTGATGATTTCCCCCTATATTTACTTCCTACTGTTACCTTATCAAACCTATTAACTGTCTAAATTACCTTTTTCATTGATTTTCAGAGGTTTTCTAACCAGGATAATTATTTTGTATTGTTACTTACCCCTCTTTAATTTTGTCCCTTGTTTTACATGACTTCTACAAGTATCTTCAAAGCACTAATTACAGATACTGGCAGCAGACACAGTGCCCTGTTTCACATACTTCAACCTCCCTGCTTCCATAATTTGACTACAGCTAACTTCTCTAAACTCCTATTAAATAGCCCCATATGTTTCAGTATAAATTACTCTCTACTAGTTTTATGTTTTGTTATTCAACTATATCATAAGCTCTTAGAGGGCAAGCATTATATTATTTATTTCCTTTATCTAATAATCCTAAACAAATAACATGAATTAATATTTATTAGATAGTTGAAACTTTTGACAGATTTCAACCCATGTCATCATGTTCCTATCAAATTCAAGATTGAAATGAATTTTAAGGTGTGCAAAATTCCTTCCTTCCTTCCTTCCTCCTTTCCTTCCTTCTTTCCTTCCTTTCTTCCTTCCTTTATCCCTTACTCCCTCCCTTCCTTATTTCTTTCTAATTTCCTTCTCTCCCCATTCCTTCATTTCTTTCTCTTTTTTTGGTTTCTTTTCATCCATAAAATGACTAATATCAAACTATGTTTTAGATGACTGAACTTGTATAATTTAGATTACTTATGGTCTTCTGGAGAGAGGAGGGGAGGGAAGGTGGGAGACAATTTGGAGCTCAAATTAAAAACAAGGAATACTAAAAATAATTTATTAAGCATCTACTATTTCTTAAGTAGCTATATTTATCAGGTATCTACTATAGTGAATATATTCTGAAAGGAAACATGGTATAGTGGATTAAAATCTGAGCTTGAAATGATACTTCTACCACATACTGGAAGGGACCCTGAGCAAATGAATTCACCACTCAATTTTTCAGACAGCTTTCTAAGACTAAGAGTTGTCATGACAGTGGTGGTCTTCATTGATAGAGGAAGTTTCTTCACCTGGGAATTTAATATACCAATAAAATAATAGCACCAGTCTCTTTTCTTATGCTCAAAATAGAGAAGTAAATACCAAGGATATGAAGACAAAACAAAGATCTTTCCTTTCAAGGAGATACTACAATGGTGTGCACAGATAAGACAATATGAAGAGATAAACAGGTAGAGACAGATATACAGGAAGAGACAAGTAGAGTCAGAGACATAAAAAGACACAAAGAGACAAAGGCAAAGAGATGGAGGTATTGAGGAAGATTTCCATAATAGGTCTGATAGGGATGATTAAAATTCCTGATATTTTTTACTGTACTTAGTCCTTTGTAAAACACCTTCATATTATCCCTTATCACAATTATGTGAAGTAGGAATATCTGATATTATCATCCAATTTTACAGAATCACAGTCAGTGTCATCTAATGTGACACAGAGAGCTGGCAAAGACAGAAATAAAAGTAAATTATCCTAACTCCTAAACCAATGTTATCTCCATTGACTCATGGACAAAATACATCACATCATAAAAAGTTGCCTTCACTTATTTATATATAATCTATTCATGAAATGACTTATTTCTCAATTCTAATTTTTTTTAAGAAAAGTAATTTAGAAGTTGTGTAACATTGGTGTCATTAATGTTGTTCTGATTAATTCAATGTTTTCAATTTGCAGTTTGATAAGAAATAATTTTAATTTATAATTACTTTCTACCATGGTATAGTAGAAGGCTCACTCAATCTGATGGAAAAAATTTCTAAATTGGGATCCCAGCTTCACCTCTTACTATGTTACCCTGAGTGAGTCACTTCACCTTACTTACCTTACATTTTCAGTATTATTTGTGGTTGTGATGAGAAATAGATTTCACAAAATCTAAAGCTCCATAAGAATATTTATTCTCTGTCTAGTACTATAAATCATCACTTGAAAGACTGAAGATATTCCATGATTCCCCTATTCTCCACCATGCTTTTCTCAATTTCTTCTGCAGAATTTTTCTACCTCCATAGGTAACATGTTTGATAATGTTTTGAGAAACAATTTTGCTTAGCTATTTTTAAAAAAAAAAGCTGTAACATTTCTATGAACGTTCTTTAGAATTCTTCTGTTCCACCACCATTACTTCTCTCCTCGCCTTCCTCTCTTGAATTAGCATATCAATTATCCTGCTTAGGGTAAAGTTTACTGATATAAAATCTGTCATATTTTTTCTTCTTTTCTACTCAACTCAACCCATTGTTGAAGCTTAAAATTTCTCCTAATGGGACATATTATTAAATTTGTTTTCAACATAAACTTAAGTGATAGTTATCCATACAATTAATTACAAATCCCAAATTCTAATTATTGTAGTGAGAAAAATTGTATCTTGATCACACTTCTATTTCATGCTTTTCTATTTCTTGGCTATTTTCTTGTGTGTTGATGGAATCAAAAGTATTTTTTTCTCTGTCACTAATTCATCATAGAAAGAGATCCTAGTTTGATACAACTTCATATATTTGTTTACCCGTGTCCTTGTTGGGGTGTTGTTAAACACTGGATTGGGGATCAGAAAGTTTAGGCTCAGTTCCTGGCTTGGTGAGTTATTACCTGTGTGACTTTGGGCAAATCAATCAAATTGAAACACTTGCTCCTCTACAAAATGAGGGTTTGGTGCTTGACATCTAAAGCCCCCTCTAGCTCTTGCTTCCATGATTCTGAGTCACAAACTCTGTAAAAGAGATGAATATGGTTCCATCATCTTTGCTATTTATAGAATAGTCTTTTGGGTATATGATGCTTTTGGATTGATTCATTCTATTATTTAATCCCATTTATTGGTATTCATTATCCAGCTTCTGCAGATTACACACATAAATTTTTATGAGGGCTTTACTAGCCTCTTTCATTGCTTTAAGAGCAGCACATTGGTTTGTTTTTTCTTAGACAGTTTCTACTAGAAGAATGAGATTCTCACCCTACTTAGATATTTGCAATATTGTTCTCAGTTTTCAGGGTCATAGCTTAGAAAGGACAATGACATTCTAAAGAACACACAGGGAAGAAAAACACAGATAATTACCCCCCACTCAATAAATTCCAGTAGCTCATCGTCCCAAGGATCAAATACAAACCCTTTGTTTGATGTTTAAAGACATTCATATTTCATAACCTAGCTCTCTCCTATCTTTCCACTACTGTATCTTACTCTTCAGCATATGGTCTTCCATCCAGTAACACTGGCCTTGTGGAATCACAAACAAAATACTCCATCTCCTATCTTTGGGCATTTTCTTTGACTGTCTCACATACCTGGAAGGTTCTCTTTTCTTTTCTCTGCCTCGTGGCTTCACTAGAGTTCTTTAAGTCACAACTAAAATCTCATCTTTTATAAGAAGTCTTTTCCCACACCTCTTCACTCTTTTGCCTTCCTTCTGTTACTTATTTCCTATGTATCTTGTTTATGGCTTTCTCTGAATACATTTGTTTACATGTTGTTGCCCTCATTCAAATGGATAAACTCCTTGAGGAGAAGAGCTATCTTTTTCCTCTTTTTGTATCCCACACACTCAGCACAGTGCCTGGCATATAGTAAGTACTTGAGAAATGTTGACTGACTGATTGGTTGATTGATTGATTGATAATGAAGTGCTTCAATATCATACCATATGATAGTCATCTAAAGCAATGATTTCAAAATCAAATAGAAATGGTGAGCCATTAAATTGTACATAAGGATCCTTGCAGACTGCATATTTACTTTAAAAATATATTAGCTATTTTTGTTTCACTTATATTTATTTGATAAATACTTCCCTATAACAATTTAATCTGGATTTGCCACACTTGGGGGATATTAAAAGTCACATGTAGTCTGTGGCTCACATACTTGACACCTCTGAACTAAAATAATGGAGGATTTTTTGCCTTGAGAAAATTTGAGAGGGGAATGACAGGGATGATATTGCCATTAGTTATCAGTAGAACAGTCACACAGAAGATGAATTAGGATTGTTCTCTGTGGCTCCAGAAGGTCAAACTGGTTTCAATGGGTAGAACCTAAAGAGAGATGTATTTAGGTTCAATATTAAGAAATATCCCTAATAATTCATCCCATCTACAAATGGAAGAAAATGTCATGGTGGTACCTTCTCACTTATAGCCTTCAAAGTGAAAGTTTAATTAAATTTTTAGATATGTTTTAGAAGACATATTATAGTTCAAGAACGGGTTCCATCTGAGGCCCTTCCAAAGCCTATCTTTTATTTATAACAGTTTTACAGGTAAGCATCTTCCAGCAACTTTATTAGTAGTTTCCCAGACTAGTCTTTTCAACCTAAGATGAGCTAAGATGTGTATTCAAAGTTTTGTTTTGTTTTCCCCATACCCATCTGATGTGTACAAAGGTATATTGAGGCTTTCCAAAACTTTTCATTTTCTGGAAATAAAATAGATGACAGTGAATGATTTTGGAGCAATTTTTACCATCTTCCTCTCCTCTTCCTTCCTCTTTTTCATTGTACCTTTTTCCTTCTTCTTCTGTGCTCTCGCATAATAGACAAGTGAGAATGATCAGAGTAGAAATCAAGGTGAGCCTGTTAGTTTTGAGGGTATCATCCTCCGTTTTTCTCACCAAAGTCTTTTAAGAATATATTTAGGCAGATGTCCTAAGGGAAAAGAAATGAAATAGATATAATGTAAACAACTTATTTTTCTTCTTCAAGGTAAAACTTTAGAATAAAATAATGATCAGTTTAGGAGAGGAAAATATCTTAAATTACTACTTTTTTGTAAGTATTTTTTTTCTTCATGCTTCCTTGAGGTCCTAAAAAAGTGGAAAATCCATGAGTATATGGCTTTGGTTATGGAGGCTTTCTGCTGTCTGAGTGCTCTATAGCTAATTCTAGAGAGACAGTCACCATGAGATGAAAGCTTTTGTCTACAGTATCTTATAATGAGTACATGTTAAGGGCTGGGATTCTCATCTGGCACACATTACTGATGTTCGAAGGGTGTCCCAACTTAGGTCAATTAGATGAAGAGTCCCAGGAATATGAGTATGTACCCAGAAGGCATTTAAAGAACTGTCTCCTCAATTTAACTACTCGCTAACCACATTCCTGATTCTCTCATGTAACTGTGGGATTTAAGCTGTGATCAAGCTGACAGTCTTGAGGGTTTCTCTGAAATGGTAGCATAAGGAAGAAGGAAAAAAAAACTTGTAAATTTGTAGCTCAACATGGTGGAATCATTTCCCTTTTATTAATCAGTCTGGATATTGTTTTCTTTGGCTAGGATCCAAAAGATGATAACTTTAGTTCCTTTTTTTAAGTCATCACTGAGATGTACATCTGCAGTTCATGAGAGCCATTCACAACTTCTTCAAAAATTTTACTTATTGCTGTTTCTGCAATTTTTGTTCATTTAGTTTGTTTTTCCAATGGGGGTATTTATGTGACTGTGAACACAGGTTGATATTCACACTGTTCCAAGGGATGATAATTCAGGAAATTTTATTTCAATGTTGTTTTTCATAAAACATTATTTTAAATATCACCAGTTGATAATATCTTTAAGAAGCCAACATTTATTCAAGGTTATATGATGAAAACAAAGAACAAAAGGCCACAATAGCTCATTAGAATAAGTGCAGTAAAGATGACCAAAAAAGACATTGCATTCACAATTTTTCTTTCATGAACTTCCAAAAAAAGCTTTATGAAACTTTTGATTTCAAGAGGTTTTTTTGTTTTGTTTTGTTTTGTTTAATCTTCTGTGCAGATACTATTCCAAAATTCATAAGTTTTTTACTAGGTCTCCATCTAGATATTAAAAGCAAAGGTCTCATTTGGCATGGACAAACATATAACACTGGTATACTACTAATAATATTCTAGTTAGACATAGTTAGGAAGAGGCAAGTAGAGCTTAGTCAATGAACTAAGGAGCGGGGGGCGGGAGGGGCTGGCAGCCATAAAGGCAACCCAGGGTTGCAACTTTCCCTAGCTGCCACCCTTTGTGTCCTGCTACCAGGAAACCACTCTCTGCTCCCCTTTCATCCCCAATCCTTGTTTCATTGAAGCCTGAGATGCCAGGTTCAGTAATTTTGGGTTCTAGAAAAATTGAAACACTGTTGGAAAGTTTCACATATCAAAATAAAATACAATAGAAGATAAAATCAATTGGTTGCTAAAATTTATCCAGCAAGTGACTAGGATATTTAGGAAGCACATTTGAATATGTAATCAGCAGCTCTTTAATTCCTTGATGTTTGCATATGGCATAGTCAGTGCCTTGATTCTCATTACATTCATGTATTTTTCCCTTCAAGAGAAAAAGACCTAATATGCTTATTGACATGAGGCTTAAAAACTGTCTGAATAACTCAGTCTAAATAAATTTTCCTAGTAGCAGAATACTTTTGTTGAATACTTAAATCACTAAATGGCACATATATACATCCCCTTGTATAAATTGATGGATGCATTCATATTTGAAACCTTAAATCTAAAATTTCATCAAAGTAACTATTGCTTCCAGGAACATAGCTGAGAAGTCTTCCATGACTAAAATGTCTTTGAGAATGATTTTAAAAGAAAAAATTTGTTAGCATGTGTCCTCCCTAGTGATGCTAGTGATGAATCTTTTTTTGAAAATTTAAAGTATATCACCAAGACTATATTTAGAGCCTTTCTAGCTTGTGCATTAATAACTATATCCTATACTCTGCCCTCTTGTAAGTTAAAGTATTTTTTTCATTTAAAAATTTTAAGATTATCTTTTAGACTTGGCTCAGCCTACTAACATTACTTCCTGGTGATTCGAGTACAAAACAAGCACTGGGAATTCTTTCTGATACTTGACTTGTGGAAAATTAGGGCAACTATAATGCCATGCACCAGCAGATTCTCAAAAGAATGCTACTGTGAACAGCATTTAAGACTCAGATTACACAGCATAGTGAACACTCTGTTTATTCCATGACAAATCAAAGCGAACATTCATAATATGTAACAATATAATATTCACAGCATTACATCTTATCACAGAAAGTCACAAAATAGTGTCCATAACAGCTTAACATTAGAATGGCCACACAGTTTTCACTACAGTGGCCAAAATATTTAGAACAAGTAAAAAAAGAATAATCATCTGGTAACCCTAAGTGGGAAAGCCTCCTCACTTAATCAATCAATCAATTCACAATATATAATCTCCCAGTCATGAGACAGCCATTCACTTAATCAGTCACAATACAATAATCAACTTTCACTCATGGGGCAACCACTAACTTAATCAGTCACTAATCTAGATTCCCAATTACTAACTATCATTGATCACTAGTACAGTCATTAGAAAACCACAAAAACCCTCTACCCCTTGTTGTCCAGCAAACCTCAGTTTCCTCCAAGGCGAGGCCTTTTCTTCATCTTGACTCTGGGTGGTTTCTCTGATTCCTTGAATCCCCTTCCATGGTCGCAGCTCCCTCCTGAATCCACCAAACAGTCATCTGGATTCAGAAGCAAACAGCGGCCTGGTCCTCGTCCAGTCCTCAGAGCAATCCCTGGCACACACTGAAGGTCACAGGGTCCAGCACTTCTCAAACCCTTCACCACTTCTCTTGCCTGGAACTCAAGGATCAGGTAGTCCATGAACGAAGTCTTATCCTGATTATGCTTCTTCAGTCCTCTAGTAGTTCAGCTGGCCCTGAGATCCAGAAGAAGACCCAAAGGCATCTCTCTTTGTCTCTCTCTCTGTGTCTTTCTCTCTGTCTCTCTCTGTCTCTGTCTCTCCCTCTGTGTCTCTGTGTCTCCGTCTCTGTCTCTGTCTCTGTCTGTCTCTCTGTCTGTCTCTGTCTTTCTCTGTCTCTCTCTCTCTTTCTCTCTGTGTCTCTGTGTTTCTGTCTCTGTCTCTGTCTCTCTGTCTCTGTCTCTCTCTCTGTCTCTCTCTCTCTGTTTCTCTTTATGTGCCTCTGTCTGTCTGTGTATGTCTCTGTCTCTCTGTCTGTCTCTGTCTCTCTAATTCTGTCTGTCTCTGTCTGTGTCTCTGTCTCTCTATCTCTCCTCTACTCTAGTAGGTAGACCATTCTAGTCATAGTTTTATCCTTATGAGCTCAAAATGTCAAAAGCTCCTGAGGTCTCAGTGGAAACTGAATGGGTGTAAAAGGAACTTCTTGGCTTGGAAACGATGACCACGTATGTACCAGAAGGGAATTCAAATCCCAGCACAATTTGCCAGGTTACTTTGCAATTGTATTCAACATGACAGTTTTCAATTTCATCAAATGTAGGGGGCCAGCCAAGTATGGTGAAAATGATGTCTGTGGCTCCCAACCCCTTGTGTACATGGTTAGAATCAGACTTGTCACTGGGTAGGGATCAGGAGTGGGTAGGATGTGAGATTATGTCCTAATAGTGGCAGAGCAACATCACTCATGCCTAAACAGCAGTCTGCCTTAGCATAGGACAAAAGAGCTCCCTCGTGGGTAGTATCAATTCATCTGCTCCAGCATAGGGGTAGCAGGTGACTCAGGAAGAGCAGGCAGCAGGCAGAGATACAGATCTTAGTAGCAGCAGTCAGGCTGTAATGAGGAGAAAAGAGGACCCTAGAAATACTGGGCAAAAAGCAAAAAGGACTGGCCAGAAACCAGCATGTAGAGACATAGACCCCATCAACAACAAAAAGAAGTAGACAATAAAGAGATATGGTATCCATTGACAGTAGACAGTGGAATAGCTTTCAGCACTAACATGTAAGAGTGACAAAACACTGACCTACTTTACCACATTGCTTACTTTAATTAAAAACTTAATGATCCTTCCACATTATTGTCAGTATAATATCTAGTAATAATTGTATAGTTCTTTACAATTAGGAATAATTGTTGGAAGAGCCTTGCTTTCTGGAAATAAAGCAGGAGGTGAAAGTATCTAACCAGCCACTGCAGAAGAAGAGGGACAGTTCCTCAGAGTCCTGTAATTTGGAAAGAGCTTGTATTCTACACTCCCATAGGGCTTTCATGGAAAGGTCCTGGTTCGTGGGTCAGAGAAAAATAAGTGAGTGGTGCTTCAAGGCAGTTCTCCTTTACCTGTGATGAGAATCATAACATTTTCTGTAGCCCTGATATCCTTGGTACTTCTTTTGATTATGGCTGCCTTTTTACCTTTAGAGACACTGTAAACTGAAAAGATTTGGCTCCACCAACCATAAAGACTTGGTTATTAAAATGGAAGAATTAATCCCTCCTAGGACTCTTTCTAAGACAAATCCTTCAGGCAACTATTAAATTATATAAACTCTAGGACTTCCCTATGCCAAAAATCAGAAATCTAGTCAGTAACAAAATTGTACATTGTTATGATCATCGCCATTGTTTCAGCTTCTCTCTCTCTCTGTCCCTCTGTCTCTCTCTGTTTGTCTGTGTGTTTGTGTCTCTGTGCCTTCCTCCCTTTCTCTCATGGGTTTTTATTATACTCTAGTCTTTTTCACACAAATTAATCTCAAGTTGCCCCTCCTGTATCCTGTATTAAGATAGTTTTAACTGAAATTTAGAATTTTTGACTCATCCCCACTCAATGTCTCATTGATACTTTCAATTAGTAGTCAAACCCCTTTACATAATTTTAAATAATGGATTGAAGAGTTGTCATTTATGTTCCATCAGCTTTGCATCAACTTCAAATTAGATTGGAATATCCCTTATAGTTTAATGTATATTTTTGTAGACAGATAGAAAACAACTATCCCAAGGACAGACCATTATGCTGTATGTAAAGAAATCTTTGGCCAGAGCAATGAAATTAATGGGAATTTTCTCAAATGCTGTTAACTTAAAAAAAAGCTTTTTCACATGCCCAAATGCCTAGAATGCAGTCCCTCCTTTCTCCACCATTTATAATTTGTAACTTCCTTCAAAAAAGCATAAGTGATTGTACCCCACCCTGCAATTGTCAATGTTCTCTCTTCTTAGGGGCATGGGCATTGGTGGAGTTATAAATTGTTCTAGGGAGCAAAACAGAGGATTTAATTCATTTTGCACCCAGGGGAATCCATCTGGGGATACAGCTCTGGGCCACTTGGACAAGGAGGGTATGAAAATGGTTTTAGAACATTGCAAGAGAGTTTTCAAGATGACAATTACTGACTTGTTTTATCTACTTACTTATCTACTGGTTTTTATCTGTGCTTACTTTCTTGTGGACAGTATTAATTTCTAATGGATTGCTTTAACCTGGGAGTATATGGATATGTTTTTGATCAAAATGTTTGTGTGAATTCTCAGACTCTGAGGGACCCATGGTATGAATGTTGGAACCATGACCAGGACATCTTACTTTTAAAATAAATTTTCACACATGTGGTATATACTTGTCTTTGTACATGTATCCTCCTGGTAGACTCTATGCTCTTTGCCATCAGGACTGTTTTGTTTTTGTCCTTGTGTCTCTGGTTCAGTGTCTTGCATACAGATGACAATAAATGTTGTCTTTAAAAAATTAATGAAATAAGACTATTGATGTATCTTCAATAGGAAATACACTTTGATTTTTTTTAAATGATATTATTGAGGTCACTTGGGAGAAGTCCCAATCCATGATTTAAGTGGTATAAGGAACTCTTGTTTAAGACACCTTTTCACCTATACATATCAGTATAGGTATACATATTACAGTTTTGTAATCCTTAGTCATACACAGTTACCTGAGACTTTGACAATTTGGTAAGTCTCCCAGAGGCACAAAGACAATGTGTTGTATGGGTAAGATTTGAACCCATGTATTCTTACTCTGAGGCCAGCTTCTCTCCATAATATAATGCTCCTTCTTTTCTAATACAAGTTGTCACTGAATATGGGTTACAGATGGGCAATAAGCTGAGCTAAAATGTACAAGGAAATTTTAAGTTGCAATTGTAGAAAACGTAGAGTACTTTCAAAGGCCTCCCAAATGCTTGCTGCTACCAAAACCAATGTCTTTAACAACAGTGTTCTCCTGATGACTCTATGTGCTACCACAAAGAATGAATTTCATGAAGAACAGTGTAAAGACAGTATTGGGGGCATGTAACTTGGAAAAGATGTGGACAGATTGATAATGATAGGCAATGGATGTAGAGTCCACGTAATATATTGAGATATCTGATATCTCAGGTACCACAAGTATAAGAGTTAGATTTCTAGTGGGTTCAGTAAAGCTCCTGTGTAATAGTTACTGGAAAATTTGAACAAGAATCATGAAGGGAGTGAAATGAGAATGCATATCAATCAAAATTAAGAATTAGCAAAGTTCCACCAACCCATCAAAGTTAAACAAAGTTGTTTTTGTTTGTTTGTTTGTTTTATGCTCAAGCTTTTTGTTTTTATTTTGTGGTCTCCTCTGTCTTAGATATTCATGGTACTGGACAGCATACATTCTATCTAATATCTTGGGCATTGAACTCTGAATTTTGAAGTCATGTGATCTATGGTTTAGACAATTTAGCTGATATTTTTTCCCCATGAAAGGTCCGCAATTTCATCAACAATGATATGGGAACTCTCCTTATAAAAAATACGATAGCCCAATCTATAACTTAGTATATAATATTAGGCAAATTACTTGATGCAATATAGATAGAGGATATGACTTTTCCTTTACTTTCTTTATATTATCTAGTAAATCCATATTCCAAAGTTTCATTGTAGCTTGGAGGAGACCCTAATTTCTTAGAAGATCTTATTAAGCTGTCCTAGACAGAGACTGACTCAAGATAGCCCTCTGGTAGTTTAGGTTTGATATTAGGACAAAAGAAGATACTTATTGGCCATTCAAAGATTATCAGAATAAAATTTACTTAGCTAAAACAGAAGGATACTCAATAATGATTAACATTGAGTATATCAATTTAATTTTTTTAAATGAAAGGATATTTTAGTGTATTCAGGTACTTATTTTATCAAACAAAGCAACTTTTTTTTTACTGTAAGGATTTCTGAATCATTTTGCTCCTGAATTCAATTCCAATTATTGAAAATAAATTATTTGTTTGAACTGGGGAGAAATAACGATAGCTTATCAGCTTTGGAAAATACTTTTATTGTTTCAACTATAGTGTGAACTTGGGCTTTGTAGTGACTATAGATATGTCTATTGAGAGCTACTCTCAGAGCTACTCTTCTTTACAGAATCAAGGACACTAGAATAGCACAACAAACAGTCAATCCAAAGGACTTCTGAAGCACAGAGCTGGTTTATGTACCAGTGATCCTTTGTCAATGAACTTGTGTCAAATTTGGAAATGCCTACAGCTTTGAAAAACCACAGAACCAACCTTGACCAGCCCAGGGGCAAGTTTGAATAGCAGCTGTAGACTCCAGACTTTCTTTGGGACTTTCTAAACATCCTGCTCCCTGGCCTATTGTTTTACAGATGGTTTCTCCTTTAAACCTCTACTCTCTACCCAAAAGCTTCTAGAAACTATTAATATCTCGAACTTTTCCACACCCACTTTGAGTAGCTGAGAACTCTCCCTCTCTCTTTGCTTCCTTGCAAGTTCTTCACTCCATTGCATTTTTTTCTCAGATAATAAATTTTTTTATAATCTGCAATCAAACTATTTCATTTAGAGTCACTTTTGGGGGCCTGAAGTTTTCCCTTAACAATAGATTTGCCCAGGAATTCTTGCTGGGCCGTCTTTCATTCTCCCTCTATATTATTTCAATTGATGATCTCATCAGCTCTCAAAGATCCAATGATCATCTCTATAGAAATGATTTTTCAGATCCATTTATTCAACTCTAATCTCTCTACTGATCTCTAGTCTCTTATCTTCAAATGCTCATTGGATGTAGGGAACTAAATAGAACAACATGCCCAAATCCCAGCTCATCTTTTCCCTGAAACTATTCCTTTTCCTAACTTCTCTATTATTGTCAAAAGCACGGCTACCCACACTCAAAAACTGAGTGTCCTCCTCAGTTCCTCTCTATTTCTCACCATGACCCCTTAAATCCATTCTGTTTCTGAGTTCTATTGATTCTACCCCTATAACATCTCTTGAATATGTCCCATTTCTCTTCTGATAATGTACCACATTGGTTCAGATTCTCATTATCTTATGCCTGAACTACTGCAATAACCATCTAATTGAACTCCCTTCCTCAAGTCACTCCCCAGTTGGTGTTTTGTTTTGTTTTTGGTGCGTGAGTTATTTTGCAGTAAATAATTGAACAGCAAAGACTTTCTTAAATACTATTTACATGCTGGTCTACCATATAAAAACATACAAGTGCTACTCACAAAATAGGATTAATTTATTGCATCTAGTTAGATTTTTGAAACTGTAATTCCATTCTATTTATAAGAAGAAAGGGACTGAAATGGAAACCAAAGAATTCTATATCTATGATCTATTCACTGATTTCTCGATCTCTATTCCAGACAATTCAATAATGTAGGCTATGCTGAAAATGAAAAACAAAGAGTAATAATCTGAGGATGCTCGTAGTTGATTTCTGTGGTTCATGGCTGTGATGATATGACAGCAGTAGTTTTGAGATGAAAAAAGGTAAGAGCTCTTTGGAGCTCTGTTGATGCATGATGTATTGTGAAAAGAAACTGATAACTCTAGAGAGTTTGACCTAAACATTGTCAGTATGAGGCTCATGATAATGGATGAAAATTCTCTAATGAATACTTTTAGTCAGATGTATTTGAGGTTTAGGCGAAACAACAGGACAAATGGGGAAAGAAATTATATATTTCTGGTGGATTGATAGAGATTCTTAGTCACTATAAATCCTCCTCCCCAAAAGAAGTCTCTTTCCCCTGAATGTAAGGATGTCAGCCAGAAGCACTGGTGCACCTGTTTATAGAACATGTATCATATTTGGCCTGTAGCCAAAACACAAGACTAGATGCAGAAAATACTGGCTTACATGGCAGCTGGAAGGAATTATATAAATGACTTTCAACAAATAGCTTGATAGCCAACCTCAAAATCTAGCAAAGGATTAATAATGCAAGGAGGGAATGTCCTTTTTTTTCCTTTCAGAGGAAAAGGAAAAAAAAGTCACTTGGCTACTTAGTAAAAACTTGCAGTACTAGAATCTTTCCAAGTACTTATATGGGGCAGTAATGGGCAATAACCAGAGATAGGCAAATGGTAAAATGAGTAGATAATTGTGGTCTAATTTAGGCCCTTGCTATTCATGCTCCATGACCTTGCATTTTATTCAATTGCTTCATGTCTCAATTTCTGCATATCAAAATTATGCTGTTCTTCTCTCAAAGGACAAATTTCAGTGTTTTCACACGAAAGAAATAGGTTTGAAAAATACTGAGCTAGTTCTTCCATATGCTTACTTATCTGCTCCAATATTCATTCTCTTTCAATATTCAGTCCTTCCCCTCCCCTAGACCCAATTAAAGCTGACTTTTCTGGTCCAGTGTTAGTTTTATTCAAATATTCTGTGCCCCTTGTGTGGATATCATTTATTCTTGGTTTTAAAAGTATTCTTTCTCTGCCTTGGCAAAGAATTTCAAGATATTGTCTAGTATTTTTATTGCCTTTCTTCTCTGTGACTGAACTTGATGGGTTTTCAGAGAATCATGCTTATTACAACTGATCTTAGAGGCCACATTTCAGTACAAAGTAAAGATTTTTGAGGTTGTTTTCTTCCCCCCCCCCTTATTTTTGTATACTTAGTTCCTTGCATATACAAGTTACTCAAATGTTGTTTTTTTTCAATGTTATGAAAGTCAGATTACATGTCAAGGGGCAATATGATTTGTCTTTGCATTATTAGACAGATAGTATGTTTTTTCTACCGTGTTATAAATAAAGAAATTAAACGTTATGGTTAAAAACTAACAGATCTTCCTTTGTGTCTCTGTCTCTCTTTTTCACTCAATAAAAATAATGACTTGTCACTGTTTAATATTGTAACTTTTTGTATATTTTATAAAATTACTTTTATCTGATCCAGTAAACATTTAAAATAGTTAATAAGAAAAATAATCTGACCTAAAGGAATTTAGATTCTGTTGGAAGGTGTGTGACATACAGAAAGATATGAAAACACAAACGTGGTTTTGCTATCTGGCAAGGCTGCTTCCATAGAGGGAAAATGAATATACCATTAAAGATACAATTCAAAAGTCTCCATTTTTTTCAATGTGGGCAGCCAAGATTCTTTCCCAAGTCTTCCTGCCTTTGCTAATCAGTTCCCTGAAAATTACCCTACTTTATTTTATAAGCCTCAGTCAAGCAGACCTTTTAGTTGCGTTGGAAAGGAAAACAAGGAAAGGAATTTTTTTTTGAGGTTTTTGCTTTTTTAGACTTTTGGTAGTCTTGTGTCTACCATCACACTGCTACCACAACATTTATTCTTCCCAACAAAATCAAAATCAAGTACCTCATCCAGCTCCCTCAACTCAGTACCCTCCCTTAAGGTTCCTGGTGCTCATTCTTATAGTCAGTAGCTTTCTGATTGGCTTCTCTTCCTCAAGTCTCACCCCAGTTTATCTTCCTCTCATCTTGCCAATTTGTCTTCTTAAAGCATAAGTCTGACTAAGATGCTTTTTCAGTAAACTTCAGTGGCTTCTGATAACATCTAAGATCAAGTAGAAAACTGTTTCGTTTTTAAAGCCCATTACAACCTGACCTTTTTCTATCTTTCTAGTCTTCTTCCCTCTTACTCCCCTCCACATACTCTATAATCCAATGACACTGGCTACTGTACTGCTCCTTCCACAGGACACTGAATCTTCTGAGTTCATATATAATTACTTCCTTTTCCCCATGCTTCAGTGGTTCTCAACCTGTGGGTTATGTTCGATTTGTAACAATGATAATACATCCTGCATATCAGATATTTACATTACTATTCATAACAGTAGCAAAATTACACTTATGAAGTAGCAATGAAAATAATTTTATGGTTGGAGGTCACCACAACATGAAGAACTGGTTTAAAGGGTCACAGCATTAGGAAGATTGGGAACCACTGCCTCAAAGGTTCTCCTCTTATCTGCTTCCTGGCTTCCTTGGTTTCCTTGAAGTCTTCTTTTTCCAATTCCCATTAATTTCAGTGCCTTATCACACCAATATATATTTTTTCTATATGTAGTTGTTTGTATGCTGCAATTCTGTTTTTATTGTGAGTTCCTTAAGTGTAGGAATTGTTTTCGCCTTTGTTTATATCCATTATGCTTAACACACTTTCTGGTACATAGCTGGCTCCTGATAAACATTTGTTAACTCAACTTCAAGTGAACATAATTAATATAATCCTTTATAATGCAGTTGTGCCTCACTGAAAATTACTTAATTTATTCATTCATTCAGTAAGTTCTGAGCAGCTACTATATCTTGAGCACACAAGCACACACACACACATACATGCACAGTTAATAGTTAGTAGGGAATGTCTGATGGTAAATGAACATAAGTTTCCTCCAATGTCATTATGTTTATATCCTCTTGAAAAAATGTCAATTATTTTCCATGTCATAGAGAAAAGGTGACACAGTTACCAAAATCTGAGAAGCAAACATATAGTAAATGAATTATGGCAGATCTAGTATAGTGGATTCACAACAAATTTGTAAACTGCAAATAATTTGATTCTAAAGTGAATATAAGAATATGCTGTAGAAATTGAAAGGATTACAAAAATGTCAGCTGCGGTTTTCAGGAAAGGCATCCTAAAAGAAATGAGACATTATCTGAGTTTTCCAGAATGAATATTACTACACAAAGACATGAGATAGCATTTGATGCAGGAGAAAGGATAGAGACAAGTATGAGCAAGGAATAACTGCAGTATTTGAAGCGACTAGATTTTAACTAAGTTTTTCATAAAGTAATGGGGGAAATGAGATAGATAGATTGGGATAATATCCACAAATTTGAAATTAATGCATTTGGAGTGATTATTCACTTTGCAATAGATATTTTTTACTTTATAACATAAGTTAATATTGGATTTCTTTAAATATTGATGTTCAGCTAATAAATTTTAAAGACTTTTCCATTAATCAATATTATAGTACTCCTATTGAACACATAAGGGAAAGAACACATATGCTGAAAAGCATTGCACTTGATGCAAAAAAAAATCAAAGTGGTAGGATTGGGTGTTGTTGTTCAGTCATGTCCAGCTCTTCATTGTACATTATTTGGGGTTTTCTTGAGAAAGATACTAGAATGGTTTGTCATTTCCTTCTCTAGCTCATTTTACAGATGAGGAAACCCAGGTAAACAAAGTTAAGTGGCTTGCCCAAGGTCACACAGTTAGTAAGTGTCTGAGGTTGAATTTGAATTCAGGTCTTCCTGACTCTAAGACCAGTGCTCCATTCGGTCAGTGCACCACCTATTTACCCATTTGGACAAATGGCAGGAAACAAATCCACAGTCATAAAATCAATACCTCTTAACTGTCTCTGGAAGAAGGTCTTGGATAAAAAAAAGGCATGAAGATAAGAATGTATTAAGCAAAAAAAAAGTATAGTGTTTATCCTGGAAAGGTTTATCTTTTTCTGTTTTCCTAAGTGAAATCATGAAAATGGGCAGGACACAAGATGCCATGAGTCTTGCTATAAAACTAGAAATAAAGAAAATTTAAAATATTAGGCCTTCGCATTATACTTCAGCCAAACAGATTGCTGACCTGCTGAATTCATATCTACCCTTCAAATACTCCCATCTTTCTGAAATCTCTACTAATTCTTATTGTCCCTAATGGTTAATGAATTTATGTCCAATGGATCTCATATCATGCCAGGTGTTAACAATGGCCAAAAGGGGATATTTGATATAAATGAACCAACCCACACACATCTACACTTACAGGGGAGTATCTGGGGTGGACTAGCATCTCTGATGAGAAGGCTTGCCAAGGCTTTTTCAGAGTAGCTCATCCACTTTTGGAATCTATTTATCACTCTACTCTCACCTGTGACTATAAGAAGCTGTAGATAGCATGAGCACTGGCCATACACCAGTAAAGAGTTTTGGAAGACAGGCTAAGTCAGTTTGAGGGTAACCAACAGGTATTAAGCCCATTGATGAGTTAGGGAGATGTCTACCATAGCATGTGAAGACTTTTCCTGGCAGAATGGGCAGAATAATTTGTTCCAATGGCAATGAGAAAGTTTAAGGAGGCTTTGTGGAGGGTTTAGAAGTTGTTGAGACATTGAAGGCACCAAAGTCATCTATGGCATGTGGGCCATTGCCAGCCACCTTGATTTTTTTCTTTTCATTAGACTCCAATGAATTTGGAAGAGAGAATGAGGCTGAATATTTTGTGCAACTCTACCTGACTTAAATGTGATTCATACACAAGTCGAGTTATCACCCTGTGATGTCAGTTGTTCTCTCAGAAAATGAAGGACAAACAACACGACTTACAGATTTTTTCTTCCTTCTTAAACTATTCTTGAGTAGATATGAATATGCTCAAATTTCCCAAAAATGAAAGTTTCATTTTACCCCCACTACAATTTGAATTGAGGTAAATATCTATTCTTTTCTTTTTTTGTCGTTTAAAAAAATAAATTATTTTATGTATTTTCTCATTTACATAATACATTTCCACCAGATTTTCCACCAGAGTAAATGCTACAGAATTTTCTCCCCATCTTTCCCCCTCCCCCATCTGCAAAACAGCAATTCCACTGTAAAGCCCCTCTCCCAATCTGCTCTCTTCTATGTCCTCCCCCAAAGCCTCTCTTACTTTCTGGTATGCAGGGAGGGTCTCCCTATATCAGTAGCTGTAAATCTTAATTCCCAGTTGCATACAGTTAATGATAACATATACACACACATATATGTATACACATATGTATACATACATACATATATACATACACATTTTCCCTCGGTTCCTCTCTTGTCACCCACCCCCACTAGAAGGAGAGGGAAAATTCAATACAGGCATATAGGCTATACATGTGTGAATATGCAGGACATCTCCACAGCTGACATATTGCGAAAGGCTGAATATATGTCTCTCCTTCCTATCCTACCCTCCCCTTGTTCTGTTCTCTACCCTGTCCCTGTCTCTTTATTGAAGTGTGTGCTACCAGCAAATCTCCCCTAGACCCTGCCCTCCCCTTCATCATCCTGCCTCTCATCCCTGTTCCCCCTGAGTGAGAAGAGCAGGAGGAGAATGGTCAGTGGTTTGTTCAAGAAGATATTTAATATTGCCTTCTATTTTTTCATTGGTTTGCAACTGTTTAGTAGTATTTTGACTTCTCATAAAGTCATTCGCTTCCATTTTCTCCACTCTAATTTTAAAGGAATTATTCTTTTCAGAATGCTTTTGAGATTCTTTTTCCATCTAGCAAATTTACCTTTTTAAGGCATTTTAAGGCATTCTTCTTCTCATTCTTCTCCCTGTGTGGCAGGATACCCAGTTTAGAGGTTAAGTTTTTCCTTCCATAAGCCGAATTCAATGGGAGTAATTGAAAGTAAACTTGTAACAGTTTTCCCTTGCCTCTTCTATATGGGACGATTAACCCTATTTTGTCTCTCCCTGTCTCCTCTCATTCTATTCCTCTCCCACCTCAGAATTTCACCTTTTAAAGTATCATCCCTTTGTATTCAATTGATCCTGCACCCCCTACATACACATATAAACACATGCTCAGATGTATATTCATACACATATATACCCTCCTATATAGACATATCTGTAGGTATATATGTATTTATTTATTTGTTTGTTCATTTGTTTGTTGAAATATTTACTCATTCATTCATTCATTCATTTATTCATTCATTCAGTTATTTGTTTACTTATTCATTCATTCATTTATTTATTTATTCATTTATCCACTCATTCATTCATTTATTTATTTGTTTGTTTGTTTGTTTATTCATATTCCCTTCTCCTATTATCATACTAAGAAAAGTTTCATAAGTTACTATTATCATTTTTCCATATTGGCATGTAAATAGTACAACTTTGATAAGTTCCTTATGATTTGTTTCTTATGTTTGCTTTCTCATGCTTCTTGTATTTGAGTGTCAAAATTTCTGTTCAGTTCTGTTTTTTTCAGCAAGAATGCTTAAAAGTCCTCCACCTCACTGAATGACCATATTTTCTCCTGGAAGATTATACTCAATTTTGCTGGGTAGGTGATTCTTGATTTTAATCCTAGCTCCTTTGATCTTTGGAATATCATATTCCAGGCCTTTCAATCTCTCAATGTAGAAGCTACCACATCCTGGCTTATCCTAATTGTGTTACCACAGGATTCAAATTGTTTCCTCGTGGCAGCCTGTAATATTTTCTCTTTAACTGGGGATTCCAGAACCTGGGAGTAACATTTCTAGGAGTTTTCTTTTGGGGATCTTTTTCAAGAGGTGATTGGTGAATTCTTTCAAGTTCTATTTTGCCCTCTGATTTTTAAATATCAGGGCAATTTTCCTTGAGAATTGCTTGGAGGATGCTTTCTTTGTTGTTGTTGTTGTTGTTTTTTAATTTAATTTATTTTATTGACTTGTTTGTTTACTTTTAGATTACAAGATTCAGTTCCAGAGTCACTTGAGTTTCAGATTTTTCTCCCCTTCCTGCCCACCCCCACCTTCACCATGGTGGCATACAATCATGTATAGGATCTGCCAACTCTTTCACAATGAACAGTAGTCTGGTTGTATAGGTGTTATAGCCAATGGAGTGAAAAGTGAGAAAAGAGAAACAAAAGCCAGACATAGAAAAGAATGAGAGCATGCATTGCTTCTGTCTTCTTTTAAACTCTGATCTTTCTGGATCTTTCTCTGAATATAGACATCTCCTTCCATCCTGAGACTTGTAGAGTTGTCTTTTAACTGTGTGATGCTGAGAAGAGTCCAGTTTTTCAAAATTGGTCATCACACATATGATGTGTCTGTGACTGTGTACAGATTTTTCCTGGTTC
>CM053599.1:185609487-185625562 GCA_028646575.1 Pseudocheirus occidentalis
TTTCAAAATCTTTTTGTACTCCTCCATGTCCAGTTCATATTTTTCTTGGAGGCTTTTGATGTAACTTCGTTGTCTTCTTCTGGTTCTGTTTTGATTGTCTTTGTCACCAAAATTAATTCTTTGGTTTAATTTGGCTTACTTTATTTACTCATCTTGCCATCCAATTACTTGAATTTTGTGCTCTTTCCCATGGTAAACTCTGCTTCCAGAGTGGAGAATGTTGTCTCCCAAATTTTCTGTGGTTTTCCACTGCTGTTGTCACAGCTTGTCCTGGGCACCTGCCTCAGAACTGTGTGGAGCACTCCCTCTTGACAGCCTCTGCAAGCTCTGCCATTCCAGTGATCCTCCTCACCCCAGGTCTGCCACCCAGTACTTCAACCCAGATACAATCACAGCAAAGCAAGATCATCCTACCTCAATGCCAACAAAAATATTCCTGCCATTGTCCTGTGAACAGTTTTATGTTCCCCCTGTGATCTGTAGGCCTGGAGCTCAGGAGCCAGTCACTGCAGCAGCTGCTGCAGCCACTGCCACCTCTGTCACACTGTGGACAAGGCCAGACCATTCTCTTCTCTCACTCAGGATCAACGGATATTCCCACTAACCCTTTGCTTTCTCTTTGGCATTTATGGGTTGAGAAGTCTGGAAACTGCCACAGTTGCCAGTGATTCACTCTCCTAAAGTCTGCTCTGGCCATTCTGTGCTGTGGGTCTATGCAGTTGTACCCCATGTAGGACTGCACTCCCATCCCAACCTGGTATGATCATCTCTTCCTCTTGGCCTGCCAGACTGCCTTCAGTGGGAGACTTGTTTCTCTCTGTCACTTTGTGAGTTTTCTAAATCTAATTTGTTTTGAGTCATCTTTTTTACAGGCATTGGAATTGATTGGAGCAGAAGCAAAAACAAGTTCCTGTCTTTACCCTTCCCCTTGCTGAACCTCTTTTGAGGTTGTCACTGTCAATTGATGTTATTATTTAAGCTGGAGAAGTTATGCTGGTTATGAATATTGTGTCTTCTTCGTGTTGTGAAACACCAAAACAGAATTTAGTAAACAGCTGTGACCATCATTCAAAAAGCAAGTAAAATGTAGATAATGTAATACATGAAATTTGTGTGTGTGTGTGTGTGTGTGTTTGTGTAGCGGTAGCAGCAGCAGCAGCAGCAGCAGTAGTAGTAGTAGTAGTAGTAGTAGTAGTAGTAGTAGTAGTAGTGGGAATAGGAGTGGGAATAGGAGTAGGAGTAGGAGTAGTAGAAGAAAAAATGTCACATGTTGACTCCTCTGTGATTTTTGTCTGATTTCACTGCTTCTACCATGCTGTCTCATGGAAACCAACAATTCTGAACTATATTTTCACTAGTTTTTGGTTCAATTGTCTAAGAATCCCATATTTTCTAAGCATCCCTTACTGGCCTCAGTCTTTTTAGCATCTTTTTTAAAAAGAACTTTTAGTACTACCATACGATGCCAGGACAGGGAATGTTCAAAGTCTTCCCAGAACAGTGGTATGATGTATGTTCATAGTTGGCTAGCAATGCTACCAAGCTCTGAAAAAATAAATATCTACCTGGCATTTGTCAATTGATTCTTCCTCTAGTGAATCTAAAACAATCACCCATGTTTTTTCTAATATCTTTTCAAAGAAACTGAAGTAATCTATCTCTATTAGCACTTGCAATTAATTCATGTGGATTGTTGTCTGTCCATAATTGCAAGTTTGCTCCATACAGAAATATCTTTTAACATTTCAGTGATAATTTGCTTCGAAGTCATGAAATTCTGTTTGTTTTATTTTGTCTTGTTTTCTTTTATTTAATGGGGGTACTGAGTCTCATTGTCACTAAGTCATCTGTTGCTTAATGCCTTCAGATTCTGGGGACTTTTACTCTTTTGGTACAAGAATGCACCCAAATGGGGTTTCTAGCTGGCACAGTGAATAGAATACGGCCCTGATGTCAGGAGTACCTGAATTCAAATTCTAACTCAGACACCCAACACTTACTAGCTGTGTGACCTCGGGCAAGTTGCTTAACCCCAATTGCCCTGCCCTTTCCCCTCCAAAAATAAAAAGACAAAAAAAAGAATGCTCCCAAACCCTTCAGATATATGCAGGACAGAGGCTTGTTTAGATTTGCATAATGCCTTCTTTCTATCAGGCCTCCGGCAAAAAACAAGTATCCCTAGACAACTTTCTCCCTTTGCAGGTTCACAGGCTGCTTCTCTCTCTGCTCTGCCTCATTCTTACTCTCTGCTCATGCTCTCTCTCTCTTCCTTGGGCAAACTCATCCCACAGAGCACCATGTGACCCAAGCTCCATGTGACCCAAGGTCATGACCCATGTGACACAGCAGAGATCTGGGTCATAGGTCAAAGGTCACACAGGCCTCTTAATGGGTGGGGAAGATCTTCCTGTTTCATTAACATTACAGCCATTGGATGGTTCAACAGGTTCAATGATACTCTAAAAATTTGTAAGTTACTATATCTTAAAAGACTCTTCTGACCTTATTGGTTCCATGGACATTTCAAATTCCAAAACAATTCTTTAATTTCTGGCCACTGATCACCCCTTGTTGATATACTATCTGAACAATATACTGGACAAAACCCATCTACAAAAGAGACACTTGTGTATTGAAAGCTTCAGATTAGCTTCCTTTAGCTAATTTACAATTTTCACCAGTCTCAGTGTTCTACCATTTTTGAAAGAAAATGAGGTTATCTATGTGTACAAACATAGGTTTAATTCATGTCTATGAATATTTTGCCCATTAGTCAATGGAAAGTGACAAGTGTGCCATGAAATGAGGGCCTGTGCTCAAACTGGTAAATGTGAAACTCTTTCCTTTGACTTTATGAAAGAGTAATCAAATAGTATCAGGTATCTAAATGTAATTGTCTAACAGACTGTTTGTGGCA
The DNA here is from genome assembly GCA_028646575.1 of Pseudocheirus occidentalis. Lineage (NCBI taxonomy): Eukaryota > Metazoa > Chordata > Mammalia > Diprotodontia > Pseudocheiridae > Pseudocheirus > Pseudocheirus occidentalis. Next base: position 185,612,405 of record CM053599.1, read on the forward strand.
TTTTGAATCCATGGTATGTTATACTGACGCACTTTGTTTCAAAGACACAAAGTCTACTCTCATTCATAGTTTCTTAATTCCTCTTCCATACTGCTATTATATGTGATTTTTGCATGCTAATGGACTCTATGATAATACCATTGAGGCGTAGTTTAAGATGCCTTTGTGTGAATTCCTATGAATGCAATGGGAGAGACTCATAAATAGCTATTCAGTTATAGAATTTGGAGACCATTGTGAACTCTTTCCCTAGACCTATTTCCTTGATGATGCTTCTGTATGTCAGATTTTGCAATACAAAGGCTGAAATCTCACCATGAGTATGTAGACCATGCATGAGATCATCTACATTGAAACTAAATAAAAAGGAATTCTGCTTTCCAGGTTATCTGCTTTCCAATAATACTACTGATTGTTGTATTGTATTATTGTAGGCTTGTAATTTCAGATCCTTAGGTTCTTTGTCTTTTCAAGTAGAAAATTCTTGTCTATTATTCTCATTAGATCATATGTGAGTTTCTGATTTCGAAATTGTATATGACTCCCTTGATTTTGTGTTAATAGCAAATGCTCACAAGTTCATCATGTATTTGTTATTATGATACTTTTTGAAGAATAGCTTTAGATAAAAGGTTTTAAACTTTTATGTCATGAACACATTTGGCAATCTGGTGAAAGCAATGGACCATTTCAAGAATAATATTTGTTTTCTTTATTTATAATAGAAAGAAATGTTATGTTTCATTTAGGGGTTAGTGGAAAGATTTATTTTTCCCATTCAAGCTCATAAATGGGATGTCTTTATGTGTGCACCCACATCCTGGGGGGGGGAACAGGGGGTTAAGAACCTCTGCCTTAGATGAAGTCTTCTTTGTAATTCTTTGGCAGTAGAGGCTCAGACTTTACCTTCTCTCCATAGGTGAAGCTTATCTATCTGCTTTTTTTTTCCTCTGTATGGACAAGATTTTTCCCCTTTGCCACTAGAAATTTAATGTTGCTCCTACCACAGATGAGTTTACTTATTCTTGCTTAAGTACACCTCTCAGTACTGCCACCAATCCTTTTTACTCTCTATGGTCTCTGTTATCCAGTTCCTTTTATTCAGAATGGTTATGGATATCAGTCTCCAAGTGGTCTTTCCTACTGGTTATATGTCTGATATTTTGGAAATGATCAGATGGGTCAGGCAATTCACAGAAAACATACTAAGTGATTGTTTCAATATTAATCTTGCTATGAATTGCCTTGTAATATCTTGAAACCCATTTTATGGTGTATTCATATTGACCCATGATCTTCTCTTTTTTTCTGACATGAGTAAGTGAATTTCCATTATCCATAAGTTGAAAACCTGTTTCAAATGAATTAGATCCCATCAGTTGAATAGACTACTCAATGAAGGTTGATCCAATACTACTAAATAAACAAGTAATGCTAAGTAAATACTAACTATGTAATGTTTATTCCATGTAAAATAAATGCTGCAGGCAAGCAATACCTAGAAAACATAAAGTGAATATGCAAATATGTTGCAATGTGACAGTAATCACACAAGAATAGTCAATTGCCAATAACTGATAGAAAAGCAGGCTACAATATACAGTAAACCAAAAGTGATTATGCACTTACATACTCTTATAAAACATATTTAATGCAATCATTACTGGTATACAACTAGAAATTTTGAATATATACATACATGTATGTATATGTATACATACAAATACACATGAACACACAAGCATTTTAATGCACACACATATACATATACATATATAAAACAAATATAACAGATTCATCATTAATTTGGGAGTCCCTCAAAAGAAAATAAAATGCAATATTAATCATGAAAAAATGGGATTTAAAACATTGAAAAAAATATCAAAAGAAAAAAATAAAAGTCCAAAAAAATCAGATCTGAAAAACAGTGAAAAGTTTAAAAGAAGAACATCTATAATATGGTAGAGGAAAATATATGGAAAGATACCTTCAAGCCATTGACTGGTTTTACAATTATATTTTTAAATTGTAGACAAAATAGAAAAAAAGTATAAATGGAGAAAAAATTGAAATATTCAATGTGACATAAACCAGAAAATAAACCCCCCAGAGTAAGTATACCATGTTTTCCCCACTACATGAATAGTTAAATAAATTATAAAAAAAAGAGAAGCACCAAATCCTCCCACATTTAACTCTCCTGTCTACCATCTTATGGGAGATATAATGACAAACAGAGGGTATCTTTTTTTTTCTCCAGTTTCTGGCTTACTCCCAATTCTGGAGTAAGACCACAGAGGGAAATCTCTTAAATAGTTTTAATCTGATTGATATCTGGGTTCTCCTCAAAAGTAATTAACCAAATGACTTCTAAAAAAAGCTACTCAACAAATCAGGTTCAGGATAACTATTACTCTTATTTGATTTACATAAATATTTAATATAAAAAGATAAGTTTATTGAAAAATATTTGAAATAAGAAACAATGATCCATAATTCCTTTAATATCCTTTCAGGAGATAAATATTCCCAGCAGATTATTTAACTTCAACCTAAATCTATATTGAGCAGAATTCATGGTCCATATATTCTAGTGACATAGACATGTATGACTCATCTTCCAGGAACCTTCTTTTCTGATGAGTAATGGGATTGGAGGAAGAATTTACTCTTGCCAGTAAGCAACTAGGGTCTCCTGACTACTCAATCTCATAAGGTAGCTACCAGCTGTAGAAATGTTCACCACCATATTGCTGTTTGATCATCTATACTAAGGCAAAGAAGCACAGAGTAGAAGAAATAACTAGGACTTGAGATGCAGCATCAGGCAGAGTTAAGTCAAATATATGAAATTTTCTGAGGCCTTGACTATGTTGAAAATCCAGGTGAAATTTCTTGAGGCTAAGTCAGCTTCCCATAGGAGCTACCTTCAGGGCCTACCCTTTATTGATTCAGTGCAGTCAGTCTGTACATGTCTATGTTTCACTCAGGCTAAACTTCCACCCCTGAAGGCACTATCTTTTCTGAGGCTCTATCAAGTTAACTTAGAAGATCAACTGATTTACCCCTTTGTTGCTCGATGCTTATTTTGTGGCTATCTTCTGTCTGTGAAAGAGATCCGGAGAGCTTCAAAATTTCAGACCTACTCTGCTGTTTTCCCAGAATTCATTTTCTCTGCAACAAGAGAAAGAATCAATAGATGTAAAGAATTATTTTGCACACACATGTATATATGAATACATAATACATAGGAATATGTATACATGTATGTATATGCTTGTCTGTATATTACACAAACAACTTTATGTGTGTATATGTGTGTATATGTATATTATATATATATATACACACACATATTATATTTATGTGTGTGTGTGCACACACATCTACTTGTGTCTAATACTAAGCATCTCTAGAGAGGGGGAAGGAACAAAAAGAAATGTATTTGATAATATTACTTTAAATTTAATTTGAGCAAATCTGATGCTCTGAATCTTTAATTCACCAAATCTGATGCTCTTTTTTCAGACCTCATAATTTTAGACCTATATGCCATATGCGACACACTGTTGGAATCATCTCCTGAAACCTTTCTCCTCTATGGGCTTTCGTGACATAATTCACCAATAGTTCTTCTCTGGACTGTTTTACTGTTCCTTCTCATGCTCTTTTACTATTCTATTGCTCATAATGAACCCCTTAACTGTGGAACTCTTATTCTTCTCTCTATATGTCCTCTGGATGATTCCATCAGTTCTCATGAGTTTAATTATCATCTATATTTAAATGACATCTATGTCTCTGTATCCAGCAATGGTTATTATCATGAGTTGTATCTAAAATTGCTAATTTCTAATGAAATTTATAATAAATTAATAAATTCTAATAATACATTTTAATAAACATTAAGAATAAATAATTAATTCTAATAATATATTTTAACCAACATTTCTAATAGATATTTCAAAAAGCATATCCTGGAGATATCACAATCTCAATATGTTTAAAACAAAATTCATGATCTTTTTACCAAAACAATCATTCTTTCAAGCTCTCACATCTTAGTGTCAAAATATTGGCATTATCCTTAACTAATCACTCTTTGCCACTCTGTTATCCAATCAGTCACCAAATCTTGACATTTATATCTCTGTATGTCACCTCTAACCCCTCTTTATATATCTTCAGGTTCCTCCTTAATTAAAATCCTTATCACCTCTTGTAATAGACCCCTCCTTGGGCTTGCTACTTCAATACTTTCTCCACTTCAGTCTGTAACATATTCTATGAATGAAACTATTTTAAGTGCAACACTAAATATATTATTCCCCATAAATTTTACTCCTTCTCAATTAATCCTAGTGGCTTCCTGTTGCCTCAAATATAAGGACAAATAAATGAACTCCTCTTCTTAGTTTTTAAAGCCCTATATATGGCCAAATCTACTTCTCTAGTTTCATTGGACAGTACTCCCCTTCTTGTTTTCTGTGATCCATTCAAACTGGCCTTCTGTCTGTTTCTCAGATCTAGCACTCCATCTCCTATCTGTGTGCTGTCTTCGTTGGTTATCCCATATTCAGACAATGCATGCCTTCCTAATATCTATCTACCTTTTTGAATTCTCTCTTCTGTCAACACTCAGTTGACTAACGACCAAGGTTGTTTCTTAGCAGCCCCTAAGTGCTGCTCCCTTTTCTCATAAAGTACTCTGTATTTAACTCATTTTATGTATTTGTATTTATTTTATGTTTTTGGTGTATAGTTTTATACTTTCCTGTTGTCTATTGTCTCCTTTCCTAGAATGGGAGTGTTTTTTTAATTTACTAGTAACAATAGTTTCTTTTATAGCATATGCATCCCTAGAAGCTAGCACAGGTCCTGACATGTGATATAGATTTGATAAATTCTAGTAGATTATTTGATTGTTTAGTGCAGAGGGTTAACTATTTGCCTTACCTGAAATAATATTATTTAAGTCTTATCTCTATTTCTAGGGCTAGAGTGCTAGAAGTTTGCCACAGGCATCAAATAGTTAGTTAAATGTAAAATCCGAGACTGAATCCTGAAGTTTTAAAAGTCACTTCTTATGCGGAGTACATTAGTTTTTATAACCAATAAACTTTACATATTCTTAAAAGAAGCTTCAAGCTACTGCTAGCATCATGCAAATTGGCATAATATGATGGCTTCACCTATTCCAAATATATTAAAATGATAAAAGCCATATTTCCTCCTTTTTACGTGCTCATTTTCATCAGAATGTAAATCAAGTGGGACAGGAAATATGTCTCTATGTTTGAATATATTAAATACACTGAATATGTTTAAAAGTAGGAACATTTTTGAAAGAATTTCTTTTTAGGAAAGATGGACAGCTAATAAAAGCTGTATGAATTCTGCATGGATAACAAATAAAAGGTATCTTTATAGTGTAAGGAACGTCAAGATATTCATAATTGAACATTATATGCATTAGTCCTATGAGCAGAATTACTTCAGAAAAAGGCTAATTATGTACAAGGTAGTCTAAATATAGTAAAAGAATAGCAAAATGAATAGAAAAAGTGGAAATCTTCAAAAGGGAACCCTACAAAAAATTTAGAACCTCAGAGAGAACCAAAGAAATGGACAAATAAAAATAAAAGAGCCTAATATGTTAGCACCAGGGAGAAATTAATGGAAAGATAAGCCCCCAGGAAATTAATTTTTTTAAAGTATATATTTATTTTAACATTCATTTTAAAGACAATTCAGTTCCAAATTCTCTCCCCTTCCCTTATTCCTACCCCACCAATCCTGACAGTAAGAAATATGATATCAGTTATGTGATATCATGTTAAGCATATTTCCATATTAGTTATGTTGCAAAAGAAAGGAGAAAGAGAAAGAATGAAAGAAGGAAGAAATAAAGAAAAAAGGAAGAAAAGGGCAAAGGAAGGAAAGAAGGAAGGAAAAGAAAGTGAATAAATGAGCCTTCGGTCTTCATTCAGAATCCACCAGTTGTTTTTCTGGAGGTAGATAACATTTTTCATTATAAGGTCTTTGGAATTTTCTTGGATTATTGTATTGATCACAATAGCTAAATCATTCACAATTAATCATCCTTACAATATGGCTGTTACTGTGTATAATATTTTTTCTCCTCATTTCACTTTTCATCAGTTCATCATTTCTTGTAGCACAATATATTCCATCATAATCATATACCACAATTTATTCAACCATTACCCAATTTATGGGTGTTGCCTCTACAGCCAGTTCTTTGACACTACAAAAAAAGCTTCCATAAATGTTTTTGTATGTATAGGTTATTTTCATTTTCTTTCATTTCTCTGGGATATAGACCTAGTAATGGCTAGATTAAAGGGTATGCAAAGTTTTAGAACTCTTTGGGTATAATTCCAGTTTATTCTACAGAATTGTTGGATCGATTCACAACTCTACTAACAATGCATTAGTATCCTAATTTTCCCCACATCCCCTCCAATATTTTTCATTTTTCTTTTTTTGTCATATTAATTGAATTGATTGATTTGAAGTTATACCTTAGAGTTGTTTAAATGAGCATTTTTCTAATCAATAGCAATTAGAGGATTTTTTCCACATCATTATAGATACCTCTGATTTCTTCTTCTGAAAACTGCTTGTTCATGTATTTTGACTATCAGCTGTGGAAGGGCTATTATTTTTTATAAATTTAACTCAGTTTTCTATATGGTTGAAAAATAAAGGAAACTTTATCAAGTAAACTTTCTGAATTATTTTTCTCATGCTTTCCCCTAGTTGCCTGTTTCCTTTTTAATTTTGCCTGTATTAGTCTTGCTTATACAAACCCTTTTTAATTAAGTGTAATAAAAATATCCATTTTACATCCCATGAACTTTCCAATCTCTTGTTTAGCCATAAAACCTTCTCTTATCCATAAATCTGACATGTAAAATTTTATATTCCCTAATTTACTTATGATATTACATTTCGTGTTTAAGTCATATACTTATTTTGACCTTATTTTGGAATATAGTTTAAAATGTTGGCCTTTACTGAGTTTCTGCCAAAATTATTTCCAATTTTCCCAGTAATTTTGCTGAAATGGTGAGTTCTTACAACAAAAGTGTGGATCTTTGGATTTATCAAGCAGTAGATGAATTTGATAATTTACTGCTATGTATAATATACCTAATCTATTCCACTGGTTCACCACTCTATGTCCTAGTCAGTCCTGGATTGTTTGGACGATTGCCACTTTGCAATACAGTATGAAATCTGGTATTGCTAGGCTACTGACTTTTATCTTAAAAAAAGATCCCCTTTAGATTCTTGACCCTTTCTTCTTCCAGATAAATTTTGTTATTCCTTTTTTCTAGCTTTATAAAGTAATTCTTTGGAAGCCTGATTGTTATAGCACTGAATAAGTATATTAATTTAAGTAAATCTGTCATTTTTATTATATTGGATTGGACCATGTCTGGGGAGTGAATATTCCTTTAATTGTTTAGAGCTATTTTGTGTGACAAAATATACTGTAATTGTGTTCATATGAGCCCTGAGTTTTTCTTGGCAGATAGACTTTTAAGCATTTTACATTGTCTGCAATTGTTTTAAGTTTAATTTCTCTTTTTCTTTCTTTCTGCAGAATTTCATTGATAATACATAGAAATTCTGAAGATGTTTGTGGGTTTATTTCATATCCCATAACTGATAAAGTTGTTCATTGTTTCCATTAGTTTTTTTTACTTGATTCTCATGGGTTCTCTAAGTTTACTCTCATACCATCTGCAAAGTGTGATAGTTTTGTTTACTTATTTACTATTATAATTCTTTCAATTTCTTTTTCTTGTCATTTCTATAGATAGCATTTTAGCACAATATTGAATAATAGTGGTGATAATGGGCATCCTTGATTTACTTCTGATGGTATCTATCTTATCTCTGTTATGGACAATACTTGCTATTGGTTTTATATAAAACATATTTATCATTTTAAAAAAGTTCCCAGCAGTCAATTTTGCTGTACTAAGTACAATCAGATGCCCTGAAATAAGAATGTAATGATACATAATACTCTCAAAACAGCAAATGTTCATTAAGTGACTACTAATTTGCAGCATATAAAGACAAAAATAACCTGTCTCTGCCTGTAGCTAGTTTGCATTATTTTAAGGGAAAACAACACAAATGAATGTGAATAAATATAAAATATATATAAATTTAATGGGATGTAATTTCAAGAGGTGAAAGTTATTAACTGAAGGGATCAGAAGAAAGTTTGTGTAGGCCATGCCATTTACAAATTGAGAACTTGAAGGAATCATAAAGACCATCAGTTCCAGCCTGATAGTTTACAGATGAAACAGCAACAACACCCACTGAGGACAAAGTTAAATAACTAGTTCAGTGTCTCATAACCTAATAAAAGGCAGAATCAAACTTTGAAGGAAACTAAGGATTCTAAGAGGTTGTGGAAGTAGCCATTCAATCAAAGGGAACAGCTGCAGGGGTGAAGATACATCTGAGGTGTAAATTCTAGGGCTGAAATTATCTTCTAGCATAAAGATTGTGACCTGCATTCTTGAACATTAGTAGTGAAGTTCGAATGTAAAATGGTTAGAAATGATACAGGTCTCATCACCCTGTACCAGGACTATTGCAATAGTTTGTTGTTTGGTTTCTTTCTCTCTCTCTCTCTCTCTCTCTCTCTCTCTCTCTCTCTCTCTCTCTCCCTACCTCCCTCTGTCTCTGTCTCTCTTAAATCTCTCACCACTTCAGTATATTCTCATCCACTTTATCTGTAGGTCAGACTGTGTCATACTCTAGTGGCTTTTAGGATCAAACACAAATTCTTTGCTTGACTTTCAATGTCTTTTATTACTTGGATATTTTCATGTTTTCTGGCCTTCTTATATCTTACTCCCCTAAATATTCTATGAATCAGTGACTATTGGCCCTCTTCTGTTTCTTGTACTTTTTTCTGCATTTTCTCTGGCTCTCCTCTATGTCTGGAATTTCCTCCATCCTTCTCTCTACCACCATTTCTAAGAAAAAAATTGAGGGACACAGAAAAGAGAAGGAATGGAAGAATGGAAGAAGATAAGGGAATGAAGTGTCAATATACTTCCCAATCAGGTAAAGGTAATTCCTATAGCAATATGGAAGAGGTTGGAAAGACCCACACTCTTCTTAGAAGTGAGAACTTTCTAGTTTGGAATAATCTAGAGTGGCAGTGTGGGTTTGTTTTTAGCAGGAGACAGGTATCAAATTGTTTCAAGTAAAACAGCCTGCAGGTGTTAAGAGCTGTTTTTATTTTCTAGAGAGGTAATACAAAAGGTTTCAATCAGATAAAAAAATAAAGAATCATAAAAAGTCAAAATGAAGTACTGTAGCAAAATTTATCATGCTTCAAGTGTATCTAAAAAAGGAGTAATAGTGATCATGTTTTCTGGTAAGACAACAATAAATACTGTCAAATGAGCCATATTGAACAACTGTATTATGTTTGTAGGCACCATGGAAAATGAAAGCATTTCAATATTAAACACACACACATACACACGGAATCATATTACATCTCTGTACTTAAAGAAAAAGCTAACTATACTCCATAAACAGTTTGATGGTAAGATTATAATTATAGTTTATTTCAATGACTTCTTTGAGAAAGTTTAATAGAAAGATTAAGAAAAGAAAATTCTGGATCTAAACAATAATAAGTAAATGAGAATTTAAAAGATACTTATATTTTTAAGCAACAGATACAACTATTATGAAAATTTATGATGTGCTAGGGTATAAACAAATATAGAAAGGCAAAAATAATAAGTGTCATTTAGAGAATATATTATTTTAATTCAATAAATGCTATACTAAAAGAGATCTAAAAATCTTCATCAGTAAATAACATGCTACATACAAAGACGGTCAAAGGAACTTAACCTCTATCTACCCCAATTTATTCACATGTAAAATAGGAAGATTAATAGCATCTATCTCTCAGGATTATTGGGAGAATCAAAGTATTGTAATATTTATAAGGTTCTAAGCACAATACTTAGCTATAGTAAGCACTATATAAATGCTAGTTATTATCATCCTCACATTTGGCAAGTGACTGAATATGTAGAATGAGGAGTCAAGGAAGATGCTATGGTTGTAACTGAGTGGAAATATGGTGATTAGAAGCAATGTTTACCTCTGAACAACTATATTTTAAAATATGATTAATTAGTGGATTATAGAATTACAAAAAAACAAAACAAAATTCAACACATCAATAATTGAAACACAAGCAAGTGGACATTTTTGAAAATTGAAAGTGATGAACAAAAGTGTAGGTAATCAACAAATATTCATCAAATTGTTTAAATACCAAGAAGTGATGACTACCAAGATCAATAATGCCAACCCAGAATTCACAAGGAATGAAGATGCAGTAACATGAAGAGCAGACCATATTATGCACGACTGCATGCTAACTTGACAGAAAATAAATTAAATTGATTAATTGTTTTTTGCAAAAAGAAAATTCCCCAAGGATCAACAAATTGAAAATTATTACATATTTAAGTTATTAAATTAAATAGTATCCATAACACTTCGGCATGATATAAAAATTATTCTTTATCCAATTTGTGTTTATGATGGAAGCAAAAAGGGTTCACTAAAAGAGCAGCTATTTGGTGCAGTGAATAGAACACCATCCCTGGAGTCAGAGGGACTTGAGTTCAAATCTGAATTAAGACACTTTACACATGTACTAGCTGGATGACATTATGCAAGTCACTTAATCCCAATTGTCTTACCTTCCTCACTTACCCCCTCCCCCCAAAAATGGTTCAATATTAAGAAATCAACTAGAATAAATATATTCATTAGAAAAGTTAAATCATTATATCAATAGATGCAGGAAAAGCACTCCATCTATAAATAGCAATCTTATACATAGGATAGGAAATAAAGTATTATCCTTAGAGTTATCAAAAATATTTCTCTAAAACTAACAGTATTATTTGCAATATTCTAGTTTTCCTGAGGAAAGCCAGGTGCCAATCAAGGATAACCGTTGTCTCCACAATGATTCTACATAGTACTGGAAATGTTACTTATATGTAAAATATAAGAAAAATAATTTAACAGAATAAGCATAGACAAAAAGTAAAGTCATGTCAATATGACAATTTAGTTAAAGACATTTAGGAAAAAATCAATAGCAAAAAATTTAAAACAATTAATAGTTCTGATAACATTATAAGATCAGTTCACGAAACCAGCATAGTCATACTATTAACTAAAAATAGAGTGAAGACTACATAGAGAAATTCCGTACAAAATTATGACAAATTGCATGAAATATCTCAGACTATGAGATACTGGACATACATAAATACAATGGCAAAACAAAGCTTACAAAAATAAAGCTGGAACTGAATTGTTAGAGAAATTATAAGTCTTCATTCCTGGGATGTTCAGACATAGGAAAAAATGATGCCACTAGAAACAAAGGAAAGCTTTAGTATTTTACTAATAAGATTAATAAACGAATACTTTAAAAATACATTATTTCACCAAATATTTCCTTATCAAGTGCAAAACTTTTAACAATGTTTTAAAAATGTTTTATAAATTCTCTCTTTCCTATCCTTCACCCTTCTTTGATGTTGATTATATAAATGAAGTCATGCAAAGCATTTCCATATTAGTCTTGTTGAGAAAAATAATCGAAAAGAATAAAAATAAAGTTCAAAATATTATGCTTCAGTTTGCATTCAGAGTTCATCAATTCTTTCTCCATAGGTGAGTAGTAGTTTTTTATGAGTGGTTTTTTGGGATATTCTTCAGTCACTGTCTTGATTAGAGTAGTTAAGCCTTTCAGAGTGGATAGTCTTTACAATATTGTTACTGTATATGGTGTTCTCCTGGTTTTGCTCACTTCACTTTGCATGAACTCGTATAGACACTCCCAGGTCTTTCTGCCACCATCCTGCTTGTCACAATAGTATAGCACAATAGTATTTCCTCACAATAATATGCCACAACTTATTCATCCATTCCCTAATTTTGAGTGGCAACCCCTCAATTTCCAATTCTTTGTCACCACAAAATTAACAGCTATGAATACTTTTTGTATAAATGGTTCCTTTTCCTTTTTCCCATTTTATTTTTATTTTTTGCTTTTTGTAGGGGGGAAGGCTGCAGTTGAGGTTAAGTGAATTGACCAAGGTCACATGGCTAGCAAGTGTTGAGTGTCTGAGGCTGGATTTGAACTCAGGGCCTCCTGACTCCACGGCTGGTGTTCTATTCACTATGTCATCTAGCCACTCTTGTCCTTTCCCTTTTCCTTTTATCTCTTTGGGATGCAGATTTAGTAATGGTATTGCTGGCTCAAAGACTCTGCACAATTTTATAGCCCTTTAGGTGTAGTTTTAAACTGTTGTCCAGAATTATTGGAACACTAGTTCATAAATCAGCCCCTATGTTGTGACCCAGTTTTTCCACATTCCTTCCAGCCTTTGTAATTTTCCTTTTCTGTCATGGTCTGATAGGTATGAAGTGGTATCTCAGAGTTGTTTCTTTTTCATTTTTCTAGTTTCTCCAGAGCATTTTTCTCATGTGACTATTGAAAGCTTGTATTTTTCTACTGCAAACTACCTGTTTATATCCTTTGGCCATTTATCAACTGGAGGATGACTCTTCTTTTATGGATTTGGCTCAGTTCCCTACATATTTGAGGAATGAGGCCTTCATTAAAGAAACTTGCTATAATTTTTTCCAAGTTTCCTGTTTTCCTTCTAATTTTAGCTGCATTGTTTTTTTTTTAACAAAAGCTATATTATTTTTTTATTTTTGGAGAGCAGGTGGGGTTAAGTGACTTGCCCAAGGTCACATGGCTAGTTTTTTTTTTTTGTGTTAAGTGTCTGAGGCCGGATTTGAACTCAGGTACTCCTGACTACAGGGCCGGTGCTCTATTCACTGTGCCGCCTAGCTGACCTCAAAACCTATATTATTTCATGTAAAAACAATTATCTATTTTACTTCTTGTGATCCTCTCTATCTCTTTTTTTGGTCATAAACTCTTCCCATATCTCTAGATCTGTCATGTACATATTTTCATGCTCTCTAATCTACTTATGATGTCACCATTTCTGTCTAAATCACTTATCTAGG
>CM053599.1:185626062-185643848 GCA_028646575.1 Pseudocheirus occidentalis
CCCACATAGCCACCTCAAATACTCATAAAATATGACTCTAAACAAATTTTAGGGCTCCCAAACTCACACAAAAATACAGAAAAACACATTGCCTGCTAAAGGCAGCTTGGCACAAAGGGTTCAATGCAATGCTGGGAGCCCAAACCAGACCAGCCTGAAATCGCATCTCGGCCCTGGGGGTGGCCAGGAAGAGCCACAGTTGGAGCCTTCAGGAGAGTGGATCTGCAGCAGCTGTGACAGTTTCCAGAATTATCAAGCCATAAGAAACAAGGGTTAGTTGAAGGGTCAGTGGAATTCAGCTACATTTGGGGGAGAAAAACTGTCCAGCCAAACTGCCTCCAGGGCAAGAAAGAGGCAAAAGCAGTGGCTCTCCAATGGCTATCACCTGGCTACATCAGAGCTCCCAGGCTACAGACTGCAGGGGGTCCAAGTGATTGTTCAGAGGCTAAGTGCTCTTGGGTTGAGGGGCCTGGATTGAGAACGTGGTCTTGGGTGGTGGTTGTGGAGTGCCTTTTCAATGAGCCAAATCTGGTGGGGGCTGCAGTAGCCCCCTAATAGCTCTGGCAGCTGGAAAAACCCCAGCTATTTGGGACAGTGCTTTCCCCCCTGGAAGCAGAGTTCCACAGAGACAAAAAATCAAGTAATTCACTAGCAACATGAGCAGGCAAAGAAAGCAAAGAAAGTTCAGCAATGGAACTCTAGAATCCTTTTTTGGGGAAAAGGGCATCAAAACATGGAATGGGAGAAACAACACAGTCAAGACTCCCATACCAGAAGCTTCCAAGAAAAATGAAGAATGTCTACAAGCCATAGATCAGTTTAAGAAGGATTTTGAAAACCAAATAAGAGAAGTGGAGGAAAAATTGGGAAGAGAAATGACAATGATGCAAGAAAATCATGAAAAGAGAGTCAACAACCTCAATGAATAAAATAACAGCTTTTAAAAATAGATTAACTCCAGTGGCAAAAGGGGCCCAAGAAGCCAATGAGCAGAAGAATTCCTTAAAAAGTCAAATTTGCCCCATGGCAAAAGAATCTCAAATACTCACTGAGGAGAATAATTCCTTAAGAATTAGAGTTGAGCAAATGGAAGCAAATGACTTTATGAGAAATCAAGATGCTATTAAACAGATCCAAACAAATGAAAAAATAGAAGGCAATGTGAAATATCTCCTTGAAAAACCACTGACCTGGAAAATAGATCCATGAGACACAATTTAAAAATTATTGGACTACTTGATAGCCGTGATAAAAAAAATAACTTAGAAAGCATCCTTCAAGAAATTCTCAAGGAAAATTTCCCTGATATTTTAGAACCAGAGGGCAAAATAGAACTAGGAAGAATTCATTAATTACCTCTTGAAAAAGATCTCCAAAAGAAATCTCCTAGGAATGTTACAGCCAGGTTCTGGAGTCCCCAGATCAAGGAGAAAATATTACAGGCTGCCAAGAGGAAGCAATTTGAATATTGTAGAAACGCAATCAGGATAACCCAGGATCTGGCAGCTTTTATATTAAGGGATAAAAGGGCCTGGAATATGATATTCCAGAGATCAAGGGAGCTAGGATTAAAAGCAAGAATCACCTACCCAGCAGAATTGAGTATAATGTTGCAGGCGAAAATATGGTCCTTCAGTGAAGTGGAGGACTTTCTAACATTCTTGCTGAAAAAAAAAACAGACCTGAAAAGAAAATTTGACATTCAAATACAAGAAGCATGGAAAGGTAAACACGGAAAAGAAATCATAAGGAACTTATCAAAGTTGAAATATTTACATGACAACATGGAAAACGATAATTGAAACTTATTAAACTTTTCTCTGTATGAGGATAGGTAAAGGGAATACAAAAGTATATATACATATACATACACATGTCTATGTAGGAATGTTTATATATGCATATGAACACATATCTGAGTATGTATATATTTGCATACATAGAGGGCATGGGATCAATTGAATAAGAAGGAATGATATTTTAAAAGGTGAAATTCTGAGGTGGGAGAGGATTAGAATGAGAGGAGACAGGGAGAAACAGAATGGGGTTAATCATCTCATATAGAAGAGGCTAGAGATAATTGTTACAATGGAGGGGAAGAACAGGAAGGCAAAATGGAATTGGTCACCCTTACTCTCATTGAATTTGGCTTAGGGAAGGAATGACATGAACTCTAAACTATCTTGCCACACAGAAAAATAGGGTGGATGGAGATGAGAGATGGGATGATGGAGGGGAGGGCAAAGTGGGGGGAGGAGGGTTGCTGGAAGTACACACTTCTCTAAAGGACAAGGTGGAAAATAGAACAAGGGGGGATGCAGGATAGGAAGGAGGGACCTATAATCTGTTTCTCACAGTATGTTCACTGAGGAGATGATCTGAGTAATTACACATCAACAACCTGTATTGAGTTGTTTGTCCTTCCAGTGGGGGTGGGTGATGAGGGAGGAAGGAAAATAATCTAGAATTTAAAGTTCAATAATCAAATGTTTTATATATATATATATATATATATGTGTGTGTGTGTGTGTGTGTGTGTGTGTATACATATATAATAATTATTATTAACTACATTAAACTGGGAATAAAGATATACAGGCACTGGGGTAGGGGGATTCATTTGGCTCTACCAGAAAGTCAGAGGGGCAATGGAGGAGGACATAGGTGAGAGTAGATTGGGGGAGGATCTATACAGTGTGATTGCTGTTTTGGGGTGATGGGTAGGAGAAAGATGGGGAGAAAATTTGTAACTCAAAATCTCATGGAAATGAGTGATGTTAATACGAAAATAAATAAATAAATTTCTAAAAAATGAAATAAAATTTTTTTCTACCTCACTGATTATCAGTTTTGTGGATTAAACTCACTTTTGCTGGGTAGCTCACTCTTGGTTTTAATTATGGCTTCTTTGACCTCCATAATATCATTCCATGTCCTCTGATCACTTAATGTAGAAACTCCTAAGTTTCATGTTATCCTGATTTTGGTTCTGCTTTACTTGAATTGTTTCTTTCTGATTGCTTGTGATATCTTTTCTTTGACCTGGGAACTCTGAAATTTGACTAAAATACTCCTGGGTGTTTTCGTTTTGTGATCTCTTTTGAGAGGTCATCTGCAGATTCTTTCCATTTCTATTTTCCCCTCTGGTTCTTGAATATTATGGGGTGTTTTCCTTTATAATTTCTTGAAAGATGGTGTCCAGGCTCTTTTTTTTTGAACATGACTTTCAGGTAGTCCAATAATTTTTAAATTTTCTCTCCTAGATCTGTTTTCCAGGTCAATTATTTTTTTCTAATGAGATGTCACATTGTTCTCTATTTTTTCTTTGATTTTGTTTTATTTTTTTATTTCTCATAGAGTCATTAGCTTTCATTTGCTCCATTCTAATTTTTGAGGAATTATTTTCTTCAGTGAATTTGTGCACATCTTTTTCATTTGGACCATTCTGCTTTTTAAGGCATTCTTCTCACTGACTTTTGGGACCAGTTTTGCCTTTTGTGTCACTCTGTTTTTTAAGGTGTTATTTTCTTCATTATTTTGGGGGGGTCTCCTTTAGCAAGCTGTTGACTGATTTTTCATGATTTTCTTGCATCACTCTCATTTCTCTTCCTAATTTTTCCTCTGTTCCTCTTACTTAATTTTCAAAATTCTTTTTGAATTCCTCCTTGTACTAAGACCTATTCATATTTTTCTTAGAGACTTGGATGTAAGAATTTTCACTTTGTGGCCTTCTTCTGAGTATATGTGTTTTGATTTTTCCTTGCTGCCAAAGTAAGTTTCTATAGGATGAGTTTTCTCCCCATTGCTTCATCATTTCCCCAGATTATTCTTTGACTTTTTAGCTCTTTGGTAAGGTAGGGATCTGCTTCCAGTGTGGATGGAATACTGTCCTATGATTCAGGGTATTTGTGCAGCTCTTTTCAGGGATTTTTCTAAGGACCTGCATGTTTTCAGTTCTTCCAAGCTAGTATGATCTAAGGAGAAGTGTTTACTCTTCTCCTGGCATGTGCTCTGGTCTTTGAGTGACAACAAGCACTTTTCTCTGCCATGGAACTGTGAACAAGGTTCCCTCACCACTGCTGCCACAAGCTCTGTTCTGCCAGTGGTCTTCCTCACCCTAGGACTGCCACCCAGGTCTGTGATCCAGATAAAAATGTGGGCAAAGCAACTGAATCCTGCCTCAGCGTCAGCAAGCAACTGTAATCTCCTCACCATTTATTCAGTCTCTTTATAATCTGTTAGTTGAGATCTCCAGAAATCTACCACTGCCACCACCACCAACCCAGTCACTCCTAAGGCCTTCCACTGCTTGGGCCAGGGCTGTGTTGGGTCTGGTCTGTGCTGCTCTCCCACCCACGTCTGACAGACTTTTCCTACTGATCTTCTAACTTCTCTTTGGTGTTTGTGTGTTGAGAAGTCTGGGAACTGCCATGGTTGCCATTGATTCAGTTAGTCTGCTCCAGGATTTTCTAGTTCCTTGGACTTGACTGTGCTCCTCTCTCAGCTTGGTGCAACAGATATTTCCTGTTCACATTCAAGGCATTCTTGGGCTAGAAATATGTTTTTCTCCAGTTTACTGTGGGCTCTGCTGCTCTAGAATTTTTTTAGTGTCATTTTTACAGGTATTTCTAGGGGATTGAGGGAGATCTCAGGTTAGTAGTTGCCTTTGCTCTGCCATCTTGGCTCCATCCCCTCATTTGTTTTACTTTTCCTGAGATTGTGATTGTTATACCTACCTTTTTTTTTTTACTTTAGCTGAAGCATAATTGATTCTGTTCAAGACCCTTATTTTAACTCCCTCTGTTTTGAGTATGTTTCTAGGAGACAACTTATCATTGGTTTCTTGTTTGCAATACATTCTGCTATTTCCTTCTGTTTTAAGGTTGAGTTCATCTCATTCTCATTAACAATTATAATGACTATTTATTTCCCTTCACCCTCTTTTCTTTTGTGTCTCTTTTTACACTCTCATTCCTCTAAATTTGTGTGTGGGAGGGTGCGCTTCAGAGTAATGATTTCCTTGACCTTTCTTCCCTTTTCAAACCTTTTTCTCCTTATCTCTTCCCCTCATATTTTCCTTTTTGAGTAAGATATTTTTTCTATTATGAATTGAATATGTCTTTACATTTTCCCCCTTTGAAACAATTTTGATGTGAAGTAAAGGTTGCCTTTCAATCACATGTTGTCCTCCACTGTAAAAGTTCTTCCTTGCATATCTCTTTCATGTGAAATAATTTTCCTCATTCCTCCTCTCCTTTACCTTTCATCCAAGGGAATTCCTCTTCTCTTCTCTTCTCTTCTCTTCTCTTCTCTTCTCTTCTCTTCTCTTCTCTTCTCTTCTCTTCTCTTCTCTTCTCTTCTCTTCTCTTCTCTTCATTGTTTCTTGGTGTCTCATGGTGTCATTAGCTTTCACTTCCCCAATTTTAATTTATAAGAATTACTTTCTTCAGTGAGAGTTTGAATTTCTTCTATTTGGACAGTTCTGCTTTTTAAGGAGGTCTTTTCTCCTATGATTTTTTTTAACTTCCTTTTTCCATTTGATCATTTTAAGGTATTGTTTACTTCAGTATTTTTGTGCTCATATTGCAAAGTGCTTAATTATCTTTTCATAATTTTCTTGCATTGTTCTCAATTCTTTTTCCAATATTTCCTCAACAACTACTTTCTCTTTTTTAATTCTAAGATTAATTATTTTGGGGCTTCTTTCCAATCAATGGTTTTTGTTGTTGTTTTTGAGGCTTTCATTGGTGATTTTGAGGCTGTTTTCATTTTGTTATCTCCTGAGTTTAAGTCTTTGTCTTCCTTGCTACCAAAGTAATATTTTAGGGTAGAATTCTTTTTGTTGTTGTTGTTGTTGTTTTTCTCATTTTTCCAACCTGTGCCTTAATTTTGAACTTTTATGTTAAAGTTGGGCTCTGCTCATATTGGTTAGGGAGGCACTGTCACAAACATTTAAAAAATTGATACCAGCATACTTACTACTATAGATAACAATTACTATTATCATTATTGTTATTATTATTAAATTATTAAAATTATTATTTTAATACCTTCCAAAATTACCATTCCATGTGTGCATTTAATGAAGTAAAGTAAAATAAAAAAAAACAAATAAAAAGTCCCTTTTACAAAGTCTATGGACTCACATAAAAGACAGATATATTGAAGTAAAATGTTTAATGATCTATCACTCTCACTCATGTGAACCTAGAGTCACTAGTACTCTAATCTTTTGATAACTTCATTGTCAGAAACTTCTACTGATCTTGTGCTGAGCTCAAGTAATGTTTCTAGAGCAATATTGGAAAATGCTAGTGAATGTTTCACATTTGACTTCTCTGAGGGAAAATAAAAATGATATATACTTTATTTTAAGCTTTATATGTATTAATACTTTCTGTAATCTAGAAAATCAAGAAAATAATGTTAAACCCTTATTTCAAGCAATTGCTGATAAATCAACTGAATTGTTAATTCTTGCCCTGAAAATTAACAAAGGACTAACAGCAAATCAGTTTGATCTGCTTTCCAGATATTCCTGGAAAGATGATATTAAGCCTGAGATCAAGACTCTGGGCTCTTCCTCTCCTCCCCAATTGCTTTTTTCTCAGTGGTTTAGCTAGAATTGTCTCTCCTTCCTCATAGCTCAAATCTCCTACTCAGGGAACAGAGCCAAGATGGTGGAATAAAAGCAAAAACTTGCTTGAGCTCATCCCCCACTCACCTCCCATATCTTTAAAAAAAGACTCTAAATGAATTTTAGAGTTATAGAACCCACAAAATGACAGAGTTAAATATATATCCAGCTGAAGACAAGGTGACAAGTTGAAAGAAAGAGTCTATTGCACTGAACCGGGAGTGTAGTCCCTTGTGGGCCATGTGAGCACAGACCAGTGGCACAGACTGGCCTGAGCAGACTTAAGGAAACTGAATCCCTGGCAGCTGTGGTGGTTTCCAAATTTCTCAACCCAAAAACACCACAGAGAAAGTAAAAGGCCCGTGTGGAAACCCTATTGGACATGGATGAGAGAATAGTGGAGGTTTACTCACTACCCCCAGAGCACTGGAGGTGGTAAAAGCTGAAGCAGTAGCAACAACAGCAGCAGCAGCAACCATGGCTGCTTCTGGAGCTCTAGGCTCACATTTTATGGGGGGACCAAGTGGATCAGAGGGCAATTGCAGGAAAGACTTTGCTGGTGCTGTTGAAGGATTCTCTTGCTTTACCATTCTTGGATCTCTGTCACAGACTTGGGTGGCAGTCCTGGGGTGAGGAGGAGTTGTGGTGTGGCAGAAATTGTTGAAGCTGTGGAAATGCAGTCCTCCTCACAGTTCTAAGGCAGGTGCGGAAAAGTAGTTTTGACAATAGCTGCACAAAATCCCAGAAATGTGGGACACAGTTCTCTCCACTCTGGAAGCAGAGTTATACTACAGGAAAGAGCTCAAAACTGAAATAATTGGTTGGGAAATTGAGCATACAGAAGAAAATCAATCTGACTATAGAATTATTCTTTGGTGACAAAGAAGATCAAAGGATGAAACAAGAAGAAGAAAATAAAGTCAAAAGTCCTACATCAAAAGCCTCCAGGAAAAATATGAATTGGATACAGGCCATGGAGGAGCTCAAAAAGGGTTTTGAACATCAAGTAAGAGAAGTAGATGAAACATTGCGAAAAGAAATCAGAGTGATGCAAGAAAATCATGAAAAATTAGTCAACAACTTTCTAAAGGAGACCCCAAAAAATAATCCCTTAAAAAACAGACTAACACAAAAGGCAAAACTGATCCAAAAAGTCAGTGAGGAGAAGAATGCCTTAAAAAGCAGAATGGCCCAAATGAAAAAAGCACCTTTAAAAATAGACTAACTCAAAAGATGAAAGAGGTCCTAAAAGCCAATGAGGAGAAAAGAATATTTTAAAAATCAGAATTGGCCAATTGGATAAAGAGGCACACAAATCCACTGAAGAAAATAATCCCTTCAAAATTGGCATGGACCAAATCGAAGCTAATTACCAAGAGAAATCAAGATGTTATATAACATATTCAAAAGAATAAAAATGAAAGAAGACAATGTGAAATTTCTCATTGGAAACACCAGTGATCTGGAAAATAGATCCAGGAGAGATAATTTAAATTAAAAAAAAATTATTCCACTACTTGAAAGCCATGATCAAAAAAGCCTGGACATCATTTTTCAAGAAATTATCATGGAAAACTGCCCTGTTATTCTAGAACCAAAGGATAAAATAGAAATGGAAAGAATCCACTAATTGTCTCTTTAAAAAGATCCCCCAAATAAAAGTCTTAGGGATTTTATAGCCAAATTCCAGAGTTCCCTGGTCAAGGAGAAAATATTACAAGCACTCCACTGGGGGAAGAGGTCATCCATATACTTGCCATCTTAGAGTGGGGCTTAGGGGAGTGACAAGGAGAAAATTAGGAACTCAAAATCTTGTGGAAATGAATGTTGAAAACTAAAAACAAAATCTTCTGATCAGTTTGATTACCCATCCCCCTGTCCCAGTTCATTAGTAAGTTTCCAGAGCCAATCCAAACATACTTCTTCCCTACACTTGATTAAGGACTTAAAAAAAAACAACTTAGCCTGTGATTGATTTTCCCCTATTTAAGATATCAGGGCTTAGCATCTAGGACCTTGTTTAAAATGGTTTGATTTTATTTGATTGGTTTATTCAGATGACCAACATCCTTGTACCTGTTTTTTTTCCATAAGAGTACTGTCAAGTTTTTCAGTCATGTTTGATTTTTTTTACTCCATTTTATATTAAATTATTGCTTTTATTGTCACTCTCAACAGTACGGGCACTTTTCTTTTCACTTTTATACAGATCTCCTCAAGTCTTCTTTTTGTTTTAAAGATAATAACTAAAATCCATGATGAGTAAAAGAAAAAGAAACAGTAAGTCCTTAATTTTCAGAGAAAATTGTAATGTATCACTTTCAATGTTTTTTCTCTCTTCTACATTGGAAGCAGTCTTAAAAGGCGTTTTCATAAAGATAAATCCACCTTCTCAGTAAAAATTCAGCTTTTTATACTTATTTTCTAGATTCTAAATCACTTTTATTCCCATAACGTACGTGTTGAAATTGAAATGCTGGCAAGTATCTTCTAGCCAACTTGTGAAGTGGTTGAATGTATTTCTCCTGCAATATCATGCACTACTGAAGCAGCTGCTTCATCTCTATGGCATGACCTTGTAATGCAAGGGGAGGATTCCTTCCCTGCTGTATTCCATATTTGAAACTTTATCTGTTTTTCACCAATTCAAGCACCAAATTCTATACCAATAGTACATGCATTGCCTGAAACTTCTCATCTGTAAACTGTAGCAAATGTAGCTCATTTTACAGATGAAGAAACTGAAGCAAACAGGGTGAAGTGGTTTATTCAGGGTCACATAGCTAGTGAATATGCAAGGATAGATTTGAATTGTCTTCCTGACTCTACAGAACCACTTAACGGTCCATCCTCAAGGGGAAGCACTTGAAAGTTGGATTCTGTCATTGATTCTTACTTGATCTGATCAGTTCCACCAATTGCTCTGCTCTACTAGAGACTCAGTTCCTGTACTTAACTCATAGCCCTAGTCCTGACCAAAAGTATGATCTCATTGTAACAGTCTCATCAGAAAAGCAAAACAAAACAAAGAAATTGTACAAGTAGCAGAATATTCTCTCCAAGCTTTCTTTTTCAATCTTTCAGCTATCAAGTTCGAATGTTGCCCAAGTCTTATAGATATGTTTCTCCAAGTTTTAGTTCTCAGGACCACTTTACACTCTTGAAAACTGAGCTCACCCCTCGTCCCCCAAAATAATTTCTTTATGTGGCTTACATCTACTAATATTTACGATAGTAGAAATTACATGCTTTACTATTTTTATAAAAATACTTTTTACTTCAAAAATTTCTTACGTGTATCAGGAGTCCTCAGACCACACTTTGAGAATTGCTATTTTATAATATTTCTACTGTAGCCCTTCAACTATTTTTTTAAATCATGCAAAGTTTGCTCAGCATACCCACTTTCAGAATCTTTTTTGGTGAACCTGATTAGAGAAATAGGCCCCAACATGAAGCCGTAGAATTTAAAAACAAAACCAAACCCAAAAAATCTCAGGAAAATATGAAGAACTATGTTGGTACCAGGTTATCAAATTAAACTCATTTTTTCTATTAACTGTCACAGACACAAGAATTGTACAGCAAATTGTACCATTTATGGTTATGTTTAATTGTTTTTAATGACTACCCTGTAGGGTAATTTTCTTGAATATACTGAGAGAAGTATCTTTTGTGTTGAAAGCTGCACCAAAAATGAAATGATACTTTTGGTTATTTCACTGAACAAAATTAATAACAGTCCAAATCAAAAGAACTCTTTCTCAGCCTGATGTCTCATATCTTAAGTCTTGGTTGTGGTAGATATTTTTTTTTCTTTATAGCTGTTGTAAAACTCTGAAAATGGGATTTTTAATGTTAAGGCTCTCAGGCCCTTAACTGCAGTAATGTGGATAGCAGTGCTATAACTTAGTGCTTATAAGACATATAGGCTTTTTGCAATCATTTGTTTAAAAGTGTTCTAATGTATTTAAAGCTTATTTACTATCAAATAGAATTTAAACAGTGTCACATCAAGTTTTTACTGCGTAAACAGAACAAAAATATTCATTTTATGTATTCCTTTGGCTGATAACCATAAATCAGATATGCACTGTATAAGTTGGGAATGGAAATTGGATTTGTAGTCAGAATTTGAAGACCTGATTCACTATAGGCTAATGCCAAATCATCATATCTGAAGCTAGTCATGAAGAAAATAGGGAAAGAGAAAAAGAAAGGAAAAAAAATCACACAAGAAAGGATTATCACAGCATTACAGCTATCTCCCTCTTTACTATAAGCTCAATTATTTTAAGATTTTCTATAGCACTGCTTGTAATTTCTTTAAAGCTTAGAGTCTGGGACTCTTTGAGTCAATTTTGGGCTGAAGTGCTACATTTGGAGGCTTGAAGTGTATTTTTTGTTGTTAAAGTTACTGCCTTCTTGTAAACCTAAGTCAAGGTTGAATGCTATATTACCAATTTATAAGCATTATTTCAAATGGTTTTCTGTTTTTTGCATAGAATCTAAAGACCTTATTAGATAGAGGAAATAATTTACAGAAGCAACCTGTCTCATATTCATAGCCAAACTTTTGGGAAACAAGGCTTTTTAAAAAAAATTAAAATAAAGGAAAAGGAAACTACTTGATATCACCAGTCAATAGTTTGCCAATCAGCTGGGGAAGGTCTAGCAGACCATATACTTATAAACCATAATGGGAACAAAACCAATGGACTATTTGCCTATTTTCTTTAGCAAGAAAAATGGTCTCTTGGTAGATCTTGCTTAGAACTACTTTCATTAGAGATTAAATTGTTGGATAAGACAAACCATGTTTTTAACACTAAAAGTTTTGAGCTATTTAGTCCTATAGAAGACAAAACTTGGAATCATAAACCCTCTTAAATAGGAACCATGAAGTTAAAAAGGACAAATCATTTTTTATGGTTCCATCATTTCAATAATTCACATCAATGACTTTATAATTCTAGAAAAATGAAATAATTATTAGTATTTAATAATCATAATAACTACATTTATGTATCACCTAGTATAAGCCAAGCACTGTGTTGAGTACTTTATTAGTATTATATCATTTATCTTCACAACAACTCTGGGAGGTAGGTTCTATTACTATCATCTCTATTTTAGAGATAAGGAAACTAAGACAAATAGAGATTAAGTGGCTTTCCCAGAGCCACACAGCAGGTAATTGAGGTCAGATTTGAACACAGGTCTTCCTAGACTGCAGGCCTGGTACTTGATCCACTGTGCCACCTGGCTAGCCTGGTCTAGAGAGCTACCTTCCTATCAATGCACTCTTAATCATCCTACAGGGCATTAAATAAAGATAAATACATTAAGGTTAATTTTGTTTTGAAATGTCTTTGAGAATGTTAAAAGCATTCTTTGTGTTACAGGCACTTTAGTAATTATGTGAAACTAAAGTTAAATATTATGCTTTATACCGCTATTTTCCTAATAATTAGAAACTTTCATGCCAGAGTAGTTGAGATGCTGTACCAGTTTTCTCTCTACTTAGTAGCCCATGTGATCTAGGCCCAAGGATGGCCAGGCAGGCTTGGTTCAGTTCCAGAGGACTGTGATCATCTAGAAGTTTTCTTTTCTCTGTACACTTTGGCTCATTAAATCTCTATCTCAGCACACCAGTGGTGGTGGTGAAGGGGGTAGTGGGGAATACTTAAAGCTTATTTTTGACTCATTGCTAGAATATCCCCAAAGGGAAGAGTAAAAGGTATTCAATGGATAATGTAAATCAGGTGTGGTACAGCTATTTATTTCCTCTGCCCAAAAGAAATGCTTTAACACAAACAAAACACATAAGGCACACAGTCAGAATTAATTCAGAATTCATTAACATCTAACTACTGTAATACTCTGCTGGGAGGTTTAGATTTAAGCTTCACAACACAAAGCAGTTTGTGAGATTGCTTAACAGGAACTTTACATTTCACATCATTTTCTAACTGTCTAATCAACTTCTCCTTTTTTATGTCTTAGGACAAGCCAGGCATAGGGAATAGTCAGTTCATCAACAAGCGTTTATTAAGCTCCTATTATGCACTAGGCCCTGTTATAAAATCTGGGGCTATAAAGGCAAAAAAAGAGTACTTGCCTTCAAGGAGCTCACAGTCCAACTAATTAACATCTTTCCTCTATTGGTGGTATCTCATATGATGATGAAGCAATTCCTTATGAAACCATTCAGCTTCAACTATATCTGCCAACTATATGTAAACTCCAATATCTCTAACCTCTTAATTGCATAAGATTATTTCAAATACTGGATATATCCATTTTGGGATACCTGTCCTCCAAAAAGAAAAGACAAAGCAGAGAAGGCAATAAAAGGCTCTAAATCCTAGGCCTAATTTTCTCGTGTGATTACTTATAAACATACTATACTGACTAGAAGCAGGGAGGGTGAGAGGGACCAGCTTAGCACTACAAGTCATTAAATAACTTTGAAGGTGAACCTCTCAACCTATGACTGTAAACCCCTTTGGGGTTCACAGACAACTAAATGGGAACCACTAGCTTAATAAAGGCTAACGAAGTGACTTGATGTGACCTCTGTGGGTACATGTTAATGCTTTTCTTAGTTTATCTGATTAATATTACTCCCTACTACAAGTGTTTCTTCTTCTTTTCTCCTCCTCCTCCTCCTCCTCCTCCTTCTTCTCTAGTCTATGACAGTATTGACAATAAATTACACATCTAGACACTTAAATTTTTCATTTACTTAATACTGCCATAGATTGGGCAATAATCTACTATGATACGGACAATAAATTACACATAAATTTAAAGGCATATCAATTTTTAATTTACTTATTATTGCCACAGATCATAAGCAACCCCTCTATTTCTGCTTGGCCCAAGTAATCTTAGATTATCTTACTTTTCACTCTCATCATGACCTCTAAATCCTTTACCCCTAAATTATCTCCCAGATCATCTCCCCTCCAGTCCCCACTCTCCACAATTTTCCCTATATTGACTCTTTGATGAGCCAATTTAACTCTAGGCACTCCTTTCTTGAATCCCTAACCCCCTTATCACTTGTCTGGATTCCTCAGTCTAACACAGTCTCCATTCTCCAATAAAGTGATTTTCCTAAAATGCAGATGTGATTTTTTTTTACTTCTCTACTCAATAAACTCCAGTAGCTCGCTATTGCCTCCAGGAGCAAATACAAAATGCTTTTTTTTGGTATTCAAAATATTTTATAACCTACCCTCCTCCTACCTTTCCAGTTTTTTTTTATACCTTACTTCCAGTCAATTACTGTTTCATCCAGTAACACTGACCTCCTGCCTATTCCACAAGTAAGACACTCTGTCTCTTGTTTCTTTTCTTTATTTCTTTGACTGTCACCCATGTCTGAATGGAATACATTCTCTTCTGCCATGACTGGTATCCCTGGCCTCCTTTAAGTCCCAGCTAATACCTCAACTTTTACAAGCAGATTTCACTAACTCCTCTTAATTCCATAATAGAATCCATAAATATTCTATATACATTATATACACATACACACACATATATGTCTCCTCTGTTGGGTTTTTAAACTCCTTGAGGGCAGGGACTATCTTTTGCTTTATATATGCTTAGTGATTGATTGATTGTTTACTCATTACTGGAATCTACTTACTTCACTTCAACCTCTTAGAATACCTAGTTTCTTTCAAGGCTAAGTTCCATGGCTAACTTCCATACAAAACCTTTCCTGATCTTTGTATCTTCTAGCACCTCTCTATTCAAATTGCCTAGTATTTGCTTTGTCAACACCTTTACACATATCTGACGTTTGCTCCAGCTGCATTACAAATTTTTTGAATACAGGAACTATTATAATTTTGTCTCTGCATCCCTAAAATCTTACAGAGTATCAGATATATAGTAGGTTGTTGTCTGAATGTTTGTTTGATGACATTTTTTTTCTAAGTAACTTGGTCTATTGTATATGGAATGGACATGCATGGTAAAGGAAATATTTGTTTGGAGGGGGAAAAAAACTCAGAATTTTTTTAACCTCCAGAAATATGTGAAAAAGTCTCATGTGTTTATACTTACACATTGATTTGTCATTACTCAATAATCAGAATCTACTTAAGTCAATTAAAAACAACCTTTTGAGGTAGATGGGATGTGTGCCAGATGAATTTGAGAGTGTGTTTAGAAGTTTTAGCAGATTAATATTTCCCAAATCATTTCTGACCCATCATTGCAATTAGCATGTTCCAGCCATAATCCTAAACTTGGACCTGAAGTTGCCACCTTTGGATCTTGGACTTCTGAATGGTGTGCATTCACTATGTCTAGGCTAGATCCAGACTCACTATACCACTTCCTAATCATCTTTATGCCATTCCATTATATATGTACCTTTCTCATCCCCAGAATTTTCAATTTTTACTCTGAGAATGAAGTCCACAATATGATCTTTAAGATGTCATAGTCAAGTGTTTATTATTCCAATCATCATCTCTGTGATTTTCCAAGACAGCCTTCCCTGACCATCACTCTCTCTTATATTTTATATTCCCCTATTAGAATGTAATCTCTCTAAGGCATGTCAAATTTGTTTGTATGTATTTGTATCCATAGCACTTAGCTCATTACCTTATACATGATAAATGATTAACAAATTCTTTCCTATAAATAAAATAAATGATATGAAAGAATGAACAAATTATTGAAAAATAGTTAAATATGAGTGAGAAATGTGAATGAATGAATGAATGAATGAATGTTTTTTTTTTTGGAAGAGTGTAGTTATTTCATGTGAATTGAAGTTTCAAGTGGTCAGTCACATTCAGGTGTAGATCAACCCTCAGCCTTCTACTTGACTAATTCCCATATTCATTCTCATTATTTTTAGTTCTAAAGTATGCTTGCTTAATCCCTTATTATTACATTGTAAGGCCTCTGTGATAAATTAATTATTTAAACTTTGAGCTAATACCCCTATTCAATAAATATTATTATTAAATGTACTGTAGAAATCTGTTCTTTGAAAGTTGTTGCTTATATCAGTCTACAACCTCCTAATTCTACATGATTAAATAAATATTTAAGCTTACAGACTATGCAAGTAATTAACAATGTATCAAAAAAATACATGAATGCATAATTATTTTCAGTGTTTTTGCTAAGAGAAGGCTTTAGCGTTACCTTGAAATAACTCTGTAACTGCATATGACTTCTGGAAACATAATTCCACCATTCAATGGACTCAGACTACCTATTAAAGCCTCTTCAAGGATTCTCTTAATTCTCTTTTCAAGAAAATGATTCCATTAAGATA
Source organism: Pseudocheirus occidentalis (assembly GCA_028646575.1). Taxonomy (NCBI): domain Eukaryota; kingdom Metazoa; phylum Chordata; class Mammalia; order Diprotodontia; family Pseudocheiridae; genus Pseudocheirus; species Pseudocheirus occidentalis. The sequence goes on from CM053599.1 coordinate 185,642,016, forward strand.
AATACATTCCCCCTCATCCTCTTTCTCTTTCTCTTGCACATACATACAATTTTAAAAATCTATTTTTATCAATTATGTCCAAAACTTACATCTACTTACATCTAAAATTATTTATCTCTTATGCATCTTGTTTTTCTTGTATTAAATCTCCATGGTATCTCTCAAATTATCTCCATTATCTTTCTCTCCCCCCCCCACTTTCTCTGCCTCTTTGTCTCTCTTGATCTCTCTTCCCTCTCAAATTGCAGTTTAATTACTATTCTTCTGGCTTCTCTCATTTTTTAAAAAACAGAAATACTTTCTAAAGCCTAGATAGAATAGCCTTTTAAAAATGGTCATTATACTCACATTGGACTGATGAATGCTGATTATTTACCTGGGAAGTTTGTCCTCTTTAATCAGGTGCATATCTCTGGTAAGTGAACACCAATTTGACAAGTATTTGGTTTATAACTGATTATTTTGGTACCAAAGAGTATTGCTTTAGTTATAATTTTAAAGAAAGAGTTTTAAAAATTCCTATGAAGTCAGTATTCATTGAGCATAAATTTGACTCTAGGCATCCTTTAAACAAGAAAACTCTTCTAAAACTACAGCAGACTGAAAAAAAGATCCATTTATAAATTCAATGCCTAGCCCAGGAGTCTGATAAATAGAAGGAAATACACCAGTATTATGCAGTCTGCAAGGGAATCAATAGAGTAAACTGCATTTGTAATTTCAGTGAAATGAGGATAAATGGCTATCTATACATTTCAGAGAAAATCCTATTTCATTTTAGATACATCTTTTCCTTTTTAAAGAGTATTCAAATTACCTTTTAGGCATAGTAGTTTTGCACAAGCAAATTCCTTCTACACTACCTGTTTACATGATTCTTTTCTTGTATCTACACCCAAATCCAAAGTTAAAGCTATAGATTGGAAAAAGACACTCATATTATAAGAATTCTTTGATACCCTCTCTTCCTCAAATACTCTTGCTACCCTGGCTCTCTCTAAGAAACCTTAATGTCCATGACAGGGTTGAGAAACCTTTATTTTTCTCCTAATAAATCTGTTGTCCTTACTCAGTGGATCATAATTATTTTTCTTTTAATACATGATAAACTTTTTCCTTCATTTTTGCCATGATGAGTCATAGACAGGATATGATCTAATATGTCATTGTGTAAGCACTGAATCAAATACAGTCTGACATTGAACTTTAGGCTAAATCTACATTAAGTAAAAATATGGGTTTAAGTCCTTTTTATGACAACATATTTGAAAGTAAGCTACCTAACTGTGCCAGTTTTTTTCCACTTTCCATCTGACTGATTAGCATTTTGTAGAAATGGATCCTTTTGGATCTTATCTGGTACAGGATACTGTAATGAGACAGGTGGCTCAGTGGATAAGAGTGCTAGATCTGGAGTTCAAAAGACCTGAATTCAAGTCCATCCTCACATACATACTAGTTACCTGACTATATGCAAGTTATGGACTCAAATTCCCCAAGTTCAAAATGGCGATATTAAGACTTACCTACTGATGGTGAGGAGCCAAGATGGCAGTGTAGAAGAAGCAAGGTTTCACAGCTCACACATAGCCACCTCAAATATCCACAAAATATGACTAAACAAATTTTAGGGCTCCAAAACTCACAATAATACAGAAAACACATCTCTGGCTGAAGGCTGCTCGGCAGGTGGGGCTCATTGACACAAGCTGGGAGTTGAAACCAGCCCAGACTGAAACTGCAGTCTGGACCTAGGGTGGTCATGAGGACCCCTAGCTGGAGTCTTCAGGAGAGTGGATCAGCAGCAGCTATGGCAGTTTCCAGATTTTTCAG
>CM053599.1:185644348-185660888 GCA_028646575.1 Pseudocheirus occidentalis
GAAAGGTCTTTTAAAGAAGAAGGGATTTAAGTTGAATCTTGAGGAAAGCTGGTGAATTTTAGGGGTGGAAATAAGGAGGCAGATAATTATAAACATATAAGATGACCTATCCAAAGTATACAGAAGCAATATGGACTGTCATATTTAAGGAACTAGAAGCAATCCAACATCACTGGATCATAGAGTCCACTGAAGATAATACATTGTAAGAAGGTGGGGAAGATGAGAATGAGACAACTTACAAAGAACCTCGAATGTCCAATAGGGGAGCTTATATTTTATCCTACATGTAACAGAGTGTTCCTAGTGCTCCTGGAAAATGGTGATGATATGGTCAAATGTATGCTTTAGAAAAAAAGTGTAGCATCTGAGTGGAGGACAGCTTGCAAGAGGGAGAGGTGAGGCCAGAAAATCTTTACAAAACTCTTACAATATTCCAAGTAAGAGGCTATGAGACCTAGGGTTTTGGCTGTTTGAGTGGGAAAGAGGGGACATCTATGAGAAGTGTGATGGTAGAAACTGCATCATTTGATAAAAGTCTAAATATGTAGAGTGAATGAAAGTGGGGAGTAAAGGATGTTTCTGAATTTGCAAGTCTAAGTGGCTAGAAGTATGTTGGTATACTTGACAATAGTAGGAAAATTTGTAAGTGTGTGTGTGTGTGTGTGTGTGTGCATGTTTGTGTAAAAGGAGGAACTCTGTTTTGTATATATTGAACCTGAGAAAATGTAGGGCCTGTTCAGTTTAAGATATTTAATAAACAATTGGAGATACAAAGCAGAGAGATTTATTTTTTTCTCATGGTTTCTCTCATTTGTTCTAATTCTTTTTATCAACATGACTAATACAAAAATATGTTTAATATAAATGTATAGCTTTTATCAGACATCTCACTGTCTTTGGATGGGGTTAGCGGAGGGATGAGGAGAAAATCTGGAACTCAAAATCTTATGGAAGTGAATGGTGAAAACTAAAAATAAATAAATATTTTAAAAAGAGTATTGAAAGAGTCCAGTTAAGAAGTCATGGGGACAGGAATCAGATTACAGTGTGAGTGAAGAGGATTCAAAAGATTGACAGCTACTTCAGAGGAAGAAACCTGACTCATGCTGGCCCAGTTCATGAACTGAACTTGGAGTCAGGAGTCCTCATCTGTTCCTTGACCTCAAATTCATTTTTCCCTTCCTTCCATAGGACACCTTTGGTATAGTATCCACCCCACTTCCCTCTTGCTAGGATCTCCCAAGATCCAAAATGTAGATTTGCTCTGGGCATGATACTTCACGAGCAATGCAGTTAAGGAGAATAAAATGGATCTAAACACCAACAGAAAACCAGTAAAGAAATCCATAGAGTGAGGCAAAATCCACTTAGTTCTAGAGAGTTCCATGTATTCACTTCCTCCATCTTGTCCTTTCCTCCTCCCTTTGCAAGAGAAAAAAAAGGAATCACTTTTAGGTAGTAAACTTGGGTGACTGTGACAATGGTGATTCCCTTAGCATAACTCAACATTTTCAAGGAAGTTTGAAAGTTTGGGTAACGGGTGTGTTGTAGTGGGAAGAAAAAATAAACTATACTTTGAATAGATTGAATTGAGATATTGATGAGCTGTCTAAATGGAAGTTGTATCAAGATATCATTTTGGAACTGGAGTTCAAGAGAAAGGTCAGGAGTTGGGAGTCATTTTATACACAGACCAGTTGGAACTGATGGAGTCATTTAGTGTAGAAAGAAGAAAAGATGGTCTAAGATTGATCTCTAAAATGGATGATAATCTGAGATGAGATTGAGTAGGCAGAATAGGAGAAAAAGATCAATGTAGTAGAAACCAAGATGAGAAAGTATCCAGGAGGAGGGGGCCGATGACAGCAGAGGATATACCACATCATGTTGACTAAGGACTAAGAAAAGTTTTTGGATTTAGCAGTTAACATATTCTTTAGTGTCCTTAAGGGACAGAAAATTAAATAGAGTGGTAGAGTAAGAATCTAAACAGCAAAGAATTGAGAGATGAATGAAAGGAATAGGGGAAACAAAAACAATAGAATACTTGTTCGTAGGAGTTTGGATAAAAAAAAGAAATGAAACTTCAGGAGGTAGCAGGATATTTCTGTGTTTTGTTGCATTGATTTTTTTTTATAGAGTACAGTTTCAGAATGATACATTTTCAGACACAGCTAATATATGAATATATTTTGTTTAACTTAGTGAATGGATATGAGGACATTGAAGCTAAGAGAGAAAGAATGACAGAAGGAAGAGAAACTCAAAAGACATGATATTGGATGATGTCAAGGGTGCAAATAGTACATTTGGTATAAGCAAGGGGAAGGCCCATTTATTTTTTCTGACTTTAGAGCAAAGGAAGCTGGAATGCTTACATGGAAGGGAATTTTTGAAGAGTGGAATAGCAGAGAGAAATTGTGTTTGGTGGTGGTGGTGAGACAGAGACAGAGACAGAGAGAGAAATGCATTTCTCAGTAAAGTATTATGAGAGGAAAGCTAATATTCTAAGAAGAAAGGTTTGAAAGCACAATTAGAGAGGGATATTTGGAATAGTAACTATGAAAGATTGAGATAGTCATTCAGAAAGAATAAAAAGGCTGTGGTGTAACTACTTGAACTGAAATTAGATATTAGGCCTTATTATTCCCACAATACTCTGCCTATCAAGAGTGTATCTGAAATATTATGTTCACTTCCATAACTCAGATTTTTGGAAAGATACTGATATCTATCACACACATATGGATGCATGCACCCACACACATGCACAAACACTTAGAACTCACATTAACAAACCAGAAAATAATTACCATTGATGTGGTAATTATTCCCAAATCAGCAGTCAGACTACTGGCTCCTCAGATCTAAGATCAGATTTAGTAAAAAAAAAAAAAAAAAAAGAAAAGAAAAAAAGATATTGTATAAAATTTAAATAACGGTTCTGAATTATTTGAAACTGAAAGTCTCAAAAAGATGGACAACAGAAATGACAATAACACAGAGTATAATATTTTCTTCTAGAAGCTTATCCAATATAAATTAATTAGCATAAAAAGGAAAGACTCTTGGGCAGCAAATATCTGATTCATTCATCATAGAGAGATGGCTGCCAAAGTTAGCAATTGGTTAGAATATTAACTCATTTATAAACTCTTATAAAATAAAATGATGAGTGATTAAGAGTAGTATTGTCTCATAAAGCAAATAGATGCAGTGAAAAATAAAACTGTATTAAAGAAAACTTGATAACATATCGAATTAAGTAAAGCATTACAAAGGGTCTTCAAGAAAGGAAATTGTTGGTGCAGAGCCAAGATGGCAGCATAGAAGCAACCGGTTCCACAGCTCCCACATAGCCACCTCAAATGCCCATAAAATATGACTCTAAAGAAATTTTAGGGCTCCAAAACTCACAACAGAAAAATGCATCTCTTGCTGAAGGCAGCTTGGCAGGAAGGGATCATTGCTGTGTGCTTGGAGCCCAAACCAACCCAGACTGCAACCAGGACTTGGCACTGTGGGCAGCCAGGACAAGCCACAGCTGGAGCCTTCAAGAGAGTGAATAAGTGGCAGCTGGAGCAGTTTTCAAAATTATCAAGCTGTAAGAACCAAGGATTAAGTCAGTGGAACTCAGCAAAATTTTGGGGAGAATGTCAGTCTGGCCAAACTGCCACCAGGGCAAGGAAGTGGAAGAAGCAGCAGCCCTGCAGTAGCTTCCACCTGGCTTCTTAAGAACTCCCAGCCTGCAGACTGCAGGGGGGTCAAGCGATCATTGAGAGGCTAGGTGCTCTTGTGCTGAGTGGTGTGGATCTGGATCATGATCTTAGGTGTGGTCCTGGGTGCCTTTTCAGTAATCCAAATGTGTGTGTGGGGGGATGCAGCAGCCTCCCAATAACTCCAGCAGCTGTGAAAACCCCAGCAATTCGGGACAGAGCTTTCTCCTCTAGAAGCAGAGCTCCGCAGAACTAAAAAAAAACAAAAAACAAAAAAAAACCTCAAACATTTCACTGGCAACATGAGCACGCAAAGGAAGCAAAGTAAGAACAGAAAAAGAACTGTAGAATCGTTTTTGGGGGACAAAAAGCATCAAAGCATGGAACAGGAGGAAGAAAACACACCAAGACAACCAACCAACACACAAAAAACTTCCATACCAAAAGCTTCCAAGAAACACGCAGACTGCCTACAAGCCATGGATAAGCTTAAGAAGGATTTTGAAAAACAAATAGGAGAAGTGGAGGAAAAATTGGGAAGAGAAATGAGAATGATGCAAGAAAGAGTCAACAACCTGACTGAAGAAAATAACACCTCAAAGAACAAATTATCTCAAATGGCAAAAGAGGCCTGAAAAGCCAATGAGGAGAAGAATCCCTTAAAAAGTCAAATTTGCCAGACAGAAAAAGAATCTCAAAAGGTATCTGAAGAGAATAATATCTTCAGAATTAGAGTGGAGCAAATAGAAGCAAATGACTTTATGAGAAATCAAGATATCAAGATATTAAGCAGATCAAAACAAATGACAAAATAGAAGGCAATGTGAAATATCTCCTTGTAAAAAACACTGACGTGGAAAACAGATCCAGGTGAGACAATTTAAAACTTATTGGACTACCTGAAAGCCATGATCAAAAAAAAACTTAGAAAACATCCTTCAATAAATTCTCAAGGAAAATTACCCTGATATTTTAGAACCAGAGGGCAAAATAGAACTTGAAAGAATTCACCAATCACCTCTTGAAAAAGATCCCTGAAAGAAAACTCCTAGAAGTGTTATAGCCAGGTTCTGGAGTCCCCAAATCAAGGAGAAAATATTACAGGCTGCCAAGAGGAATCAATTTGAATACTATAGAAATGCAATCAGGATAAACCAGGATCTGGCAGCTTCTACATTAAGGGATTAAAGGGCCTGGAATATGATATTCTGGAGATCAAGGGAGCTGGGATTAAACCTAAGAATCACCTACCCAGGAAAATTGAGTATAACGTTCCAGGGGAAAATATGGTCATTCAGTGAGGTGCATACATTTTGACCCAGAAATACCACTTCTAGGTCTGTATCCCAAAGAGACAATAAAAATGGAAAAAGGACCCACATGAACAAAAATATTTACAGCAGCTCTTTTTATGGGGATCAAGAATTGAAACTGAGGGGATGCCCATCAACTGAGGAATGACTGAACAGGTTGTATTTATGAATATGATTGTTCCTTAAGAAATGATGAGCACATGAACATCAGAAAAAGCTCTAAAGACATATATGAACTGATGCTGAGTGAGGGGAACAGACCCAGAAAAATACTCTACACAGCAAAGGCTACTCCAAAAGACTCATTGTGGAAAAAGCTACCCAGAGCCTTTTCCACAAAGGAAATCCACATCCACATCCACGTCCAGAAAAATAAATTATATAGTCTTAATGTACATTGAAGTATACTATTATTTCTCTCTCTCTCTCTCTCTCTCTCTCTCTCTCTCTCTCTCTCTCTCTCTCTCTCTCTCTCTCCGTCTCTCTCTCTCTCTCCCTGTCTCTCTCTGTCTCTGTCTCTGTCTCTGTCTCTGTCTCTCTCTCTCCTCTTTTCTCTCTTCTGTCTCTTATTTCTTTTTCTCATGGTTCCTCCCATTGGTTCAATTCTTCTTTACAACATAACTAATGGAAAATATGTTTAATATTAATGTACATGTTGAGCCTATATAAGATTGCTCACTATCTTGGGGAGAGGAGAGGGAACAAAGGGATAGAAATTTTGAAACTCAAAATCTTATGGAAGTGAATGTTGTAAACCAATAACGAATGATTGAAGGAATGAACAAACAAGCAAATAAATAATAAACAAATAATTAAGTAGATAAATAAATGAATCAATAAATTTAAGGAAAAAAGTTAAATGTTGGAAAAATGGACCAACAAGCATCAAGCTTCTGGATAAATTTAGGCACAAATCTGACAGTGGAATTAGGGAAGGGACATTAATAAACTTATTCAAAGAAGGAAAAAAAAGAAGTCTATTTGGTGAAAAAAAATATTTATTAGATAGGACCAAACTAATGCCAGTGCACTGACACTATATTTATGTATAGTATTTTTAGTAATTTTTTGTAAGGAATAATGTGAGTACTTTGCAAAAGTCTCTAAATTTCTCTCCCTCTATCAGGATATGGGATAGAACCAACAGCTCCAGTAGTCAATTAGATATTAAGAGTGAAGGGCAGATATCCATATTTCATACACTATTCATACATGGATAATCAGCTGCTGATGCAATTTATTATGGGATGTATTTTGGCACACAGTGCTATTTGTAGTGACACATTTTGTTGCAAGATAAAAAAACACTTCCTTTCCTGATACAACTAAAGGAGGCTTCATCTCTCCTACATTACTGATATATTGCATCCTTTCAAAGTTTAACTGCTTTGATTAAATATTTTGAGCCAGTTATTTTGGGGTGATTTGAATATGTCTCTGTAGTATTGTTTCATGATGGGAATTTAAAAAAATCAAATTGTGTTTACACAGCAATTTGTCTACCAGCAGAAATATGGGTATATAATGTGAAAGAGAGTACACAATTTTCCTATACAAAGCACCTGGACTTCGTTATTGGTCAAAGAGTTTCACAATGAGATTCACTAAATAATTTGATGAGTGCTTCTAAAATATATTTTTTGTTAATGGGAATTGAGTGTGTTGAATGAAAAACATACCTGTTACCTTATTGTTTGGCCCCCTCACAAGTTCATTTCTGTTTGATACGAAAAGCACCCTGAATGACATCCTTTACATCCTTTTACTGGTAAAATTCTGAATTTGTTAAGATGTGTCCAAACCTTTTCTTCTCTATTTCTCTGCATCTACCATTTGTTCTTTCATCCCAATGCCCTAGATCATGTCTCTGAATTATAGATCACTAGAAATGTGCCAAAAAAATTGAAGAGTCCTCTTCTAATTAAACTTCATGGGCAATTTGTCCTTGAAGAATGATATTTTTATTTTAAGGAAATAGGTCTTTGCTGCTCTTCTTCCTTGTACTGTTTTTTGCCATTAATTTATTGATATTTTTTATTATTTGCCACATTCTTCACTTTTAATGCGACAGTGAATTTATTATTTCTTGTATTCATTGGACATCTTTTCAACTTAAAATGTACTTATTTCTATGACAGTTTTCTATAATTATTAAATTTCCCTTTTCATTCCTGTCATATTCAAATGTTATGAAGCTGTTGGCAAAGAGATTTTAGTTGTTCATAATTGAAATCAATTTAATTTTCTTTACTGACTTTCTCTTTTTTCCCCACTGCTTCTTTACAAAGAAGAGGGTATATACAGAAGATTGTTTTCCACACTAGTGATTTAAATTTGATGCAATCTGTTTCCACTGCACTATTCTGCATTTCTCTTTACCCATTCACTGGTCACAAGTTTTTATACTTTCTTCCCTTTTTATCCTCCATTTTTCTTCTTTCAAAAATGGAGTTTGTTTTGTTTATGACTAATCACTCCCTTAGTCTTCATTCCATTTTAACCCCTATTTTCACTTTCTTGAATCTGTTGAATTTAGCATATCTTCACATGAAATTCTGTGGACCTTTTGTGTGTGTGTGTGTGTGTGTGTGTGTATTTATTTCTTCTTTGGTTCAGATGAAAGTGAGATTCATGTGTGATTCATTGTCAACATCCCTTTCTTTGTTTATATAGTCTCCTTCTCACATGTTCCAAATTACGCGAAATAGTAAATGCCATTATCTTTTTTCCCTGCTTCTCCATCAGTGAATGCCTTTTTTTTCTTTTTTTCCAATATTCTCTAAAGATTACTAAATATAACAAAACTGTTCCAAGACCTCCTGTTTATTTACTCCTATAGCCTTTGGAGATGTTTGTTTTCCCAAGGAATACTTGTTTCTTTTCTCTCATAAGAATATGACTTCATCTATATATAATTCTTTTCAATCTTGGAGATGTGTTTACCTTTCTATTTTTCTTTTCAATTATATGTTTACAATTCAAAGTATCTAACTCAGCTATTGTGTCTCAATTAGAAATATTAATTTAAGTCCTCTATTTCAGGAAAATTCTATTTTCCCATAAAAATTATATTAGTCTTTAATAAGTCAATTATTTTTTCTTGTAATATTTGAGATTTTATCATAAACCAGCAGTGGAGAACCTCTTGACTCAAGGCCATATGAGACCCTCTAGATCTGTAATTGTGACCCTTTGACTGAATCCAAACTTCACAGGACAAATCTCCTTACTAAAGGTTTTGTTGTGTAAAACTTGAACTTGGTAAAATTGCTGCAGCCAAGGACCCAGAAGGTCAAATGTCACTAGAAGCTTCAGGTTCTTCACCCCTGAAATAGACTATCCTATTCCAAGTTTTCCTCTTCTTCATATAAAAGTAATCGTCAAGTGTTGCCTGACCATGATTGTAACTTTCTGGTTGCTTAGCATATTTTTTCATGGAGCTGGAAGCTCTTGATTTGGCCTTTGATGTTATTAGGATTTTTAATTTAATGTTTTCATTCAACATGTGATTAGTAGATTCTTTCTCTTTACCCCTTGCCCTTTCACTAGATTTGTTCATTTTTAATTAATGATTTATTGAAATGTTATATTTAGCCTCTGTTTTATGATCCAGATTTTTGTTCCAATGTTTCTTAGATTTTTTTTCTCCTTGACGTGTTATTCAAGGCATTTATTTTTGAAAGATCATATATCCTCTGATTGTTTTCATGTTTCTCTTTTTTTCAAATATTTATTTTATTCTAAAGTCTTTGATGTTTGTCTTAGATATAATTTTCCAGAAGTCTTTTTATGAATAACCATTTATATATCCTGTGAAAAAACAGTTTTTATTCTCCTGCTTCTCTTATCTACAGCTCTCGTTCCCCCCTATTCTGTCCTTTACAGCTCTTATTCAATTGATATGATCATTTTAAAATTCTTCCTTCATTTCTTCCAAGAATTGCAGTAGAAATTATGACAACTGTCATGTTCTTTAAGACTTTGCTTACATATTATGTGGAGTTATTCTCTTCTTTTGGTTTAGAGTGTTGAGTCTTCCTGGCTCTGTGATGTAATTTTAATGTTGGTGTTTTCTCATGGTTATTTATTTTTCCAGTCTTCCTGATTTAGATCTTTGTGTTGGGTCTAGACACTAGGAAATTCTGGAATAAATTTTGAGGTTTTATTTGGCATTGATCTATATTATCTGACATCTAACTTCTGGCTACTCTATTCTAAGGTGGTGGGAACATATCCAGCAAAAGGGATGAGCAGGGCAGGTAAGTGTGAGACTTCTCTAGAATGATCTCTCAAACATCTGTGATCAGGAAGCCTACTAAGGAGACACATTTCCAGGTTACTTGCCCTGAGTTCCCTACACAGGGAAAGACTACATGGGGAGTTAAACTAGGAAAATAAGAGCCAGAGTAAACTCTGTCAGCATTTCTTAGCTTTTCTAACTACAATAGTTTACTAGAGCACACAGATTTCTACCTCTTTATATTGACTTGGCTGGCAAAATATACTCATTTTAGCTTCTCCATGGGATTGTTTGTTTCTTCTTTGGTCTGATATTCCTTTTTGAACTTTCCTAGTTATGAATTTCACTCCTCTGTTTTCTTTTATTCTTCCATCTTCAGGAGAGATTTATAATCTGATTTTCTTGCACCTCCAACAAACAGAAAGATGTGAGTCAGTGGAACAGATTAAAATCTGATCCAATGGATACTTATAGACATACAAAACTTAGAATATGTTTTCTAAGTTCCTTAAAGCCATCTGAAGAATTTACTAGATCTCAGAGAACCACCTAATTTCTTGATTCTTTATTATTCCCCTCTTTACAGAGCTTATACTATAGTAATAATTGAAAACATGACTTCCAAGACAAAGTGGCTATTAATCACTTCCATTAAGTTGATACATACAGATTTTCTTTGGAGATAATTCATTGTAGTGAGAAGTTGTTTTGTTTGGTTATATATCTATTTCTTTCTACTTGTACAAGGTGGCTGGTTTTGTTTTAGTGGGGTGGGAGAGGAGAGGTGGGAGGGAGAGAAGGTTTTTATTTGGCTGAAAAAATAATTTAAAAGTTAGTCATATTACACACACTGCTATGTGCAAATTGCTTGGCATGTGAATAAACACATATTAATATAAGCTGGATATATACATTTCTATTCAGTTATTTATTTAAGAAAATCCAAGATTCACAAATTCTAAAACAAAAATGAACATTTCCATATACAAACTAAACAGAAAAAGGGATATGTGAAATTGTGAATCTTATTATGTACTACTCACAAATTTTATAAAAGCAATAAATAAATTGATTGTTAGTATCAATGCTCTCCTACTTGTTTGTGTTTCCTTTCCAATTTCTTTTTTATATATAAATTTTTGTTTAAAGAGAACATCATGTGACCCAACAAGGGTCTAGAACATACAATTTATATGTGTATATGGATATATGTATATATACACATATAAATTGTATGTTCTATACATATATACACACATACATACATATATATACAAATATACACACATTATATATATGCATGTAGCACTTTGCAAATCAAAGTATCAGATTAAAGACAGAATTTTAATTCAATCATAATTATGTTTATATTATTATACATTTAAGTCAAGAAATATAATAAATAAAATTTCATCATTGTAAAGAACATGATAAGTGATCTCCACCCAAAGTTCAATGAAACAACCAAAATTATACTATTTTCTGGAACTTCCATTTAGAAGGAAAAAAATAAGATTAATAAACATTGCTTGAAGTTGTCCAAGAAGAAAACAAGTCACTATGATATAATTTGTAATTTGTGTTAGGAAACTTGAAAGTTAATACAGATCATTTCCTTGTTTAATTATCTTCATTCTCCTGCTTTTACAAAATTCAAAATAAAGAAAGCTTCAAGTCTTAGGAACAGAACCATCTGTAACAGTAAGGGAATTTGCTGATGCCCCTGTATTGGCTTGGTTTTTGGGTTGTGTTAAAACCCAAAGCTTCTGAATCCCACTTGTGTGACTGACTTGTTGACGTGAAGAGAGAAGGCTGAACTGGGAGGAGTCATGAATTGGGAGAGTGGACCAAGCCCAGAGAAGGCCAGAGGACTTTTGGAGAGCAGTATCCAATATTTTGGAGCCTGAGTTGCTGAGATAAAGACTGCTGAGAGCCCATTGGAGGTGCCCAGTTCTTTTGAGAACTGCCACACAGAACTGTCAAGAACTGAGGAGGCATGGCTGTGAGGCCAGTATTTTTTTTCTGTCTGTTTTGATCTGTTTTGCCAGATTCACCTGATGGTGAAAGACAGTGCTGCTGTTGTAGAAGTCCTGGAACCTGGTTGTTGGTTCAGAAGCCCTGAAGGAGGATTTTCTTCTGGCACCTTCACAGAAATCCTGGAAAAGGGCCTTGCTGATGTTTTCAGGGGTTCTGGGACTGTTCTAAAGGCAGTAGGTGACTTGACGAGGACACTGGGTATGACTTTGGTGAGCCTTTTCTCCCCAGGAACTGAGATTGCTGAGGGTTTCTTTAGGTCAAGATGAAAGAAAGGGCCTTTCCTTGAGTTTTCAATGCTGAGATGATATGTTAATCTTGTTATAGCTTAAGAGTGGGTGGCCTTTTCTGCTCTCCTAACCCTTTTAGAAAGTGCTTGCTGTTAATGGATGGTATTGTAATTACTTTGTGTTCAGGGGTGGGAAATTTTTGGCCTTTTTGCTCTCTGTGATTGACCAAGTGAATGTACTTTGTTTATGATTGGAAACTGATATCCATTTGAGAAGAGACTTTGACTGACTAAATGAATGTACTGTCTAGGGGTGGAGTAGTACCTAGATTGAATTGAGAGATTACTTGCTAAATGAATGAGTTATACTGTATTTTGATTTTCTATATTCTGTGAATGTTAGCTGAATAAGTGGGCTTTGATATTCTAGTAATCCAAACGTTGGAAGTTGCCTTTGCTTGGCTTTACACTATCCTCCTGGATAGTTTTCAGCTGTCTATTTTCACATATTATCAACACAGGGCAAATGGCTTCCAGAGGTATAATTACTAAGTCCATTTTCTGGAATCATATCATGTAAAAAATGAGAAACTGCCCTCATAGAAGTGAAATATGTATATTGAAAGATTTTAAAAGATTTTTTTGCTGCATTTTGCTTCCATAAAATATATAATATCATTTTAGCAGGCTACTTGCACAAGTTTCTCTAAGCTAGTAGTCAGCTGATAAAGAAAAACAAAGAAAAATTAAATCACTTTCTCCCATTCTCAAAATCAAAATCACTTTCTCCCATTTAAAAAAATCAAAATCACTTTCTCCACAGAAGTTCCAGTCCAGCAGCTGCAACCCAGCCTTCAGGGAGAGAGAGATGGGGATGTATTCCATAGTCTGTTTATTGCAGAACCATTTCATACAGAGCCAAAGATACAAGAAAATCTTAGAGCTTATATTCCTTATTTTAGGGGTGATTACATAACTTGGGTCTCACTGTTCCCCTACCTTATCCCTGGGCTATTCAGTCATTAAGATCTTTATCCTAGAACCACCTCTGGGGGTACAATAAACTGGGAGTCTTAATCAGAACTTACAAATTAACTTTCAGTACATTCTTTAGATATTCATGAAACCAATGACAGCATCCACCCAAGAAGATTATACTTTCCTTGCATATCTGCCTAATGCCCTTGTAGAACTGGGGAGCTAGTGTGCCAAGACCCCAGAAAGTCTTGGCCCCCAACATAAAGTAAGATGATCATGAAAAGACAATGTCAATGGAGTCGAGCACTCATACACTGTGAATAGTTTGTTGCTAATTTGGAGAGAAAACTGAGCCAAAACAGAGTTGTTATCAATGGAGCAGAAAAAGAGTGGCAGCTTTCAGGATTTGGTGTACAGCATCACCTTTACTTAGCTAGGCCAAAACACTCTCAGATATCAAGACTGATTTAATGAAAATGGCGGGAAAATAAAAAAAACTACTAAAGAAATAACTACCTCTAAACATCTCTAAGACAATAATTTTCAACTCCCTCAGAAGCAAATGGCAATCAAAGTTTAGAGAAATGCAGAATCCTTTGCTCAGTAATGAAGCAGACAAAATTCAGTTCTTACACTGGGAGTAACAATCAAAAGCACTTCTGTGATGTCTGGAAGACTACTTATGGACTAAAGACATATGGTCCTCCTCAAGAACTCAGTGTTGATGGAGTCACATTGATTAGTTATATAGATATGATCCTAGATGGATAAATTGAAAACTTCCATAATGTTCTCAACAAATTATCAAACAGTGCTGAAGTCACTGAACATATACCTCAAGTTTACATCAATACTTTTTTAGCCAAAATTACAACTGAAGGCTTGAATGCTATTAAGTATCTTTTCTGTGGCAAATAGTCTAGTGCCAGTTTTATGAGATTTACGAGGCAAGGGGTCCTCTGCTCATAGAAAAGGTGAGAAATATTCCAAGTTATATGTCAACAGGAGGTTATCTCCCAAGAGTTCAGTATGCCTCCATGGTCAATCTCCAAAAAGGAAAAGGAAATGAGTTGCCCTGTGACAATCACACAGGGGATTGCTGTTGCTGGCAAGTTCCTTCCCAGGCTTGTCCTTAATAGACTGATCCTTTACCTGGAAGATGGTTGTCTACCCAAGAGCTAGTGTAAGTTATACCAGCTTCAGAAAGGGTTGAGAAATAGTCAATATGACATTTTTTTTGCCTGACATCTCCAGGAGAAATGCCAGGAGTAGAACTGAATCATCTACATAACATTTATTGTTCTGGCCAAGGTTCCTGATGCTGTCAGTCATGAGGGCTTGTGTATCATGAAAAACTGGTCGCTTGGAGAAGTTCATTAGACTTGTACATCAGTTCTGCAGCTGTGTGTTTGGAAGGGATTTGTATAATGGAGGATGCTGTCTCTCTTTTTTTTGTTTGTTTTTTGGAGGGCAGTTGGGGTTAAGTGACTTGCCCAAGGTCACACGACTAGTTTTTTGTGTTAAGTGTCTGAGGTCGGATTTGAACTCAGGTACTCCTGATTCCAGGGCCGGTGCTTTATTCACTGTGCCCCCTAGCTGCCCCGATGCTCTCTCTCTTACTTTCTCCCTAACTAGTAGAATGAAGCAGGGCCGTGTGCTTACTTCCATACTTTTAGCAGGATGTTTTTGATGATGTTGTCAGATGCCTTCAATGAAAGTGAAAATGGAATCAAGGTTAGCCCCAGCACTGATGGTAAATCATTTAACTTGAAAAAGGCTACAAGGCAAGACTAAAGTGGAGGAAGAGTTGAAATGCGATCTTTTGTTCACAAGTGACTGGACACTCAGCCTCTCAGGCTGATATACAAAAGTATGAATTAGTTCTCTACCTCTTGAACTAATTTTGATCTGAGAATTAATGGGCAGGAAACAAGTTCTCCACCAGCCACTATTTGAATATGGAACCTACTAGTTATAGTGAGTGGAGAAATTTTGAATGCTGGGAATAAGTTCACTTGTCTTGGCAGTATACTTTTCAGGGATATACACAGAAGATGAAGGTAACACAAACATTATCTGAGTTTGTTTAGGAGGCTCTGAAGGAAAGTATAGGAGAGATTTACTCCACAGACTTACCAAATTGAAAGTCTGCATTGTGCTGACCTCATTGTTGTATGTCTGTGAAACCTGAACAGTATATGTGTACTATTACATGAAATTGAATTGTGTCCATTTGAACTGTCTTTGGTAGATTCTGAAGATCACTTTGCAAGATAAGGTCCAGACACTAAAATGTTCTCTTGAATAAAACTGTTAAGCATTCAAGCTCTACTGCAGAGAGTTCAATTCCAAAGGGCTGGCCACATTGTTTGAATGTCAAATGTTTGTTTGCCTAAAGGACTATTTTACAGAGAACTCACGGAAAGCAAGTTCTTACAATGGAATGAGAAGAAGTGTTAAAAGTATACTTTTAAGTTCACTCTGAAGTACTCTGGAACCAATTGTGAGACACTGGAGAAACTGGCATGATGTGGACAGCATCAAAGATGTTGTGTTTTATAAGCAATGGAGAACTGCAGTAGTTCTAAAGAAATGTGAGATACATAACTTTAGAAAAATTTCCACTTTAAATGTTCATATAGACTATTTGTGTCCAATTTGTGGTAGAGCTTTAAGCTCATATTGGCCTGATCAGCCATAACGGAAACATTATTCCTTGACAAAAAAGTAGTCATGTTATTTTGGTCTTATTTGAGCAAAAGAACAACAATCAAACAAGGGGTACCTTCTCTAAACAGGCAGCTCATATTTTTTGTTGAACTTGATTACTTCAGGATTTGTTGAGGAAATGCAGTTAATTAACCAATGTATTTATTGGTTTATAGAACTGAAATTGGTGCATTGATTCTTATTATATGATACTGAAGTAATTTTGGGGATGGGAGGAAAGGAATGCCATCAAATTTTATATGACAACTGACTTGTGATTAACCCTGGATAAAACAAAATTTTAGATAAAAAGAATGATACTTCTATATATTATATCAGTTTATTTTGCAAATTTTCATTTCTTTTTGAAGATGTATAAGTAATAATTATATTTAAATTCAGCAAGCATTTTTGATTTATGTATTTGGAAGATTAAGAACACTAAAAGACATTTCCTCTTCCTGAGAAAATCTAGACTAATTTATGAAACTGATTTGCCTTAGGCCATGTAGGCAATGACTACATGCACTGAGACTCAAACTCAGGTCATCTGACATGAAATCGAGTGTTCTTTATCCTGCAACTTATTATAGAACTTATCTAACATACAGGAATCTAGTAACTAATCCTTGGATGGTACAAGTAAAATAAAGTACTTGTGGTTTATGAAACACAACAAAACACATTTTACTGATTAAATATAAATCACTAGGGACAATGTCTACAGTATCATCCAGTGGCTCTGACCAGTCTATCCTAAGGATAGCAGTAACATCCCACTGAGCCATCCCCAGTCTTGGCACCACTATCACATAAAGTAGCAAGACAAATAGCACAAATGGGAGCCTACCATAGCAGGATGGTTCGTATATGTAGAACTTCACATTAAGATAATTCAGACAAGGAATGAGGTCCTTTAGGATATAATGGGTCCATCCTCACTTGAGAATAAGGAAAGGTTGAATAACAACTCCCAGAGTACACTTGAAAAGGGGATGGTCTTTCTGCTGTAAGTCGGGCTAACTGGGTACTGAAGAAACTTTTGACAGAGAAATGCTCAGATGTGTATTCATACACATATATACCCTCCTATATAGATGTATGTGTAGGTATACATATGCATACATATATATACATTTGTATTCCCTTCACCTATCCTAATACTAAGAAAAGTTTCATAAGTTATTATTATTGTTTTTCCATATTTGCATGTAAATACTTCAACTTTGATAAGTTCTTTATGATTTCTTTCCATGTTTACCTTCTCATGTTTATTGTGTTTGGATGTTGAATTTTCTGTTCAGTTCTGTTTTTTTCA
>CM053599.1:185661388-185676612 GCA_028646575.1 Pseudocheirus occidentalis
TTAGGGAAGGAACAACATAAACTCTAAACTGGGTATCATGTCACACAGGAGAGTAGGGGTCATGAGTATGAGAGGAGGGATGACGGAGGGGAAGGCAGGGTCTGGGGGAGGGTTGCTGGAAGCACACACTTCAGTAAAGGGACAGGGACAGAGTAGAGAATAGAACAAGGTGGGGGGTGGGCTAGGAAGGAGGGACATATAATCAACCTCTCACAATATATCCACTATGGAGATGTCCTGCATAATTATACATGTACAGCCTGTATTGAATTACTTGTCCTTCCAGTGGGGGTGGGTGACAATGGTGGAACAGAAAGAATCCAGAATTTAAAGCTCTACAATAAATGTAACTGGGAATTAAGATATACAGGGACTGGGGTAGGGAGAGAGATAAAAAGAGAGCAGATTGGGGGAGGGGCTTTACAGTGGGATCTCTGTTTTGGAGTAGGGGGTAGGGGAAAGATGGGGAGAAAATTTATAACTCAAAATCTCATTGAGATGAATGATGGAAACAGGAAAATAAAATTAATTAACTAATTAAAAAAAGAAAATACTGGGTGAGTAAGGAACTGACAGAGTAAAGGGAGCAGAACTAAAACAGTTTATTGAAGAACAATGAGATTATGAAGAAAAGCAACTTTGAAAGATTTAACCACTGATCAAAGCAACGACTGACTGTGTCTCTAGAAGAAGGATGTAGCATTTCACCTATCTTCCTACAAATTGGTAATGGACACAAGATACAGAGACATACATTTTTGGACTTAGCCACTCAAGATTTGTATTACTTCCCTCTTCTTATTTATCATAAAGGTATTTCCCCCTTTTTCTTGGTTGTGAATGTGTGTGTATGCCCATATGTGTAAAAATAGTGATGCTCGTCTCCTCCTCCACCTCTGCAAATACCCAACGTAACATTTTTTTTAATGCACAGAAGAGAACAGAAAGAAGTTCTAAAGGAGCTACAGAGAAGCAAGACACTTTTGAAAGTAAGATGTCAAATTTCTTAGACACCTTAAATAATCAAGCAGTACGAAATGGAGACTTAGAATTTCATATACAATCCTTTGTGTCTGTAGATATGAAAACACTATTGTTAACATTTAAGTTCAAAATAAGTGAAAAGCTAAATGAAATATTAAAGCTGTGTTTATTTCATCCCCCTCCAAAAAAAAGGAGAATGAAAATGATAAGCCCAGGAGAAAGGAAAAACTTGGGGGAATAATATGAGATAATATAGGTAATCCACTTTTTATGAAATGTCACACATATTTCCCCCCATTATTATTAAGCTAAAAACTGATTAGTAGAATTGTGAAATAAAAATGAAACCCCCCAAAAAAGAAATTTTGGTGAAGTGGAAGTGCTTTAAATCTCATTGGATCTGTTAGAAGCCATAGAGTTAACAGATCATAGAGATACTCTGCATGTTTTGAGTATTTACTTTTTTATTTACATCTTATTGCTACCATTAGTATATAAGTTCCTTGAGGGCAGAGCTACATGCATGTGTATTTATTTTGCCTGACACATAGTAAATGCTTAATGAATGCTTTTCCATTCATTGACTGATTGTTTCCATGGTGTTAATAATATGGTGCTACAGATTCTTAAGACTGTTAATGAAATCAGAATAGATACTCAGGGTTGGGAATGCAGATTCATAACAAGAACAATGTTGATGTCTAAGAGACTAGAGAGTAGTTTAACATTGTTTTGTCAAATAATGAAGTATGAAGTTGAAACAACGGATATGTTTTTTTCCTTATGTTGTTGAGTCATGTGTTAGAACAGCTGCTTTGAGTCCTTTCAAAAAAGGAATATAATTCTTTCTGTTTTTCTCTGAATATTTGTCAATCCATTAACAAGTATTAGTTGACTTTTAGGACATAAAGTTGGGTATAAACGGTAAAGAATGGAGGAGGGTAGCACATCTACATGTATTTGAAGGTTAATAAACAATGTAACCTTGTTCCAGGCCTGTCTAAGGGCCATCATCTTAAACTGTGTCTTGTGGCTAATGTTACCCTACTAACCTTAGGTCTGTGTATAATTGGAGTGTAAACTGGAATTGGTGGGGAGTGGGAATCCTTAAAGGGGCAGCATATCTTCATAGAATATCTCCTTCCTACTCATTCATTCATGACCTGTCATGAAAGTCAATGTCACCTGAAACGAGCCATAGAAAATGCACCAATACTTCTGGATATAATTGAAAATTCAAACAAAAATGCAGAATCATAATTACTTACTAACACATAGCTTCTTAGTTTCTTAGTGGGAGTTGGAGGTTAGGGCCATGTATCAACTACAAAATGCAGAAATAAGAAGGAAATGGGAACTTGGCACCAATCTTTAATTTCATTAACCTACATTTAAGAAAAGTTAGAAACAGGGAACAAAATAAGTTAGAAAGTAATCAGAAATCTGGAGAAGAACAAACTAAGACAGCTCATAAATGAAGTTTCAGTCATGTCAAGAAAATCAATAGACTTTTAAGAAAATGCAGAGCTGGCCTTGTAGAAACTACTTTTAATTTTTCTATGTCTTAAACTATTTCCATTCTGTGGAAAATAGTCGATTCATAAATGGATTTAAAAGTCTTTAGTCTCATAAATATTTGCATTGCTTGATGATTTTTAAAAGAAGTAATTGTCAAGTTGAGTAGGATTATGAAGATGATGAGTCCAATGGCAGTGAGCACTGGTAGCCTCAAGGGGGAGAATAATTTTCAAGAAGAGATAGGGCAAATTGGATTTCACTAGTCTTCAATGGGAGAAGATTGTGAGGGGGGAAGGGATAAGATTTGAGTTGAGGAAAAGGGAGGAGGAATTATGATAAAGATTTTTAAGATCTAGGAATTATGAAATATTTGGGGAGAGGAAATTTGGAAGTTGAAGAAGAAGAAGAAAGATAAGAGCCCCAGATTGATAGCAGGAGGAGGAGAAATACTCAAGTGAGGAAGATGAAAAAAGAAAAGCTGGTAACACAAGAGAAGAGGTCAGCAATAAGGTTAAGAAAATTCACTACAACTCTTGGTGAACAAAATGGAGAAATATTATTTAGATGAGGAGACTGACAATTCAGGAGTTTAAGATCCTACCCCTCCACTATTTCATCCCTTTCACAAGTTAGCCATGTGTTTTTTTAAATGAAGAATTGAGAATATTAATTCTAGTAAATACAGAAATCAGAAAAATTTGAAATGATCAATGACCTCCAAAGCATGACATACATGTATTTTTTTCATAGTTAAGTGTCTGTTACCAGTATGGGGGAAGTGATAATTCCACTAATTCTTTCCTGGACATACCAAATTATGACCTGGAGATATTTAATATAGAAATGTAAGGGGGAATATGATAGCTATTTTAAATGCCTGAAGGATTATTGTGTGGAAAGGGATAAAACTAGTTCTCTTTCACCTTAGAGGGAAAAACTAAGAGCCATAGGTAGAAGCTGAAAAAAAGAAAATTTAGACTTTATGAATAGGAAAACTTTTTAAATAAGGGGAATTCATCTAAATATATAAGAAAAATATCTATTCCTTAATAGATAAATGATCAAAGTATATAAACATATAGCTCTCAAAAGAAAAGCAAACTGTCAAAAGCTGTATTAAAAATTCCCCAAAACATTAATAATAACACAAACAAGAACTGATGTTGCCATGTTGAATTTAATTTATACTTAAAAAAACAAGGTATATGTAACAGATATTCATGCTTCAGTATGCAATTCTGCCTTTCTGATCCTCTTTTGTTATTTTTTTGTTTTGCCTTTTTTTTGAGGGGGGAAGCTAGGATAATTGGGGTTAAGTGACTTGCCCAAGGTCACACAGCTAGTTTTTTGTTTTAAGTGTCTAAGGCCAGATTTGAACTCAGGTCCTCCTGACTTCAAGGCTGGTGCTCTATTCACTGTGCCACCTAGCCACCCCCTCTGATCCTCTTTTTACAGGGGCATGATCATGTTTGTTGGTGTTTATCAAGTTCATAATTTAAAGAAAAAGAAAATTAAAAAAAATAATAGTCCTAATCATTATAGTTATATAAAAGGGGAATTGGTAACTTTGGAAAACAGCACATTTTCTGCCTCTAGTGTGTAGATGACCATTTGTTAGATATGTAGTAAAGGGGATTCTTGCTCAGTTTTGGTTAGGTATCTGAGGTTCTTTCCATTTTTGAAATTTTGTGATGCTGTTCTTTATTTATAAAAATGTAGGAGAAATGTAATACTGCTGGCAACATAGAACCTTCAGCATCTTGTAACCATAACTTGGCATAAATTAGAGCAGTATCTCACCCCTACTTGCCCGGTTGAGCTGCAGCTTATATTTTCATTCCCTTGCTTCAAAATTTGTAGACTTCAGACGTTTCTCCTCTTTAAACTCTCTGTTTGTAGGTTAAAGCTTTTTTGTAGGACTGGTTAAATAATCGCCAAAGTATAATTTTATGCATTTTAAGAATCTTTTGGAAAAATTTCTTGTTATCTACAAAATAATGTAGTCAACTTCTCAATGATCTGTTCTCAGCTTATTGAGGTGTGTGCTGTAAAGTCCACATTTGCAATGAATAACAACAAAAATGCCAATAACAATATTGATTATCACACATTTATTGTACACATTTATATAGTACACTAAGGTTTTAAAAGTGTTCTACATGTTATCTCGTTTGATCATCAAAACAACCTTGTGAGTTATGATCTTCATCTGACAGATCTTACTGATTAAAAATCTTCATTGTGGATTATATGTACACAGTACAGGAGATTCCTTACTATATAGTCCACAGTCACATTTTTAATAGCACCACTCAGTTCCAGGCCACTGATTAACCACCCATCCATCTCAACAGCAGTCAAGGTGTTAGGACCCAGACTAAAAATGAGATAGAATGGGATGCTAGATATTATGGATCCCAGGTGCTACTACTTTCCTTGATGATTCCAAATTTCCTTGATGATTTTCCTTGATGATTCCAGAAATTGTTATTAACCTGATAGATGAAAACTTTGGTTAATGTGCTAGCCTCAAACATTTACTAGCTGTGTGACCCAAAGCACGTCACTTAATCTCTTTTTGCCTCAGTTTGCTCTACTGTAAAATGGAGTTGATAATGGCACTTACCTCTTAGGCTTTCTATGAGAATCAAAGGAGGTGAAATTTTAAAGCACTTATCACAGTACTTATACATAGGTGCTTAATAAATATTATTTCCTTCCATCTTTCATAGGAGAAGGGGCATTTGAGTTGAATTTTTGTAGGATGTGTAGCATGTTGACAGTCTGATAGAATGTGGGAAAACATTCCAGTAACAGGAAAAAAGGATGAAAAAGAGATTTTTAAAAGTTAAGTACAAATTGAGTTCAGGGGATGGCAATTAGTATAGTCTAGCTTAAAGTGATGACTTTGTGAGGGGGAGTCATGTAAGACAAGACTGAAAAAATAAGATGGTGTCAGGTTGTGGGACATGAATTCATTTAAAAATAACGCATTTATTAAGTGCCCAATATACGCAATGCATTATAAACCAACTCTTTCCTGAGTGACATTTCTTTAAAATATGATTGCAATTTTATTTTTTAACATGAAAATGTAAGAGTTCAAACTCTCCCTCAAGTCATACCACTACCAGAGATGGAAAGCATAAATTGACAAAGTTTAGTTTCAGATATTAAAAGTTGTGTAAAAGGAAATATTGTAATTACTACTTATTTAGTCTCTTTCATTGCAAATCATTTATGCAAAATCTTAGTCCCTTGAAGTTTAATTTGGATTATCTCCTAATATAGAAACTCACAAGTCAACTCTCTTCCTTTTAAGACCAAAGACTGACTATTCAGCTTTCATAATGATGTGCTGTCATTTAAGAAACCTTTGAGATGGAAACTTTGTTGTGACTTTTGAAGAACATAAACACCTATCTACAGTTCATATATATATGTGTTTGTGTGTGTGTGTGTTAAATATGTAACTATAGATATGTGTTTATATATGTGTGTTTATATATATATATGTATATATATATATATATATATATATCGATCTATGCAATGTTATTTGGCAGGTAGTATATATATATTTTTAGTACTAAAGATATATTCTTATCTCATTGATTTTTCCTGCTCTGTCAAACTGTTAGTGAAATAGAGATGAGTTGTTGACCTAAACTCTGTTTTCAGATCACATACTTTTTGATGGAGGGACTTCACAACTACATGAATAATGTCATGAGATAAATTTTAGTCTGCTTATTGAGACTGAAAACAGTAGCTTCCATGCTAGGTCATTTAGACAATATTGAGTTTCTATTATAAAGACAAGGCTCTTTGTTTATCCCTAGAGGCAACTACTTAGAAATACTGAAGAAAACATCATTATGTATCAGTGAGCGTGATGAAATTTTATTAGCAGGGTGCTAAGAATTAGGCAGTTTGACCTGAAATGTAGCTGACTGGGAGTTCTATTTTTGGTTCTCTTTCTGAGTCATTGGTGACTTTGGGAGAAAGTTCCAACATATTTTTGTTTATGCCTGAATGTTTCAGCTGTGAAATAGAGAATTAAAAACTAACCAAATAAGCAACAACAAAAACACTTTACCTCTTAGTTTTTTGTTTTGTTTTTGGTGAGAATTATGGAAAATGTTTTCCTAAATATAAATATAGTGTGTACAAAAATCATAGTATTGAAATAAAAATTAGACCTCACTTCTCTTTCTCTGGAACTTAGCTCAATCATGCCAACCTGCCCTCACTCTGGCAGGTCTTTGATATTTTCCGGGGTTGGAGGTGGAAAAGGAAGAGCCTCAGAGAGCCACACTACTAAAACCTAGGAATCACTCTGATTTGGGGGAAATATACACCTATGCTCATGATTGAAACTTATTAGCCTCCACCAGTATGCTTCCCATTTCCACTTATCATTCACAGTGACACCATTAATCCTTTAACACGAAATATTTACTGAGAGAGCAAAAGTAAAAATAATAAAATTATATTTACTCAGTTGAAGTCAAAATCAGGAATAACAAAAACAAAAATACAAAAATGAGTCACATTCTTTCACCAGTGCATAGACTTACAGAAACATAGCAGTGAAACACATAAGTAGGGAAATTTACTTACCAAGGGCAACTCATAACTGCCCAGCAGGCATGCATGTCAGTGGTACATTTTAGGGAAGAATGTAGACCATATTATTTGCTCTTCTGAGACTCTCCACTCTTGCTGAATGAAACTTACTATCTAGTATGCTTGAGCCACTGAACCAAGATTAAACTCTTTTACCTAATAGAGTCTTAAAGTAGTTAAAGCAATATTCTTGCCAGATACATGTGTTCATACATTCAATATGGCTGGATTGCCCCTGCTCTGTTTCCTCAACTTATTGAAGGAATACTCTTTGAGTCCTATCTTGTATTTGACCTCTGCCAAGAAAGCCTTTCTAACCATCTCTGCCATACTGTGATTTTTTTCCACTCTCTGATCCTGTGATATTTATTGTCTGTTTCTTTCTGGAGACACTTTAAATAACCAAGTAAGCGCATATTATTATCTTTTCACATATAGAGAAATAGATGATTTGGTAGATAGGGTGCTGGGCCTGGAGTCAGGAAAACCTGAATTCAAATTTGACTTCATACACTTGCAAAGAACTTTGGAAGCTGAATGCAGATGGAAACATACTATTTGAGCCCTCTCTCTCTTTTTCTGTTTTGTCTCTTGTTTCTCATAGTTTCTCTTATTAATTACTCAGTTGAAGTAAAGATCATTCCTTTTTACAATGTGACTAATGTGAAAATATATTTAATATTAATGTATTTGTAGAGCTATCATGAGGAGTGGGAGGGGAGGAAGTAGGAGAAAACTTAAAAAGCACAATCTTTTTTTTCATTGACTTGTTTATTTACTTTTAGCTTACAAGATTCAGTTCTACAATCCCTCAAGTTCCAAATTTTCTCACCTCCTTTCCACCCCCCCTTGGTGGCATGCAATCATGTATAGGATTTGCAAATACTTTCACATTGTACAATAGTCTGGTTGTATAGAAGGGTTGTAACCAATGGAGTGAACAGTGGGGAAAAAAAAGAAACAAAACCAAACATGAAAAAGAATGATAGCATGTATTGCTTCAGTCTCCATTTAAACTCTGGTCTTTCTAGATCTTTCTCTTAACGTAGATATCTCCTTCCATGCTGAGACTTGAAGACTTGTCTTATAGCTGTGCATTGCTGAGAAGAGTTCACTTTATTAAGGTTGGTCGTCACACATACGATGTGTCTGTGATTGTGTACAAATTTTTCCCGGTTCTGCTCTTCTCACTTAGCATCAATTTGTATAATCCTCTCCAGGTAATTATGAAGTCCATCTCCTTCCCATTTCTTATAGCACAATAGTATTCCATTACATTCGTATACCACAAGTTGTTCAGCCATTCCCCAATTGATGGGCTTCCCGTAAATTTTCAGTTTTTTGCCACCACAAAGAGAGCTGCAATAAATATTTTTGTACATATGGATCCTTTTCCCATTTCTGTGATCTCTTTGGGATACAACCCCAAAGTGGTATTACTGGGTCAAAGGGTATGCAATTGTTTAATTTAGACATAAATACTCAAAATCTTAAGGAAGTGAATGTTGAAAACTAAAAATAAATAAATAAAATTTAAAGGAAGATAATACACCAGCCTTATTTGAGAAGACACTAGATGTTCAAACAAAACAAAACAAAACAAAACAACAAAACAATTCTCACTGGAGCATAGGGCTACAGAGGCAACTCCTGTAAGGACTGAGTTGGTCACCTTAAAAAAAGAAAAGTCTTTTGAATAACATGCCTATGGGTTCACGAATCCAAAACACTCATGAAGGCAGAGTTCATAAAAGGGGGAGGGGGATCCAAAGACTAAGAGATTTAAGACAGACTCTTTGACTGAAATTCCCCTTGAATGAATTTTGTCCAGATGGTTAAGTGCCTCTGCAGTGAGCTATTTTTGAAGGAGCTCTGCTGTCCAAGAATAATCACATGGGAAAGTCATTAACTAGAATATAATAGGCATAATAACAAATAAATCCATCAAGAAAATTGTAGGGTTGGCTAGGTGGCGCAATAAATAGAGCACCAACCTTGGAGTTAGGAAAACCTGAGTTCAAATCTGACATCAGAAACTTAACACTAGCTGCGTGACCTTGGGCAAGTCACTTAACCCCAATTGCCCTACCTTCCCCCCTGCACAGCAAAAACAAAAAATAAACAAAAAAAGAAAATTGTAAAACATTCCTTTTCCCATTGTACTTTTTCCTTATATATAACAATTGAGCTGGAAAATGAATAAAGTTTAGGCTTTCTTCTGGCTAAGAATGCTGAATACATTACTTTTCAACTTCTTTTCATTAATGAGAACACCAGAAGAAAAAGACTTTGGATATTCAGAATTTTTTCCTGCACATGAGCCATCCTGTCTTGGAGTACTTAATGCCTGTCTTTTATGACTTTTAAAAATCACTTGATAATTTATACTTTTAAATGCAAATGAATAAATAAATAAATAAAATTCTCCTTGAATTGATGATCAAAAATATTGAAGAATTTTTTTCTCAAAAATATGTCTGAGAAGTGACTGAATTGTATTCCTAATTATATTCCTAAATAGCAAGTGATTCAACTTTATGAACACTTAAAAATTTTTTTCTCATACAGTGTTTAAACATCTATAACATCCTCTTATTGATTGACTAGTCTTTAACTGACACTTGTGAATGTTTTTCAGTTTAATTGGTGAGTCTGACGATGTTAATCTCCATTTTCAGAACAATGGGGTTGTTTATTTATTGTAGGTGTCTGACATGTTGCAGTGATAATTCATGCTATGACTTTTTTTTAATGAAGCATATTAATGTTTAACTTTAAAGAGAAGAATGAGAATGAGAAATAAGGGAATATCATTCAGTAAGAATGATTTCTCTCTTAACATCTATATCAATGGAGCCAAAAATTTGGAAAATTGAAAAATGGGAAAATGACAGTTGGAAGAAAAAGAATGAATAAAATTAACTTGAGTTGTACAAAATAATTTCTGGATCATTATGTCTCTTATTTGTATTCATTTAATAAATATTTATTGAATTCATATTAAAAACCTGTGTTTCAGTGCTATTGAGATTATAGATGTAAAGAAGCTGTTGTGCGAGGAAATATATACAGTGTTGCATTCTACGTGAATATCCATGTTGTAAAGATAACATGCTATAATATAAACTGTTACTGGTCGTCATATATTGAGCAAGAGTTGTGTAATTCAATGGTGTAATTTCTGGAGATAAAAGAAGGCAAGAGACAAAGTCCTTTTCCTTGAGAACCTTAGCATAATTGTGGAAAAAAGGAAAAGGAAGAAGCATTTTTAAAGGTCCTACTATGTGCTAGACACTATGCTAAATGCTTTAGAAATGTTATCTCATTTCATTCTCACAATCATCCTTAGATGTAGGAACTATTATTATCCCCACTATACAAATGATGAAACTGAGGCAGACAGAAGTTAAGTAGCTGGCCCAAGGTAACAGGGTTTTAGTAAATGTTTTAAGTCAACTTTGAACTCAGGATTTCCTGAATCTAGGCACAGGGTCCTATATACTGCATCATCTATCTACATGAAAAGATTGCATTTGCTTACTTGATTATTTAAGTATCTTCAGAAAGATATAAACAATAAATACCACAGGACTCTAAGAGTAGAAAAAGTAATTCTTTGCATGGTGTAGTAGCAAGCATCCTAGCATACCCAGGATGGCTGCTAGCATAGGTTCTTTGATCTGCTTTTCTAAAGGAAAGCAACTTAAAAAGGTTAACAATCTTACTTTACTCAATCAAACATATATTATTTACCTAGTTCAGGGGAAAAAGTCAGCACCCTGAATTTCAGAGAATACATACAAAAGTTACAAGTAGACAAAAATACAGAGAAAACAACACAATTCAGCAGACAGGACTTCTAGCTGTCTGACCATTACATCCATACCTAATTAATGACCAGAGAAAGAAGCATCAACATCTAGTTTTTCAAAGCTAGAGGGCTCAACAGCTGCCCAGAGTCTCATCTCGTCAAATCACACAATTCTTCCCAAAGTGAGCCCCAAAGCAAAACCTCACCTCAGAGATATATAGCCTTCTCCAGGGTCAGAGAACATCACAAGCCTCCTGACCCACTTGACTACAAAGTAACAAAACTTGTGCCTTCCTGAAAAACAAGCCTCCTATCACAGGCTTCAGGTGAGCACATGTAGCGTGTTGGGTGTAAGAGTATATTTTCAAACTAGGAAAGGTCCTCAAGTTCAATTTAGGCTTATTAATGGGCAGGGAAGATATTCAAATTTCTATTGCCATTACACATTGCAGGGATGATTAGAAAAATCTTCTTGGTAGAGGTGAAACACAAGATAGGACTCAAAGAGTAAACCTTCAATAAATTGCAAAGACAGGGTGGGGGGCAATTCAGTCATATGTAATGGTATGAACATATGTGTGAGGCAAGAATATTGGTAGACCATGGATGAATGAGTTTTGCTGAAGATAAGAGTGCTGTAAGTAAACAGTGGCAGGGTTGGCTAGCACACAATTTTAGAAAGTCTTGAATACTAATCTAAGAAGTTTGCATTTCATTCTGCAGGCAACTAAAAATAATTAGACTTAGAATAAAATGCTTAGTTAATTTTATTTTAAATTAGATACTCCATCATATATGAATAACCAGAGGGTTTCTTCTTGAAAAACTGATTTAAACAAATTAAATGCTGTAATAGATATGTGAAATTCATAATTTTTTAAAAAACTTTTTACCAGTTGCTTTAATATTTTTCACATTAACTTCACTTAGTTTAGATATTAATAAAGGGAACTTAAAAATTATTTACTTATATGTCTAGTCATATAGCTAGCTACCCACTCATCCTTTTTAATTATAATGTAATAGTGTACATAACTACAGAAGAAAAAATTGTACATTAGATGATATCTACTAAAATTATTTAAAAATTCAAGAGCAAAGGATCTTAATATATGTGTGTGTATAATATATGTGTGTGTGTATATGTAGTCCAACCTACATGTAAAGTTAGAATTTGCTCTTATTATTAATTAACTGTTATTGTTAATGCAGAAGAGCAAATGTTAAGCTTATTAGATGCTAAACTCTAGGTATAGAATGAGGTATACATTTTTAAGCATAGTGAATGTGGGGGCAGAGCCAAGATGGTGGAGAAAAGGCAGGGACTCACTTGAACTCTCCTATTTACCCCTTCCAAATAGAACCTCAACTTTAAATAGCACCTTAAAACAAATTCTGGAGTAGTGGAACCCACAAAAGGATGGGTTGAAACAATTTTCTAGCCCAAAAAAGTTGGAATGTTAGCAGGAAACGTCTGCTTCCCCAGGGTGAAAGTAGAATGGAGTCCAGCATAGCCTGTACCAGCATAGACCTGGACCCAGTAAACTAGCAATATGCCTTGGGGGCAACTGAATCAGTGGCATCAAGGCATCTTCCAGATCTCTTAGCCCTTAGATGGTAAAGAGATAAGAAACCTGGTCACAAGGGGATTATGAGTTCCTTTGCACTGGTGCAAGTCTTTGGGAAGGGGCAGGCACTGGTGGAAGGATTTTATTGCACTGCTGATGGATCTAGGTAACAGTCCTGGGTCTAAGTTCCAGTATGGTGAGGAGCACTAGCACACTAGAGCTTGCAGCTACAGGGGAGCAAGGATTCTGGTCATAGTTGTAGGGCGGAAAAGAGTTCTTGTAGTCACACAAAGACTACAGCACAGTCCAGGAGAGTAGTAAACACACCTTTTCCTAGACTATAGCATTTTGAAGAACTGAAAAATTACAGGTCCCCAGAATTATCTCTTAAAATAAGTGCAAAAAAACTTGAAACTTGAGACAGTACCCTTTCCACCTTGGAAACTTAACTTCACTTTAGCATAGTGTTAAAAATAAAGAAATAAACTGGAAAAATGAACAAACAATGGGAAAAACCCAGATTATAGAAAGTTACTATGGTGACAGGGAAGATCAAAACACAAAGGCAGAAGACAAGAAAATAAAAACTGCTCACAGTAAAGCCTCAAAGAAAAATATGAATTGATCTCAGACCATGAAAGAGCTCAAAAAGGATTTTAAAAATCATGCAAGAGAGGTAGAGGAAAAATTGGGAAGAGAATGAAAGTGATGCAAGAAAATCATGAAAAAAGAGTTAACAACTTGGTAAACGATGCACAAAAAATTACTGAAGAAAATAACATCTTATAAAACCCCCTCCAACAGATTAGACCACATAGTAAAAGAGGCAAAAAAATCCTGTGAGAATGCCTAGGAAAATAGAATTGGCCAAATGGAAAAGCAGTACAAATGCTCACTGAAGAAAAGTAATTCTTTTCCTCCCTTTTTAAGTTTATTTATTTGTTTTTAACTTTCAATGTTCACTTCCATAAGTTTTAAATTTTCTCCCTCTCCTTCTGTTCCCCTTCCCCAAGACAGCATGCAATCCAATTTAGGCTCTACATATACATTGGAAAGGGTTCTTAAAAATTAAAATTGGACAAGTAAAAGCTAATGACTTTATGAGACATCAGGAAACAATAAAACAAAATTGAGACAATGAAAACATAAAATTAAATGTAAAATATCTCATTAGAAAAACACATGACCTAAGAGAGACAATTTTAGATTCATTGGACTACCTGAAAATCATGATATAAAAAAAGAGCCTAGATATTATCTTTCAAGAAATTAACAAGGAAATTTGTTCTGATATTCTAGAACCTCAGGATGAAATAAAAATTTAAATAATCCACCAATCATCTACTAAAAGAAATTTCAAAATGTAAACTCCTAAGAATATTATAGCCAAATTCCAGAACTCCCAAATAAGAGAGAAAATATTTCATGAAGCCAGATGTTGCTACAGCTATTTTGATTTTTGTTTTATTTGGGGACTTAATTTTTATCTTTAGCTTCCTTGGAGCACATACATTAACAGAATATCTGGTTCAAAGGATATAGACATAAGTTGCTTTATTTGAATAATTTGCATAATTCCAAATTATTTTCCAAAATGTTTGTATCAGTTCATAGCTCTGTCAACAGTGAGCTCATCATTCCACAACCTTTCATATTTCTCTGATAAAGGCTTAATATCCAACATATATATATAAACCATTGGAGAATGGCTATTATTCTTATGTATATTTATTAATTCTCTCTATATTTTAAATATTAAGCCTTTATCAGAGTAATACAAAACAAAGATTTTTCCCAATTAATTCTCTTCCTAGATGCAG
The DNA here is from genome assembly GCA_028646575.1 of Pseudocheirus occidentalis. NCBI lineage: Eukaryota > Metazoa > Chordata > Mammalia > Diprotodontia > Pseudocheiridae > Pseudocheirus > Pseudocheirus occidentalis. Next base: position 185,675,719 of record CM053599.1, read on the forward strand.
TGAAAGCTTTCTGGTTTCATGTAAACAAAGTCATCTGGTTTTATGTTTTATAATCGCCTCTATTTTTTATTTGGTTAAGAATACATTTCTTAACTCTAAGAGAGGTATATGATCTGCTTATCTTTTATTTTTTTAAAATTTCATGTCATGATCTTTAATATTAAGGTCACATATCCTTTTAGAATATACTTTGGAATATAGTGTTATGTTGGTTTAAACAATTTGTGCCAGATTGTTTTCTGATTTTTCTAGTTTAAAAGAAACCTTTTCCCTCTAGGTAATTTCCAAATTATCAATCAATTGGGCTATTGAGTTCCACATTACGATTCTCTTTTGTCTAGTCTGTTCCATTCACTTATCTTTCTATTTTTAAAAACTAATACCATGTGGTTTTGATGACTGTTTTTTGTTTTTTGCTATAATTCCTTTAAGCATAGTATAGTTACATTTTTTTTGCTTTGTCAGAAAGCATGATTATAGTTTCTATTTTTTAGATTATCTGGATATATAATGATTTTCCCCTGTCCCCTTAGTTTTATTTTTGTACTTGTCTTTGTGTTTTTAGATGTGTTGCTTTTAAGCAATAGATTGTTTAGTTTTGTTTTCTTAACCAAACTGTAATTAAAAAATTATTGGACTGTTTAATCCATTCACATTTCAATTATGAAAATTAGGTATCTATTTTCCTCCATTGGTCTCTAATATTAGATTGTTTTCAAAGATGAATTTTCTTCCTTCTGTTCTAAACATAGTATTGTGTTCCTTTAGTTTCTTTAACTTAGTCATGTAGATTTCCCTTTTTTTCTCCTCTTCCACTAGTCCAGTTCAACAATTATTTTTTTAAATTAAATTTAGTGTTTACACCCCTTTCCATATTCTCCCCCCAACCCTCCC
>CM053599.1:185677112-185703776 GCA_028646575.1 Pseudocheirus occidentalis
GGGCATGACAGTGGGGAGGGCAGAGTCTGGGGGAGGAATGCTGGAAGCACACACTTCAGTAAACAGACAGGGACAGGGTAGAGAACAGAACAAGGGGGGAGGGATAGGAAGGAGAGACAGATGATCACTGTCAAAATATGTCCACTATGAAGATGTCCTGTATAATCACACATCCACAGCATGTATTGAACTGAGTGTCCTTCCAGTGGGAATGGGTGACAAGGGAGGTATCGAAAGAATCTAGAATTTAAAGTTCTGCAATACCTGTGACTAGGAATTAAGATATACAGGGGCTGGGCTAGGGAGACCCTCCCTGCCCTACCAGAAAATAAGAGAGCAGAGCAGGGGAGGGGCTTTACAGTGGGATTGCTGTCTTAGGGTTGGGGCAGGGGCAAGATGGGGAGAAAATGTGTAATTCAAAAATGTAATGAAAATGAATAATGTAAACAAGAAAACAAATAAAAAACTAAACTAAAAAAAGAATCAATACAAGGTACAATACAAAGACTGATTATAAAGGATCCATAAAGACAGACTCTTTATTTTTATATATGCATCACATATGTCTAAGATTCTTATTAATAATTGGGTTGTTCATAATAAAGATAGGGGTAAACCTGAGTATGATATGAATATAAAGAGTAAAACAGTTTAGGAGCAGCTTAAAAGAGTAATTATTTTATACAAATGAGGTGCAAGAGGCAGAATTGATACACAGGAATTAGATGGGGAGGAGTATAAAAATCCTCTTAATTCAGAAGAAATAAAACAGTAGGGGCATATGGAGGGGGGAGAAGTAAAGGGAGACATCTTTAGAGGGCAAAAAAATAAGGTCTCCATAGAAGCCGGAAAGTTCCACAGTTCCCACATAGCCACCTCAAATACCCACAAAATATGAGTCTAAACAAATTTTAGGTCTCCAGAACTAACAAAATTACAGAGAGGCACATCTCCCACTAAAGGCTGTTTGGCAGGAAAGGCTCTTCAAAGCCCAGCCTGAAACCATGGCTTGGTCCCAGGGTGTCCAGAATGAGCTGCAGCTGGAGACTTCAGGAGAGTGGATCAGTTGCAGCTGTGGAAGTTTCCAGACCTATCAAGCTATCAGAAACAAGGACTAAGTGAAATGTCAGTGGAACTCAGCTAAATCTGGGGGAGAAAAGGGGTCCAGCCAAACTGCCTCCAGGGCAAGGAGACAGCAGAAGTGGTGACCATACAGTCACTTCCACATGGCTGCTTCAGAAACTCCCAGTTGGCAGACTGCAGGGGGGTCAAGCAATCATTCAGAGGCTAAGGGCTCTTACCTTAACCTTCCTGGATCCAGATTATGGTCTTACGTGTTGTCCTGGGCTATGATTTCAGTGAGCCATAGCTGGGGAGGGGGATGGGGCTGCAGCAGCCTCCTAATAGCTCCAGCAGCAGAGAAAATGCCAGCAATTTGGGACAAAGCTTTCCCCCTCTGGAAGCAGAGCTCCATAGAGCTAAAAAGTCAAGTAACTGACTGGCAACATGACCAGGCAAAGGAAGCAGAGTAAGAACAGCAATTGAACTTTAGATTCCTTTTTTGGGTACAAAAAGGATCAAAGCCTAGAACGGGAGGAAGACAAAACAGTCAGAACTCCCACACCAAAAGCTTCCAAGAAATAGGAAGGTTGCCTACAAGCCATAGAGCAGCTTAAGAAAGATTTTGAAAGCCAAATAAGAGAAGTGGAGGAAAAAATGGGAAGAGAAATGAGAATGAGGTGAGAAAATCATGAAAAGAGAGTCAACAACTTGACTGAAGAAAATTACACCTTAAAAATAGATGAACTCAAATGGCAAAAGAGGCTCCAAAAGCCAATGAGGAGAAGAATGCCTTAAAAAAATCAAATTTGTCAGATGGAAAAAGAATCTCAAAAGCTCTCTGAAGAGAATAATTCCTTCAGAATTAGAGAGGTACAAATGGAAGTAAATGACTTTAAGAGAAATCAAGATACTATTGAACAGATAAAAACAAATGAAAAAAATAGAAGGCAATGTGAAATATCTCCTTGAAAAAACCACTGACAAGGAAAATAGATCCAGGAGAGACAATTTAAAATTATTGGACTACCTGAAAGCTATGATCAAAAAAAGAACTTAGAAAGCATCCTTCAAAAATTCTCAAGGAAAATAACACTGATATTTAAGAACCAGAGAGCAAAATAGAACTTGAATGAATTCACCAGTCACCTCTTTTTTTTCTTTTATTTTGCCTTTTTTTGGGAGGGCAGTTGGGCTTAAATGACTTGCCCAAGGTCACACGGCTAGTAGGTGTTAAGTGTCTGAGGCCATATTTGAACTCAGGTCCTCCTGGCTCAAGAACCAGTGCTCTATTCACTGCACCAGCTAGCTGCCCCTCCAGTCACCTCTTCAAAAAGATCCCAAAAAGAAAACTCCTAGGAATGTTGTAGCCAGTCCCCAGATCAAGGAGAAAATATTACAAGCTGCCAACACAAAACAATGTAAATACTGTGGAAACACAGTTAGGATAACCCAGGATCTAGTAGTTTCTACATTAAGGGATCAAAGGGCCTTAAATACAATATTCTGGAGATCAAGGGATCTAGGATTAAAACCAAGAATTACCTACCCAGCAAAAATGAGTATAACTTTCCAGGGGAAAATATGGTTATTCAGTGAGGTGGAGAATTTTCAAATACTTGCTGATAAAAACCAGAACTGAAAAGAAAATGTGACACTCAAATACAAGAAGATTCAGAAGGTAAACATGGAAATCATAAAGAACTTATCAAAGTTGAAGTATTTACATGCCAACATGGAAAAATGATAATTGTAACTTATGAAACATTTCTCATCATGAGGAGAGGTGAAGGGGATACAAATGTATATATGTGTATACATACACATATGCCTATATAGGAGAGTTTATATATGCATACAAACACATATCTGAGTATGTGTGTATATGAGCACATATCAGCACAGGATCAATTGAATAGGTGAAATTCTGAGGTGGGAGAGGATTAGAATGAGAGGAGACAGGGAGAGACAGAATGGGGTTACTCATCTCATTTAGAAGAGGCAAGGGATAACTGTTACAGTGTTACAAGGACAGGGACAGGGTAGAGAATAGAACAAGTAAGGTGGTGGGATAGGAAGGGACATATAATCAGTCTCTTACAATATGTCCACCGTGGAGATATTCTGCCTAATTATACATGTACAGCCTGTATTGAATTGCTTGTCCTACCAGCGGGGCTTGGTGATGAGGGAGGAAGGGAGAGAATCTACAATTTAAAGTTCTACAATCAAATGTTAAAAATATATGTGTATGTAAATATATTATTATTATTGTTATTGTTATTATTATTATTAAACTACATGCAACTGGGAATTAAGACATACAGTCATTGTGGTTGGGAGATCCATCCTGCCCTATGGGAAAGTCAGAGAGGCAATGGGGGACAACATAGGAGAGAACAGATTGGGGGAGGGGTTATACAATGGGATGGCTGTTTTGAGGTGGATAGGGCAAAGTTGGAGAGAAAATTTGTAACTCAAAATCTCATGGAAATGAATGATATAAACAAGAAAATAAATTAATTTATTGGGAAAAAAAGTTCTCATACATGTTTCTAGTCATGTTTTTGGAACTTTGTTCCACTATTTTTCTTTTTTCTTGATATTTTTGCATCTTAATCCAACAGATTAGAACTCTGTGGTGAAAGAATGTCTTTGGGTTTTGTTCTAAATTCATTAGATTGTTTAGATTTGCTTATTTTCTTCCCTCATATGAGCTTTAATCCTTTTTTCATTTATTTCCTTGATTTATTTGTTAATTATTTGAACCATTTTGGAAATCACTGGATTATTCCACTGTAATCATACTAGTTTTTCTTTAAATATTTGTTCATTTTACTTCCTTGGTCAGTTAAAAGAAATTCGATCAACTTATCTACTGTTTTGCATCCTTGACAAAAATGTGATTACCACCAATCCTTTCCCTCCTGATAGTCCTGCATATTTGTACTTATCCTCCAGCATTTGCTGACTATTTCTGTTGTTTTTTATTAGCATAATTATTTAAGTTTTGCATTCCTCAGAGGTTGAACATGACCATCAGTGACATTGATTCAGGAAGATTAAAATGTCCAATTTGGTTAGGCTTATTTTCCATTTTTATGAGGTATATTCTTCTAGGCTCAATCCTCTTCCTTCAGTTCATTAACTACTGAATGAGTGTGTCAAAAAAGGGAGGATATGGAGAGACTACATCAGAAAAGTACTAAGAGGGGTGCTAGTAGAAATTTTTGTAAATGAATCCTGTTTCTAACTCTTACTCCTTCAAATTGTTCCCTATGTTAATGTTAATCCATATTGTATTTCTTATTGTCCCTAATTTCTGCTTTCCTTTCTACCAGGTTTCATATTCCTTCACAGCCATCTCTTTCCTCCTTTCTGACCCTCAAGTCTGAATCTGACACATCATCTAAAATTGTCCTGGTAATAGATTCCCTCCTGGTATACTGTGAAGGGTGCTTAAAATTGACATGATGCACCAGCAGATTCCTAAAAGAATGCTACTATGAACAGCTTTTAAGAATTGGATTATACTGTAATAGTGAACACTCTGTTTATTCCATTACAAATTAAGGCAAACATTCACAATATGTCACAATATAATATGCACAATATTACATCTTATCACAGAAAGTCACAATATAGTGGTCATAATAGCTTAACATTAGAATGTCCATACAGTTTTCACTGCAGTGGCCACAACATTTAGAACAAGGAACAAAAGAATAATCATCTGGTTCCCAAAGGGGGAAACCCTCCTCACTTAATCAATCAATCAATTCGCAATATATCAATCTTCTACACATGGGGCAACCATTAACTTAATCAGTCACAATACAATAATCAAACTTCTACTCATGGGGCAGCCATTAACTTAATCAGTCACTAATCTAGATTCACAATTACTAAATATCATTAATCACTAGTACAGTCATTAGAAAACCACACAAACCCTATACCCCGTGGTGTCCAGTAAACCTCAGTTTCATCCAAGGGGAGGCCTTTTCTTCATTTTGACCCTGGGTTGTATCCCTGATTCCCTGGATCCCCTTCCATGGTGCCAGCTCCCTCCTGAATCCACCAAACAGTCACCTGGATTCAGAAGTAGACAGCTCCCAGGTCTTCCTTCAGTCCTCAGAGGTAGACAGCTCCCAAGTCCTTGTCCAGTCCTCAGGGCAGTCCCTGGCACACACTGAAGTTCACAAGGTCCAGCATATCTCAAACCCTTCACCACTTGTCTTGCCTGGAACTCAAGGATCAGCCAGGCCATGAACAAACAAGGTCTTATCCTTGTCATGCTTCTTCAGTCCTCCAGCAGTTCAGCTGGCCCTAGGACCTAGAAGGAATATCAACCTTCTGGGTGGCCTTCACCAGATTCTGGTCTTAGGAAAATTCCAATTCTTTTCTCAGTCAGCTTCCAGATGCTAGGAAGAGAAACTCTCCCTCCTTCCTTCCCTCCTTCCCTTCATTCCTCCCTCCCTCTCTCTCTGTCTCTGTCTCTCTCTCTCTCTGTTTCTCTGTTTCTCTGTCTCTCTCTCTCTGTTTCTCTGTCTCTCTGTCTCTCTCTCTCTCTCTCTCTCTCTCTCTATCTCAAGGAAACTACAACTCATCTCTTCATTCCAGCAACCCAGCTCCCAGATGCTGAGACAATCCTGCTTCCTCCAACACGAAAATTCTAATTCTGTCTCTCTGTCTATGGAATTCTTGCTTATATACACACACACAGGCCTCCTATCTCATCCAATCCCCTTCTTCCATGTCAACAGGGGAGTTCACCCCTTCCCAACAGTGGACAGGACTCACACCTTCTCTACTTAGCCCTAAGCTACTAAGTGCTAAGTATCTGCTAGACTCCTTGCTATTACACCTGACCATGTGCATATCTCCAGCTAGCTATGAGAAGCTGATGAGAGACATTCACTTTGGGGATGTGTGCCCAGTACAGTACAGTACTGCCTCCACTAGGCCTAAAAGATGGGACATCTCTCCTACCAGTAAGTAGAATTCCAGTGGCTTAGCTCAAAAGATAGGCTAAAATGGCCATTAACAGCAGAGTTTTCAGTTTTCCTCTCCCCATGCACATAGACTGTGGAGATTTCAGGGTCCAAAGTGGTAAAAACATCAGGAACAAGAACATAGTGTATTGTTTTCAGTTTTCTTTTCTTTCTGTATGAATTTCCTTGCATTGGATTCCTTCATTTATCTTCTCCCCAATCATTGTTGAATTTTCTATATTTGGGAGCACTTTATTTGTAATATTGCTTATCTTGAAGGGTTAACTACCCTTAGGAAATGTCTCACACTGAAATCTTCTCAGGATTCAACCCTACATTAAAATTTTAATACCTCCTGCACTGGACATAGACAGTGAGGTGAACAAGAAATGACACTTGATTCATCTATTATCCAGGAACAGACTGTTATAAAAATGGGAAAAAATAGTATAAACTCAGACCTTTCCTGTTGAAGTTCAAGATGGTAATCTCTAGATCCTATTTGATTGTCATGTCTAATTTACACTGTATAATGGTTGACATAAAAATCTCTGTTCAGTGGGATTGAACAGGATTGTATCTAAGTTGCCTTGCCAATACTGCATTTACTCCAGATGTGCCTCTTTTTGCACTGACTGCCAAGGTCTAGGGACTAAGTAAGAACATTGGTAAAATCATCATTATGTCTTCTTTTACCTTGTCTTACAAAGTTTACTTCTAAAAGGGTTAGAATGACATAGTTACAGAAAAAATTGATGTCAGGAATAAAGAAAAGCTAAAGCTACTGAAGGCATATTTAGGAAAGATAGCAAAAGTGAAATTTTCTACAGTTATATAAAAAGTCTAATTTACCAGCTAACTAGACTGAGGGATGTTCTTCAGTCTTTTCAGTTTAAACCTACCTCCAAAGGCTTGTTGTTTTAAGGATCAAATGAGGTAATGTTTATAAAGTGTTTTGTAAAATTTAGATTGTTCTCTGAAGGTAGATTATTGTTATGAATATAAAGAGAGGCTTCTCACTTGACTTGATCCTTTAATTAATACAGAGCTCTCTAAGCTCTCTCTCCCAAGGCAAAACTAAATAAGATGTAGGTGGAAAAAAACAAACTTATATTTGAATCTAGCAATATGACTTTTAAGATATAATAATCTAAATACTATGGAAAACAGCACAAATTTAGATAAAAATTCAACCAAGTTGGATTTGTGTTGGTGGCTCATGGAAACACATCTAAAACTCTTAAAAGAACAACAACAACAAAAAAAACCCCAAACAAAACAAAATTGAAAAAATATTTAACGTTTGCAATTCTGACTAGCAAATTGAAGGAAGCGCACACACACACACACACACATATATAATGTACATATATGTGTATATACCTGAATTATATTCATGTGGTAGGAAATATGTATATTATATACAAATATATTTGCCTTTATATGGCATTATGTACATGTATTTACATATATATGTGTATGTACATATGTATATAGTTCTTTCTTTGTATAAATACATCTACACATAATATTTGCCTGCTGTAATCAGGCTAAGCATTTCCCTCTCCCTTTCCCACTATCAATCAGCTTTGACTAACGGCACTTCACTACAGCAAAGCTAGAGCCAAGCTGAGCTTCTAGCCACTTCTAGGTACACAAATGTGAGAAAACGGTGCTTTCAGATGCTGCAACAATCCCTTAGTAAAGTTCCTGTGATGGCAGTAGGGAGAGTTTGGCCATTGGGCCATGAAGAGCACTTCACTCTGTACAATGAGGAAGCAGTTCAAAAGTAGCTCTAAACATTACAATGTTTCCAGTTTATCCAGCATATTTCTTGTTTGCACGTAATTGTTTATAAGTTGTCTCTCTCATGAGAGTGTAAGCTCTTTTGAGAGTTGGGAGTATCTTTTGCGGTTACTCTTTTAAGTGCTTTTTCCTTATTCCTTTAAATATGGTAAGAATAACTGACTTCTAAGGTAAGTCAAAACTTTTAAATTACCTTTTGATTCAAATCAACACTCCTTCAATCATGGATTTTATGCTCTTCTATATTCTGTCACTTTCTTAGAATAGACTTAATTCTATCAAAACTATTGGGGCTATAAATCTTCATACTCTACCACAGTAGGAATATTATTCACTCATCCAACCATTCCTGTAATTAATTTCAACTTTCCCTTTTTCAAAATATATTGTTAATTACTCTCCTTATTTTCAATTATTTTGTTAAACCCTGTGAGGAGTACAAAGAGGCTTATAATAGCCTAGATAAAGATGATAAAAAGGGAGTGTTTTTTTTTATCACATATGGAGAATCACAGCAGCCAGAGGCTATGTTTACAAAATAGCAAAGCTAACTAATTTTGGTCCTTTGATGAATCAGTGATTTAATCAGTGCTGTTCATTACAATGGATCATCCACTGAAGCAGATTAAAAGCCCTCCATGCCTTCTCATTTTTAGCAATGCATTTATACAGATACTTCAGAGGGAATCTACTCAATGTACTAGATACCTTTCTCCATTTTTTTTGTGTACCTCAGAGGAAACACTCTTTTTGTTTCTACCTTATCCTTTTTTTTAAATGACATTGATGATGTCATTAAATAGATTTACTATGACCAAGTCCTTATTTTTTTTACAAATAAACATATTGCAGCCTTGCTCAACTTGCATCTTCCCTTTGTCCTATGGGTTATTTTCAACTTACATTTTTCTATATTAATAACATTCTATGTTTTGCAGGCATAAAACATCAAAGGACAACATTATCATTAAAGAAAGGGCTTTTTGCTTCAATGATCAGTTGTATCATTAAAAGCAATCATATAATTCTTCCAATAAGAGTAACTGTTCTAGCAAGAATTAGAAAAGACTTCCAAGTATAGAGACCAAGACTCATTTTGAATTTATTTGCATGGAAAGTGCTGTTTGTAGTATTCCTGCCACAGCTGTGATACCGATGTAAGTGAGGGGCACTGCAAAGCCTCTTTCAGACTTTGGCCAAATATGTATCCAAAAAAGGCTACCATGTAATGAATCAGGTAGTAGAGATCTTGTCCCTTGGGTTTAGTTTGCTTCTATACCTTTTCTATACCCACTCATCTAAAGGGGATAAGAAAAGAGCTTAAAAAACCCCCAAAAATGGGGAAGTCCGAATCTCCTGCTCTGTTTTATAAGTTAATAGAGAAACAGCTGTTACCTGGTATATATTCTAGGCTTCAGAAACTAGAAATTGGAAAATACATGAAATTATCTTGATAAGCTATGATGAGCTCTCTGAGGGGCAGGCTCAAGTCTTTGGATCAGGAAAAGGCTCTAAAGAATAAAGCTAACCTTTAAGGTATTATTTCTCTGGGGGTACTGTGCTCTTTCTCTGAAAAATCTTGCTATATGTGGCTGAGGATATTTTTCTGGGGAGAAGAGAGGTTTTAATGGTAAAAACATTGAAGAAATAGGATAGGGTGATAGGGCCAAGTTTTTGCCTTTTCTAAAATAGTGAGAAAAAAGTAATTATGTATAAGCTTTAAAGCCAAGAAAGCATGACAGAGCAGCCCACTTTTTCCTGAGATTATCAAGGCATTTAGATGAGTATGAATTCAGAGCCAATGGATACCAGAGATGATCAGTTCAGTGTAGACTATGATGAAATTATGTCTAGTGCTACAGTGTGTACTAAAGTAGAGTCTGTCAGAGAATACGGCAAAGAAGCATTTGGGAGAGGGTATATATTTTGCTGAGCAGCTTTCCATGAAGACTATGAAAATATTTAGTGAGAATAAGAGTTAAGCAGGGAGCAGCACTAGTGGGAGTAAATCACAGATACCACTAGAAAGCATCAGTGACCTTGAAGTGTCAGAAGCATACATTGCTCCTCCATGTGCATTCCTTTACCACATATGTGTGTAGTCCTATCACATGGCCACATATGTGCTGTATGTCTCTGCTTCTCCATATGTGTTATTGATGTATGTCCATTCTACTTATTCATACTATATGCATTTTGAGAGTGTGACCTTGACCTATGTGGGGGTGGGGTGGAGAAGATAGCTTTTATCTCCTCCTTTGCTTTGAACTAGGTCTCTGCTTTATTGACACCTTCAGGAGGGATTGTGAGCTTTGGTTTTAGGGAACAGAATTAATCTTCCTTCTAGAAGATACATAAAAGGGGCTTGAAGACATGTCCACTCAAGATTATCAAACAGAATGTAGTTTTCCTTTAAAATAATCAAATAAAGATAAGAAAGGCTTAAGTGTGAAAACAAAGAAGAGAAAGGCTCAAACAGTCCTGAAAGAAATCAGGACCTGTGAAAGGGGATTAGAAGTTAGTAGAATGTTAAAAAGGAGAAGGGGAAAGAGGACCACTGACCATTTGGAGTTAAGAAACAAATACGAGACTCTTCCTGGAGAAGATGGAGCAAGATAAGCAGATTTTTGTCCACTAAGGAATGATTATGTGGACTCACATGTGCCCAGATAAGAGATCATCTATTCAGGGAAACAGGAAAAAAAAAGATCCGTATCATCTTTTGGGCTAGCATTAAGTGATGTGTTTCTGCTGAGCCATATTGAAAGAATGATATTTCAACCTAATAAGATCAGTAAAATCTTGGGGCAGTTAGGTGGCACCAAGCCTGGAGTCAGGAGGACCTGAGTTCAAAAATGGCTTCAGACACTTGACACACTTACTAACTGTGTGACCTTGGGCAAGTCACTGAACCCCAGTTGCCTTCCCTTCCCTCCTAGTAGGAAAGAAAGAAAGAAAGAAAGAAAGGAAGGAAGGAAGGAAGGAAGGAAGGAAGGAAAGAAGGAAGGAAGGAAAGAAGGAAGGAAGGAAGGAAGGAAGGAAGGGAGGGAGGGAGGAAGGAAGGGAGGGAGGAAGGAAGGAAGGAAAAGAAAGTAAGGAAGGAAGGAGGGAAAGAAGAAAGAAACAAAGGAATAAAGGAACAGAAACAAAGAAAGGAAACACACACACAAAGATCAGTCAAAAGTCGTGATCTTCCTATATCATATGTCTAACAGATGACAGAAACCCTCCAGAGGTTTATCACAACAGATGCTTACTATCTACTTCTGGTAACTTAGCTGGTCTTAGGAAATATTGACAAAAAGATTGTAGAAAACATTATTAAGGACTGTTGGAGTGTGGGGTGTTGAACAAGAAACTGAAGCCCTTGGGGGCACTAGTTGCATTTTCGTTTCTGCTACTGGACAAAGACCAAACTTAAGGAGAAAAAAAAGCAAATTAGGAAGGCAAAAACTGATTAAAGGGGTAGCATTTGAAAATATGACAGTTCTCAACTTTCCTTGAGCACGATGTACGTAGATGTGACAGTCAAGTTGTCAAAAGGTTCACATTATTCGGCTTTAACAAGTAACCCCTTTAGATAACTTACTGACCAGGGCTTTTAATAGAAAATTAATAGGATCAGAAATTTAGAGCCAGAAGGGATATTAGACAGCACTTAATTTTAAAGAAAAGAAAGCTGAGACTCAGTATATTTAAATAACATGTCTGTGGCTTCATTTGTCATAAGCAGTAGAGTTCAGATTTTAACCTGAGTACCCTGATGTGAAATAGAGTTTTCTTTCCATCTTAATACAGAATAAATGAAATTTATAAACTCATAAACAAATAGCTTAATATTTGAAAAATTTTGAAAAGTTTTATGGGCTACTGCTAAGCAAAACGCCGTTAGACTATCATTTAGCCTTGCACACTTGCTTTTGCAAAGAACTTTGCTTTGAAAAAAAAACACCTTTATTACGAAGCATCTCAAGACTATTTATATAATCTATTGATCAGGGTAGAACTCTACAGCTTATGATTTTTGTTAAGGCATGTCAAGATGTGTTATTATATTACCTAAAATATCTCTGAGGGAAAATTCAAAACCAAATTACAATCCTATTCCACAATATTTACAATTATATAGCATCCTTATAACGGTAAGGCAGAATTTTCTTTCTGAGACCAGATGTGAATAAAGTTGCTTATATTTATGCAAATGGAAAAGATTTGTTTCATACCATAGAAGCAGACTAGTATTGAAATGAAAAACTTTATATGACAGAATCAGTCTCTGAGTAGGATTTCATATTCTTTGAAATTCTTCAAAGTTCTTTTTAAAAAATGAAGGGAATTTCCTGCTAAGAGTTGGAAAGGAAAATTGAGTAGTGTTAGTATTCTCAAGTGGAATCTTCTCACTTGTCATTCAGCTATCTTAAAAGGGCTTTTCAAATGGAGTAATTTATTCTTTGTAGGTGACATTTACCTGGTTCTAAGTGCAAGGCCTTTTCAGAAATTGCATTTTCCTCATTGACCAAGGAAACTATAATGTGTGTATGTGTGTGTGTGTGTGTGTGTGTGTGTCTTCATGGAATATAACTACCTAGGTAGCCTCTCCAAGCCCAAAACTAGTGGGAAACTTTCTTTACTTTATTTTTCATTTTTTTTTCAATTGTGAATTTGACCAACACCAATAAACATGAACATTTCTATATTCAAAGAATAGAAAAAAGATGATTGTATGTGAAACTGAATAGTTATTACCTATAGCTTATTTTTGTTATATTATAAAATAAACTTAATATTGTAATAACAAAGATTCTTTGCTTTTTAAAAATCACCGTATGACCTTGTTTTAGCTTTCTTCTATGCATTCTTTAATGTTCTATTGACAATCTTTTCTTTCTTTCTTCTTACTACCACAACACCCATAAATCTTCTACCTCCCTCAACAAAGCCCTCCAATGTAATAAATAAGTAGAGTCAAGCAAAATAAAGCAATACATTGGTCTTTCCAGAAAATACATATTCCTCATCTCCAGTCTGTGACCTACCTGCCAAGACTTCACCATCAGTCATTTGAGGTTATGATTGGTCATATTAATCATAGTTCTCTGAATGCATCCCTTTTGGCACTTTTTATGGCACAATTACATTCCATGATATTCATATAACCAAATTTGTTCAGTCATCCCCCAAGTGATGGCCATTCACTTGGTTTTAGAGTTTTCTTTGTTTCTTTGTTTTATTATAATGGAAAGTGGTGCTTTAAATATTTTGGTGCATACGGGTCTTTCCATTTTCTTTGAATTCTTTTTAGAGTTTTTGTTTAGTAACTGCATTTCTTCAGTCAATGACTAGCCACTGTTCAATGACTTTTTATGTACAATTCTAAATTGCTTTCCAGAGTAGTTTAATCAATTCACACATATGACCAACAGTGCATAAATATGTCTCTACTCCCACAGATTTTCTGGTAATTGTCAGTATCTATTTTTACCATCTTTACCAACCTAATGAGAAGTTTGATTTTCCTTATTATTAGTGATTTGTAACACTTTTTCTTATGATTGTTAACAGCTTGCATTTACTATTTTTTAGAAATTCATTTTAGCATCCTTTGACTATTTATCTTTTGGAAAATGGCTCTTGTCCTGCTGAGAGTAGTTGGCAATATGCAGCAAAGCTAATGATGATTTCCTTAAGTTTATTTAATGTCTTATTACTTTACTGATGTTGCTATTTCAATTTCTAGTTGAGTTTCATGGGTTATTATCTACATAAACAATCCAATCATCTGTAAAAGGCAAAAAAATGGTCAGTTTCCAATGAATTCTTTGCATCAGATCTTTATGAGAAATCTACTGCAAAGATTTTACTTTCCTAGTTCACTAATTCTAATTATATTGATTTGTTTATGCAAAAAAGTCATTTTTATGTCTGACTTTGAAAAAATGCTGCTGGGTAATCATAAGAATCACTGGGTACTTGCAGCTAGTCTTGGTTTTGTATCTAACCATGTTTTCAGACATGTTTCAGTGTTTCAGTCCTGGCAGAGTCTGCCTTTCATGAGGGGGATTAGGCTCCTTGTTTTTACACTCATTGAATTCTTAATTTTCCTTCTGCCATCCTCTCCTACTGTCCTGGAATATGATTTACTTGTTACTCATTTCTAATTTATCTTTGAAGGATGAATTCAATAAATACACTCAATATATAATATGACTTAGGTATGGGGAAGGTTACTTCTTTATATAGAAAAAACATTAAACCCAAGTCATAGATAAACACAAATTAATAGAACATGATTCAGTGATATAAGTACTGTTACAACCTTCTGGAAGTTTGATATTTAAATTTCATCAGAACATGAAGTTGTCAAAATTGCTGATTTGGCATCTTACATTTACTCTCAACTATACAGTATCCACTACAACCTGAATCTCCTATTAGCTTCATGCTTAGTTACTTTTTTTGGGCAAGGATAGCTGTATCTCTTTCAACCAAACGTGCCAGTATATGCCACAATTGCTGTTCCAAAGTGCATTGCTGCTACCATCTTCACACATCTCTAAGCCTTTAACTCTCCCAAGTTTACCTCCACACCTGATCCTTTCTTCTTTGAAATTGTTGCTTGATTTCTTTCCTATTGTGAAAAAAAAACAAAGGAAAAAGAGGCCAAACCCAGACTGGGGTTCAACTAGACATGATACCTGCTTTATCAGTAATGGTCTAGTTAGATCCTCTGCCACTCAGTTCTTACAAAAACTCAAAAAATAGCCCTGCATAGTTTATAGCTTGAATGGAAGAAAGGATAATTATGACAGTGGTGGTGGTTGTCCTGGGGATACATTTCATATATCCACAGAGACATTAGTTCTTCTATTGCTATAGCCACTAGGGGATCTAGCTCTTCATCATCTCCTGGTACATGTAATGAAAAATACATGAACAAAAGCAGACCCAAATATCTTCTTTGCTTCACTGGAATTGGGAAGGGCAAGTTTGAGCATGGTAACCATTTTATATATGTAATTAAAATTGCCCATTACCTCCTGTGACTTCCTTTATTCTTATTTTGGTCAGGAAATTTCCTCTCTCCTTAGTTGTAAAAAGTAGTTTCTATTCCTAAAGACTTTATTATATGATCTAAACAAAATAAGAATACAGAAGCTAAGTCATGTGCCCATTTGTTGATTACCATGCTAAATGGTATGAGGTATTGGTTTATACAAGTTTCTGACAGATTTTGTTTCCATTTTTCCCAGTTGTTTGTTAAAAAAAAAGACTTCTTATCCCAAGAATTATCCTTAATTGAAAACTTTACTATTAATGTTCATTTTGTTCTACACTGTATGTACCTACTCTGTTCCAATTCTAGTCCACTTTTAGTTTAGTTTAGTTTTAGTTTTAGAACCACTTTTAGTGGTTCATTTCCACTATTCATTGCCCACACCCCAAGTGCTAAAGTGACTGAGAATTATGTTCTGATACTTCTACATTAATCATTACAGCTAAAATATCTCACTCATCAATCAATTAGCCTCCACCATAGTTAATTAAATATCAATGTTTATGAAATTGTTATTGATTTATTACATTTGAAAAGCCTGTTTTCATATATGCATTTACTCTTCTAAAAGAAGCATCAATATTACTCTGTAAACTATTTATTGACAGATTAACAAGTAAATAAACAATTACACAAATAATTTATAATGTACCAACTGTGAGAAAGATTAGCCAGTCATCTTGATTTCTTTAATACAACTATTGACTTCTAAATTCTGAAAGCATATAATTCTGATATCATTTCTTTTTGTTTTTTTCTGTTTGATTTCTATTATATTTTGTTTTCCAATTACATGAAAAAACAATTCTTAGCCATTTAGTAGTAATTCAGTTCCAAATTCTCTTTCTTCCTCTGTCTTCTCCCCTCCCCTTGAGAAGGCAAGAAATTGATATAGATTATACATGTTCAGTCATGAGAAACATATTTTAATATAAACCATATTGTGACAGAAAACACAGATCTCATAGCACTTCAATCAGTTCTCTTGGGATAGCTACTAAAGGCAGTAGTTCTGTATTGCTCATGGAATCAAATATGAACTTATCTGTTGATTTTTAATGCCTCTACAACCTTGCTCCAACCCATTATTTAAATATCATTGAGCCTTACTTTAACTCAAGTAGTCTGTGAGTCAGCTAAACTAGCCCTTTTATTATTCCTTGCACATGAGAAGTCATCTCCCATATTTGTGCCTTTGCCTTGTCTGACTCACATGCCTAGATTACTCAATCCTTAGAATTCTCTGGAGCTCAAGTACCATGTTCTTCATGAAGTCTTTCTGATCATGCCTCCCCAAATGCTCATCTTCCCCCCAAACTACGCTGCAATTAACTTTTTTGATTAATTTCTATTTTTCCACAGTATATTTATGCTGCATATAATTGTATATGTACTTGTTTCACCATTAAAATGTCAACTTTGTGAAAGGGGGTTATTTATTTTTTTGTGTGTTTTGTTCTTGTATTCTCTCTAGCACAATCCTTGAAAAATAGTAGGTACTTAAATTATTTTTAATTGATTGAAGAATTCTCTTTGTATTCTTTGTAAGACAGTATATAAAATAATTCTCTCAGAAAAGAAGTTCTTTTCTTCCCCTTTCTCATTGTATCTAAGTCATTCTTCAACAATGATAGGTAACTGCAGAATTATAGTTAAACTGACAATCTCTCAAGTGTCTATTGACTCTTGAACAGACAATAAATATATGCTCTGTGAGAGAGACTGTTGAAATTTGTGTTACAACTGATAAGCTTTTCTTTTAATCTGTGCCAAATAGTTTTGATGATTAGTGCTTTGTAATGTAGTTTAAGATCTAATAATACTAGATGCCCTTCCTTCTTACTTTTTAAAATCATGATTTCCTTTGTGATTCTTGATCTTTGTTCCCTCATATAAATTCCATTATTATTTTGTCTTGTTTTATAATCTAATTCTTTGATAGTTTGATAAGAATGGCACTGAATCTATACATTAATTTAGGTAGTATTATAAATTTTATAGGCAATTCCCTGTGTGTAAATAGTTTGACTACAGAAAGGTTCAGAAAATGAGCTTTGAGGCAGAAAAGAAATCAACTAGCTGTGTGACCTTGGGCAAATCACTTAACTCTAATTGCCCTTCCTTTCCCCCCCTCCAAAAAGCAAAAAAACAAACAAACCCAAAAAACCAAAAAACCCAATACTTTTTTTTAAAAGAAGCACACCAGTGGGGGGCTCATGAACTGTACTGATGAATAGACCTTCCCAACAAAAGAGTTGCCCCAGTACATTCCAAGAGTTTGAGTCATAGCCATACATTTTATATCTGCAAACCTAGACCTAAGAGTAAAAATGCAATTTTGGGGGTAGTTAAGCAGACTTCAGGGTAAGCAACTGACAAACTTCATACTAGATGATACTTTGATATAAAGCAATTATATACAAGGATGTTTTGTGGTTGCAGTCATGTAATTCTTATATACATATATATATATATATCCATAGATTCTCAGATATTTTATGCAGTCTATAATTATTCTGAATCAAAATTGCTTTCTTTGTGTTTGTTTTTGTTGTTTACAGGCAGAAAGGCTTATGAATTAGTGGTACATTCTATATTGTTTTTCTTTTCTTTTCTTTTTTGGATAAGTCAATGAGGTTGTCTAAATAAATTACTATATTGGCAGCAAAAACTGAATTAAGCTTTTCTTCTTTCCCTATCCTTATTCCCATAAGCTACGTTCTTATACTAGCTTATAGGCAGAATTTTAAAAATAGCATTTAAAATAAATATGGTCCTGATGGAGAGAAAGAACACATTTCTCTATAATTTATAATTACATATCCCTATTTTTTAACAGATAAAGTATATTGAGAAATGTCCATTTATTTCTTAGCTTTTTAAGATTTTAAACATGATTGAAGATTACATTTTGTCAAAAAGTTTTGTCCTCCATAGCTTGTTATTAGAAAATGCTTTTCATTATTAAGATTATTTATTGTTTATAATTTTTCTAATGCTGAACCAACCCTACATTTCTGGTATGTCATCTTTTTACTATGTTGCTGTGACTTCTTTGCTAATATGTTAAGAATAACATTTTTTTGCATCAGTATTCACTACAGATGTTTATGTAATATGAATTCTTTACCTGTGGTTTTGGTATCAGTTTCAAATTTCTGTCATGCAAATAGTTTGGTCAAATTTCTTCTTTCTTTAATTTGTAAACAGTTGAAGTAATTCTGGAGTTGTTTGTTTTTTTAGAAATTTAGCAGAATCTACATGTAAATGTTTTTTTTCATATTTTTCCTCCTTTGAAATATCTTTTGCAGCTTCACGAATTTACTTTTCCTCAGATTGGATCATCTATATTCTGTATTTCTTGTTCTTTTAATCTGTGATCTTAAGAATGATAATTTAATTTTTTTTCCTTTCAAAAATCCATCTTTTGGGGGGTGGAGTAAAGATAGTGGAGTAAAAGAAGGAACTTGCTTCAGCTACTGCTCCAACTGCCTCCAATACCTGTAAAAAAAGTCACTCTAAACGAATTTTAGATCTACAGAACCCACAAAGTGACAGAGAGCAACAAATCTCCTGCTGAAGGTAGCCTGATAGGCCTATAGGAAGGGTCTTTCACACCATGCTGTGAGCTAAGCACAGTCCTGCATGACCAGCATGGGCCCAGAACTGGGGTATATCTGACCAGCAGCACAGGCCAGCCAGAAAAGACTTCAGGAGAGTGAATCTGAAGCAGCTATGGTGGTTTCCAGACTTCTCAACCTATAAATGCCAAAGAGAAAGTAAAAGGTCAGTGGGGAGCCCAGGGGGTCCAGGGTGAGAGTAGAGTGTGGTCTAGCCACTGCCCCCAAGGTGAGAGGTGTGTGGAAGTATGGAGGCTGAATCTGCTGCCTTGCAGCTGCCTCCAGAGCTCTTGGCCTACAGATCATAGGTGGACCAAGAAACCATTCAGAGGGTAATCACTCTTGCTTTGACCTGATTGTATTTGAGTCACAGTCTTGGGTGGTGGTCTTGCAGTAAGGAAGTACAGTGTGCCAGAGCTTGTGGTGGCTAGAGAGAGGATGCCCTCCTCATAGCTCTGGCAACAGCTCTGGCATCAACTTTGCAAACCCCAACAATTTGAGACAAAGCTCTCTCCACTCTGAAAACAGGGTTCTACGGTGGAAAAGAGCTCAAAAGTCAAGTAATTGGCTGGGAAGATGAACAAACAGAAGGAGGCACAATCAGACTATGGAATCCTTTTTTGGGGACAAAGAGGATAAAACCATAGAACCTGAAGAAGACAACAAAGTCAAAATTCCTGCATCAAAAGCTTCCAAGAAAAATATGAATTGGTCTCAGGCTAATGGAGGAACTCATGGAGAATGAAAATCAAGTTACAGAAGTAGATGAAAAATTGGGAAGAGAAATGAGAATGATGCAAGAAAATCATTTAAAAAGAGAATACATTCATATATATATATATGAATGTATACCTATATAAATGCATGTATAGGAGGTATATGTGTATATAAATATTTATG
Organism: Pseudocheirus occidentalis; assembly: GCA_028646575.1. Lineage (NCBI taxonomy): Eukaryota > Metazoa > Chordata > Mammalia > Diprotodontia > Pseudocheiridae > Pseudocheirus > Pseudocheirus occidentalis. The sequence goes on from CM053599.1 coordinate 185,696,546, forward strand.
TGAGTGTGTATATATGTGTCTACATGTATACATAAACAGAAAGTGCAGGATAAGTTGAACATGAAGGAATACCTAAAAAATAAAATTAAGAGGTGAGAGAGGAATATATTGGGAGAAGAAGAAAGGGAGAGATAGATCAGGATAAATTATCTCATATCTACTGGGCAAGTGAAAACTGTTACAGTGGAGGGGAAGAGCAGGAAGGTGAAAGGGAATGGGTCAACCTTATTCTCATTGAATTTGGCTTAAGGAGGGAATAACATACACACTCAACTGGGTATCTTACCTTACAGGAAAGTAGTGGGCAAGGGGTTAATGGGGGGTGATAGAAAGGAGGGCAGATTGGGGGAAAAGGGCACACACTTTTGAAAAGGGACACAGTTGAAGGAGAAAATAGAATAAGTTGGGGATGGGATTGGATGGAAGGAAATATGATTAGCCTTCCACAGTATAACTGCTATGAAAACATTTTGCATTAACTACATATGTACAACCTATATTTAATTGCTTGTCTTCCCAATGGGGATGGGTGAGGAGGGAAGAAGGGAAAGAATCAGGAAATCAAAGCTTTGAAAAACAAATATTAAAAAAATAGTTCCTGGCTTACCCTCACTCCACACCATATATGCACTTTATTCCTGGGTTGGCCTGGGCTTCCACTCCCCACATGCTCCTCAGCCCAGAGTTCTAGCTGGGGCCTGTGTAACTTGTGCTGACAGGCTCATCCCCATTGTGCTTCCTACACTCAACGTAATACTTGTGCTCCAGCGAAAATAAAAATAAAAATAAAAAATATAGGAATGTATAGTTGTTTTGTTTTTACATGCAACTGGGAAATGAGATATACAAGCACTGGGGAACAGAAATACATCTTGCCCTACTAGAAATTTGGGGGGAAATGGGGGATGAAATATGAGAGAACAGATTGGGGAAAGGGGTATTCAGTAGACTCACTACCTTAGGGTGAGGGGTAAGAGAAATATGGGGAGAAAAATCGTAACTCAATATCTTGTACAAATGAATGTTAAAAACTAAATGTAAATAAATAAATTGAGAAAAAACATTTTTTATTTTTATTACCCTATTTTTTACTTGTGTTTTAACTTTTTCCCACTTTTTAGTATCTCTATTTTTATATTTAATTGTAGTAGACTAGACTTTCAGGGTTCCCCTGCCCCATTAAGGAAGTGCTCCCCTCTTCTATGAGGTCACTAGGCAGATATCCAGTACTAGTATAATCTTGTTGGTTGATGCCTCCATTGGTCCTATGAATAACTAAGAAAAATTCAGGGTAGTTAATTAGCAAGTCTTGTTTGTGCCTCTGGACATGGTTCTAGCATGAAGTCTTAATGAATAATTGGCCTTAGGCTGGGGTAGGGAGTGGTAGAGACCAAAGGAGGTTCCTTGAATTCTGGTTATGTAAGAATTCCCGCTAACAGGAATATAAGCCTTGTAAATTCCTTGTATGAAGCCTTGTATGAAAGGCTCTGTATGAAATGGTTCTGTAGTAAACAGCCTATTGAAAACACCCCTATCTCTGTCTTTAATCAGCTCGTTGCTAGGCCATGCGACTGTGCTGGTCACAATATTTAATTTTTTTATTTGTTGCTTTGCTATTATTCAATTATTAGTTAATTCACTAATCTGTTCTTACTCACTTTCATTAATGCAATAATTTAGTGAAATAATTTCCCTCCCCACCCCAACTGCCAAGGACTGCTGCAGTTACATTCTAAAAATCTTCCTATATTGTCTCAGTGTTGATATTTTCTTTGATGAAATAATCTTCAATTTTTATAATTTGTGCCTCAATGAACCATTTCTTCATGAATATTATTCAGTGTCCATTTTAGCTTGAGTCAATTCTTCAAATATCCTTTATTGATTATATTCATTGTGTTGGTGCAAGTAAATGAAATTTAAACTTTTTCTTTTATGTTGGTGATTTTCATGTTCTTATGTCCTAGAATATAGTACACGTTTTGTAAAGATTATATACACCTATGAGAAATGGGTACATTTTACATTTTATGTTTAGTAATCTGCATAGAGATAGCATATCTAAATCTCTGAATATATTATTTCTGCTAATTTTAGTTGAATATTTTTGTAATCCCTAGATGAATCATCTTATCATTTTAAAAAAGTGATATTTTTTTCTTTGCATGCTACTTCCCTTTTTAAAATTAAAAATATTTTAAAAATTATTTTTAATATAATTTATTTATTCAATTTTAGTTTTCAACATTCACTTCCATAAGACTGAGTTTCATTTTCTCCCCCACCTTCTTCTCCCTCTTCCCCAAGGTAATGTGAAAACTGATATAGGCTCTACTTGTACATTCATATTAAATATGTTTTCACATTAGTCATGATATAAGGAAGAATTAGAACTAATGAGAGGAAACACAAGAAAGAAGAAACAAAACAACAAAGGAAAAGGAGAGTAAATAGTATGTTTCCATCTGCATTCAGACTCCAAAGTTCTTTCTCTGCATGTGGATAATATTTTCCATCATGAGCATTTTGTTGTTGTCTTAGATCCTTGCATTGCTGAGAAGAGCTGTCTATCAAGGACAGTCATTGCACAATGTGGCTATTATTGTGTACAGGGTTCTCCTGCTTCTGCTCATTTCATTCAACATCAGTTCATATAAGCCTTTCCATGTTTTTCTGAAGTCTGCCTGCTCATCCATACAATAGTATTCCATTACATTCATATACCACAACTTCTTCAGCCTTTCTCCAATTGATATATATCCCTTCAATATCCAGTTCTTTGCCACCACACAAAGAGCTGCTAAAATATTTTTTGTACCTGTGGTTTCTTTTCCCATTTGTATGATCTCTTTGGGATATAGCCCTAGAAGTAGTATTGCAGTTGGATTAGTTCATAACTCCACCAACAATGCATCAGTGTTCCAATTTTACCACATCTTCTCTAGCATTTATAATTTTCCTGTTTTGTCATGTTGGCCAATATGATAGATATGATGTGAAGAGTAATTTTGATTTGCGTTTCTTTAATCAATAGTAATTTAGAACATTTTTATATCACTATAGATATCTTTAATTTCTTCCTCTGGAAACTGTCTGCTTATATCCTTTGACCATTTATCAACTGGGGAATGACTTGTCTTCTTATAAATTTGTCTCAAGTTCTCTCTATATAATTTTAGAAATGAGACCTTTATCAGAAATACTGACTGTAAAAATGGTTTTGTAGCTTTCAGAATCCCTTCTAATCTTTTTTTCTTTGGCTTTGTGCAAAAACTTTTCATTTTAGTGTATTCAAAATCATGCATTTTTCATTTCATAATGTTCTCTATCTCTTGTTTACTCATAAATTCTTCCCTTCTCCATAGATCTGACAAATAAACTATTCCTTGCTTTCCTAGTTTGCTTATATTATCAGTCTTTATATTTAAATAATGCACCTATTTTGACTTCATCCTGGTATGGGGTGTAACATGCTGATCTATGCCCAATTTCTGCCGTTCTATTTTCTGGTTTTCCCAGCAGTTTTTGTTAAACAGTGAGTTCTTATCCCAGAAGCTGGAGTCTCTGATTTATCAAATAGTAGACTACGATAGTCAGTAACTTTTGTGTCTTGTATACCTAATGTATTCCACTGATCCACCAGTCTATTTCTTAACTAGCACCAAGTGGTTTTGAAGATTGCTGCTTTATAATACAATCTAAGATCTGGTATAGGTAGATCATGTTCCATTAAATTTGTTTTTATTATTTCCATTGATATTCTGGACCTTTTGTTTTTCTAGATGAACTTTGATATTACTTTTTCTAGCTATATAAAATAATTTTTGGTGGTTTGATTGGGATCACACTTATACCAGTTTAGGTAGAATTGTCATTTTTATTAGTTTGGCCTCCCCACGAGGAACTGATATTTTTTCCAGTTATTTAGAGCTGATTTTATTTGTGTGAAAAGTGATTTGTAATTGTGGTCATATAGTTTCTGGGTTTGTTTTGGCAGGTAGATTGCCAAATATTTTATCATGTCTAGAATACTTTAAATGGAGTTTCTCTTTCTATCTCTTGCTGTTGGGTTTTATTAGTAATACACAGAAATGAAAAAAGTGGGTTTATTTTATACTCTGCAACTTTACTAAATTTGTTTATTATTTCAAGTAGTTTTTTTATCTGAATCTCTAGGATTTTCTAAATATATCATCATACCATCTGTGAAGATTGATAGCTTTGTTTCTTCTTTGACTATTTTAATTCCTTCAATTTATTTTTATTCTCTTATTGGTAAAGCTAACACTTCTAGTACAATATTGAGTAACAGTGGTAATTATGTACATCATTGTTTTATTCCCTGAACTTACTGGAAATACTTCTAGCCTATCCTTATTACATATAATGCTTGTTGATGGTTTCAGATAGATGTTACTTATAATTTGAAGGAAGACTCTGTTTATTCCTATTCTCTCTGGTATTTTTAATAGGAATTGGTGTTGAATTTTGTCAAATGCTTTTTCTGCACCTATTGAAATAATATGATTTCTATTAGTTTTGTTGTTGATATGATCAATTACGCTGATAATTTTGCTAATATTAAACCAGCCCTATATCTTTGGTATAAATCCTACCTGTCATTGTGTATTATCCTCAAGATAAGTTGTTGTTATCTCATTGCTAATATTTTATTTAAATTTTTTACATCTATCTATATTAAAGTAAGTGGTTTGTAAATATCTTTCTCTGTTTTGGCTCTTCCTGGTTTAGGTATCAGCACCATATCATTAAAAAATATTGGTAGGACTTCTCTTATTTTCCCAAATAGTTTACATATCATTGGAATGAATTGTTCTTTAAATGTTTAATAGAATTCACTTGTAAATCCATCTGGCTCTGGAGAATTTTTCATAAGGAGTTCATTGAGGGCTTGCTCAATATTTTTTTCTTCCTTTTCTGAAATGATTACTTAAATATTTTATTTCCTCTTCTGTTAATCTTGGCAATTTATATTTTTTTCAAATAATTATCCATTTTACTAAGATTGTCTACTTTATTGGCATACAGTTGGGCAAAAGATCCTAATTATTATTTTGATTCCCTTTTCATTGGTGGTAAATTCACCCTTTTAATTTTTTATCCTGCTAATTTGATTTTCTTCTTTCTTTTTTAAAATCAAATTAACCCAAGGCTTATATATTGTATTGTTTTAAAAAATAAAACCACCTGTTAATTTTATTGAATACCTTAATAGTTTACTCAATTACAATTTTATTAACCTCGCCTTTGATTTTCATAGTTGCTAATCTGGTATTTAATTGAGGATTTTTAATTTGCTTTTTTTCTAGTTTTTTTAGTTGTATGCCCAATTCATTGATATCTTCTTTCTCTATTTTATTCATATAAGCTTTTAGAGATATAAAACCTCCACAAAGAACTATATTCACTGCATCACATAAGTTTTGGTATGTTGTCTCATTATTGTCATTCTCTTGAATGAAGTTATTGATTGCTTCTGTCTCTTGTTGTTTGACCCATTCATTCTTTAGGATTAGATTATTTAGTCTCCAATTAATTTTTAGTCTATCTTTCCATGGCCCTTTATTGCATGTAATTTTTATTGCATCATGATCTGAAAAGGATGCACTTAATAGTTCTGGCCTCCTGTATTGGATTGTGAAGATTTTATGCCTAATAGGTGGTCAATTTTTGTGTAGGTGTCATGTACCACTGAGAAAAAATGCACATTTCTTTCTATCCCCACTCAGTTTTCTCCAGAAGTCAACTACATCTAACTTTTCTAAAATTCTATTCATCTCCTTTTTTCTTTTGTGGTTAGATTTATCTAGTTCTGAGAGGGGGAGAATGAAGTCCCCCACTAGTACAGTTTTGCTGTTTTTTTCTTCCTGTAACTTCCTTAACTTTTCCTCTAAGAATTTGGATGCCATACCATTTGTTGATGTGTAATGGTATTACTTCATTGTCTATGGTACCTTTTAGTTGGATGTAATTTACTTCCTTATCTCTTTTAATTAGATCTATTTTTGCTTTTCCTTTGTCTGAGATCAGGATTGATAACCTTGCTTTATTTTTCCTTCTGCTGAAGCATAATATATTCTACACCAGTCTGTTACCTTTAACTTTTGTGTATCCCCACGTTTCTTGTAAACAGTATATTGTAGGATTATGACTCTTAATCCACTGTGCTGTTGTTTCCATTTAAGGGAGAGTTCATCCCACTCACATTCACAGTTATGATTACTCTCTGTGTCTTTCTCTCCATCCAATTTTCCAACTTGTTTATGCTTGTCTCTCTCCTTTCTCCCTTTTCCTCCTCACTAGAGTTTTGCTTTCAACCACCACCTCCCTTAGTCTGCCCTCCCTTCTGTCAGTCCCCTTCCTTTTCATTCCCTTTATCCTTACTACTTCTTCCTTCTTTTCTATCCACCTCATCTTCTTTCTTTCCCCTTTCCTCTCCTACTTCCTAGAGAGTAAATTAGATTTTATAGCTAACTGATTATGTTATTCCCATTTTGAGCTAAATCTGATGAGAGCAAGGTTCAAACAATGCTCATCTCCCTCCTTCTTTTCCTCTGCTGTGATAGGTTTTTGTTCCTTTTCATGTGATTTGCTGTTTTCTGCCTCCTACTTTCTTCTTCTCCCAGTAAAATCCCTTTTTACCAATTAATTAGATTTTTTATCATCACTTCAAAGTTCGCTTATACCCGCACTCTCTGTCTATGTATAGCCCTTTTAAATGGAATAATAAAAATACAGTTTTAAAGAGTTACAAGTGTCATCTTCCCTTGTAGTGATGGAAACAGTTTGCCCTTATTAATAACATGTTTTTTTCTTCCCTGCTTACTTTCTTAATGCCTCCCTTGAGTGTTGTGTTTGAAGATCCAATTTTCTGTCAGTCTTTTCAACAAGAAAGTTTGGAAGTCCCCTATTTCATTGAATGCCAGTTTCATCTCCTGAAAGACTATGCTCAGTTTCACTGATTGTAATCCAAGCTCCTTTGCCTTGTAGAATATTGTATTCCTTGCCCTCTGATCTTTTTTTATTGTTTTTAATTTGTTTTCTTGTTTGCATCATTCATTTTAATGCCATTTTTGAATTACAAATTTTCTCCCCATCTTGCCCCTGCCTCAACCCTAAAACAGCAATCATACTGTAAAGCCCCTCCCCTGCTCTGCTCTCTTACTTTCTGGTAGGGCAGGGAGGGTCTCCCTATCCCAGCCCCTGTATA
>CM053599.1:185704276-185724290 GCA_028646575.1 Pseudocheirus occidentalis
ACACACACACACACACACACACATTTATATTCCCTTCAAATATCCTCATACTGAGAAAAGTTTCATAAGTTACAATTATCATTTTTCCATGTTGGCATGTAAATAATTCAACTTTAATAAATTCCTTATGAATTCTTTTCCATGTTTACCTTCTCTTCCTTCTTGTATTTGAATGTCAATTTTTTTATTCAGTTCTGTTTTTTTTTTCATTAAGAAGGCTTGGAAGTCCTCCACCTCATTGAATGACCATATTTTCCCCTGAAACATTGCACTCACTTTTGCTGGGTAGGCTATTCTTGGTTTTAATCCTAGCTCCCTTGATCTCCTGAATATCATACTCCAGGCCTTTTGATCCCTTAATATAGAAGGTGTTAGATCATGAGTTATCCTGACTATGTTTCCACAGTATTCAAATTGTTTCTTCTTGGCCACTTGTAATATTTTCTCCTTGATCTGGGAACTCCACAACCTGGCTATAACATTCCTAGGAGTTTTCATTTTGGGGTCTTTTTCAAGAGGTGATCTTTGAATTCTTTCATGCTCTATTTTGCCCTGTGGTTCTAAAATATCAGGGCAATTGTCCTCGAGAATTTCTTGAAAGATGCTTTCTAGGTTCTTTTTCTTATCATGGCTTTCAAGTAGTCCAGCAATTTTTAAATTGTCTCTCCTCAATCTATTTTCCAGGTCAGTGTTTTTTTCAAGGAGATATTTCATATTGCCCTCAATTTTTCCATTTGTTTGGATCTGTTTAATAGTATCTTGATTTCACAAAGTCATTTGCTTTCATTTGCTACACTACAGTTGTGAAGGAATCATTCTCTTCAGAAAGCTTTTGAGATTATTTTTCCAAAACTGCAAAATCAGCTTTTTAAGTCATTCTTCTCCTCATTGGCTTGTTTGGTCCCTTTTGCCATTTGAGTTAATCTATTTTTAAGATGTTATTTTCTTCTGTCAAGTTATTGATTCTCTTTTCATGACTTTCTTGCACCATTGTCATTTCTCATCCCAATTTTTCCTCCACTTCTCTTATTTGGTTTACAAAATCCTTCTTAAGTTTGTCACCAATTACATTTTTCTTGGAAGCTTTTGGTCTGGGAATTCTGACTGTGTTGTCTTTCTCCAGTTCCATGCTTTGATCCTTTTTGTCCCCCAAAAAGGAATCTAAAGTTGGACTGCTGGACTTGCTTTGCATCCTTTCCCTGCTCCTGTTGCCCATCATTTACTTGACTTTTGGGCTCAGTAGAATTCTGCTTCCAGAGGGGAGAGCTTTGTCCCAAATCATTGTGGTTTTCACAGTTGATGGGGATATTAGGAGGCTGCCATCTCTGCAGCCCCCACCAGCTTTGGCTCAAAATCTCACACCTCTGGACCACCACCCTCAAGCAAGATCCTGATCTGGGCATGTTTAGGTAAGAGCACTTATCCTCTGAATGATTGCTTGGCCCCCCCTGCAATATGAAGACTGGGCACTCTGAAGCAGCCATGTAGTAGTGGCTGCAGGGTCTCAGCTGCTTCTCTCCCTGAAGGCAGAAGTCTAGACTCTCTCCCCCAAATTTAGCTGAGTTCCACTGACCTTTCACTAAGTCCTTGTTTCTTACGGACTGATAATTCTGGAAACTGCCACAGCTGCCAGTAATCCTCTCTCCTGAAGGCTCTAGCCATGGCTTGTTCTGGCTTCCCTAGGGCTCCAGCCAGGGATTCATTCACTACTGGTTTAGGCTCCCAGTGCACTGTGATGAGCCGCTTCTTCTCAACCTGCTGGGCTGTGTTCAGCAGGAGCTTTGTTACTCTGTAATTTTGTGGGTTCTGGAGCACTAAAATTTGTTTAGAGTTGTGTTTCTCAACCTTCCTAATGCCACGACCCTTTAATACTCATATATGGGCATATCTTCATGTAGGTAGACATGCCTGGAGATAGATAGAGGCAGTTCCTAAGACCATCAGAAATATGTGTTTTCCAATGGTCTTATGCAAACCCTGTGAAAGGGTTGTTCAACCCCCAAAAAGGTTGTGACCACACGTTGAGGACCGCTGGTTTAGAGCCATATTTTATAGGTATTTGAGGTGGTTATGGGGGGAGCCACAGAGTCCTCATGCTTCTAAGCTGCCATCTTAACTCTGCCACCCTCCCCGGCCCGTACTCTTGTAAGTCCTTGGTTCACTGTCAACGCAAATGGTATACCCTTGGCAAGAGATGGTTGGTTGCCAATAGGATACATGCCAGCTCTAAGCAACATACTTCTCAATAAAGCAGGTCTGCAAGCATAATTTGCTTCATTTAAAGAACTGGGTGAATCAGGCTTTTGGTAAGCCAAACTCAGAAGACAGATGAGGTGCTATATTTAATGGAAATAGAGTACAGAATGTTGAGGTCCTGGGTTAACAGGACTGGTATCTGTTATGCCCTTTCTGCTTGGAGGCTTTTCAACTTTTGAGAGGCCAGAAAAAAACTGTAGCAAAATCTTACTTCAACAAGAATCATGAATCAATGAACGTATCTATTATGTTTCTTGGAGGAGGGAAAGGGCAAAAAGGGTCTTTTCCTCCCACCCTCTCCCAAGTAAGTTTGTTTGTTGTTGGCTTTGTTGTTGGTGTTCTTGGTTCTTGGTTCAGGCTTGGGGCAGCCTGTCTGGGCTGCTCCTCCTAATCATGTTTCAGGATCAGCCTCTCCAACAGCTACTTGCCCAGCCTGAACCAGGGGCCTGCTTCAACATGGCACAGGGTGGTCAGGTGGTCGCCCAGGCCCTTCAGCAGTTTTCACCTCCTTGTCCAGGTAATGGCTCTCCTGGAATTTGCAGAGGTGTGGATCCCCTTGGCTTGAGCCTAGGGCTTGCAGCTTCAGGACGGCCTGATTCAGGCCCTTCTCCAGGTTCAGGGCAGCGTGCATGGCATCCAAGATGATGCCCTGCTCATCCTGGGCAGGTTTCTGCATAGCCTGGAGTAGGACAGGGCCCCTATGTTGGTTCTGGAGCATGAGGCATTTGGTGCCCTCTCATTTGTTCTTCTCCAGCTCATGGAATAAAATGCAACACCCTAGGCGGGGCAACCTTATCCAGATCTAAATGGAAACCCTGGAACAGGTAAGAGTAGGAGACTTGCAGGTACATGTTGGCCAGGCAGTTGACAGTGGCCTCTAACTCAGAGAAGTTTTGGTGGATCTGGGAGTTAGACACCAGTGGCAAAGGGAGGAGTCAGCTGGTCTAGGAGGCAGGGGATGGGAGGGCAGGCAAGGGGGAGGGGAAACAGGGGAGGAGAGATTGTGCATGTTCCAGAAGGTGAAGGAGGGGGGTCAGAAGTGGAGGGAAGGACAGAGGGGGTGGCTGGTCATGTTAGAACTTTTATTTTAATGAGAGTTACAACAGGTAGACAGATAAGTTAAAAGAATCTCAGGGAATAGAAAACACTAACAACTAACTGGATGAGAAAAAGTCTCATAGAACAGCTTGCATAGAATGATGAGAGAGAATATTGGGCTCAGAGGAAAAAAACCAACTGGTGGTCTATTTGATTTAAATATATGTGAAGGGTATGATGTTGAGTAAATAAGGAAAGAGAAACTGGAGTTACTTTGTGAAGGGCTTTACATGCCAAAATAAGGAGATTTTATTTTATCAAGGAGGACATAAGGAGCCTGTAACAGTTCTTGAATCTGAGAGAAGACAGCTTTCTATTGCAGAATTTATTCTTAGTCTAAAAGTTCAAATTTACTTTTAGAAAGTTGGAATGTATGATTTCAGAGTTGGAAAGATCCTGCACACTTATTTTATTATAGAAAAGGTTGATGTGCCCAAAGGTTACAAAGCTAGTCAGTGGCAGAACCAGCACTGAAAGTATTAAAAAATATTTTTATATTTATGGTTTTTCCTCCACATTGATAATCTCAGTGCCTTTCTCTTCAGTAAAGTTATCTTTCATTAGTTTCCTTGTTTTATTTCTTTTTCGTTTAAGAAGTAAAGAGATTTAAAAGATCAGCATCTCATATTTTAGCAATTAAGGTGAAGTGGGATTGTCTTCCTAGCCTCTTCCTATCCTTTCAGGTGTCTAATGTATTCAGCAAAATATCAAAACTGATTTCTGCTCCTTGTAAAAAAAATATTCTCTGTAAAACGTACCATTATAGTATATAAAACTCATCTAACAACTTGTGGTTCTGTTTGAAATTTCAGTGGCATTTACTTTGGGAAAAGAATTTGTTTTTGCAAATGCAGAAACAGACTCTCCATTATATAGACATTAAAACATAAACAGTTTCTTTGAGGAGACAGGCAGCCATAATAAAGCTTTAGAGAAAGAAAAAAGAAAGTCAATTATGATAAAGTGAACATTATTGGAAACAGTCATTCATTCTGGGGAAGTGCGGTTGGGGCTAGAGTGATGTACCAATTTTTTTTAAGTAATGTTAGATTAAATACAAGTATCACTGCTTAATAATTATATTTTATAAATTTGATGGCAAAGGAGAGATTGCCCTAGATTTTGCCTTTTTAATAATTTATGTTGGTTTTTATGGTTCACAAATGTTTTAAACACATTATCACATTTCAATCTCACAACTCTTTTATGGAGTAGGTTCTATAGATAATACAACCACCCTTTCTTTACACATGAAGAAATTGAGGTTCGTAAAGATTAATTGACTTACCATTCCATGATGACACAGTATGAAAATGTTGGAGCCAGGATTTCAACAAAGATGTTCAACTCCTGGTATGTAATGTTATCTCTAGTGTATACTGTCTCTTCTTATCTCATATCTAGTCTACTGTAGAGTTTGTTCCAGTTGGCTTCTCCCAGAAACCAGCTTCAGAAGAGGAAGAACGACATCTAAAAGGGAAATAAGTAAGAGAGGGAAGGTACTAGGATTAAGAGGGTTTGGGAAAGACTTCTAGTAAAAGATGAAATTTTTAATTGAGATTTAAAGGAACCCAAGGAAATCAGTATGTAGAGTTGAAGAGGGAGAACATTTCAAGCATGGAGAACATCCAGAGAAATTGTATCCTCACAATAATGCTTAGTGGTAGGGGATGTTATTATTATTTTCATTTTACAGTTGAGAAAACTGAGGCAAAGGTTAAGTGACTTGTTTAAGGTAACATAGCTGGTGACTGAGATCATATTTGAATGCAAGTTTTCTTGGCTCCACTGTGCCATTTAGCATGTAATTTTGAAAATGGGTATAATTTTGTCTCATCTTTGATTTAAAAATGCATTTAATTTTGCTCTTGTAATATTGTTAGCATATTTTGAACTATGTTAAAAAGAATGTGGTCTTCTTTAGCAATAATATGCTAAATCACATGTGCTTCCTGTTGGGCCAAAAGATGAGCACCAAATCTTGTCCCTTGAATTGCTACACTGTATCCTCTGGGTCACCAGGCTCTACTATCTATGTCCAGCTGAATACTAAGGTCTTTTAGGACAGGCCACCTGTACTGCCACTGAACACTCCCATATGTGTTGTGCCACTCATTGAGAATATGAGGTTATGGGGCAGAGCTAAGATGGCAGAAAGGAAGAAGTAGCTTCTCCAAGGTCCTCCAACAATTCTGTTGCTAAAGGCTAAAAAGTGAATTTGAACGGATTTAAGAGTGACAGAACCCATTGGGAGATGGAGCATGGCAGATTCCCAGCCAAGGAAAGTGCCAACTCAGGTCTGGGCAAGGAAAACATGGAACACTCAGGAGTAGCACTAGTGTGGAGCTGAGAGCAGAGTAGGGCAGACTGAGAAGAAGTCATAGCCAGCCAGCACACTTACCCAGCCAGAGGGGTTTACAGCTGTCCCACCACAGGACAGAGGATCATCAAACTGGGTAGGAAAAAACTCGGGTCCCACAGCAGGCTCATCAGCTTTTCCTGGGGCAACCTGGATGTTTAAAATTATACACCCAAACTTCCAGAAGCCAAGATGGAGGAATAAAGACCCAGAAAAGTTTAGAGTTAAATGCCCCACACAGAGTAAAATCTTGAATTAGTGGAAACAGCCTCAGGCTTGGGCATTGCTGAGGAAAAGGGAAGGAAGACAGTAGGGAGTCTAAACCCAGGAAGGTGGAACCAGCAGGCCCTAAGAACAAAAGCCCAGGTGTGCTTTAGCACCACCTGGCCAATCAGCTACTGAAACTGCTTGAGCTGTAACCCAGAGACAAAGAAGCAGAAACCTGAAGGAGCAAGACCACCCCACCCCAATGTTACTCTATAAGCTTCAGTGTAACTCAGGGGAATCATTGAGAGTCCTGGTCTTGGCCTCAGTCTACACACTCAGAGCCTACAGCTACCAAACCCCTACCTCCCAGGCTGAGAAGCTCAATATATCGGCACCCCAGAAGTGGATATCCACTCTAAAAATCCAGGACATAGGCGCTCAAAATGGGGAAGAAAGAAACTGCAAAGGCTAGGGCCATCAAATCTTTTAGAGTGAGCAAGAACAACCAGATTCAGAAGGCAACACAGACTCTATACTCACACTAGAGACCACAGAAGGAAATGTGAATTGGTCTCAAGCCCAAAGAGCATTCTTGGAGGATCACAAAATATATTTTAAAAATGAAATTAGAGAGGCAGGAGATAAATTTAGATCTACAGTGACCAAATTAGAAAAAAAAACTCATTGAGGAAAACAAATCTTTAAAAAGTAAAGTTGGAGAACTAGGACAGGAGGTCCAAAATCTAACCAGAGAAAACACCTCCCTAAAAATGAAAAATGAACATATGGAAAAGGAATTCCAAAAACTAATTGAGGAAAATAATCCACAAAAAAGTAGGATCAGACAAATTGAAGCCAAGGACTCTATGATGCAAAAAGAGTCAGTCAAACAAAACATAAAGATTCAAAAATTAGAAGAAAGTGCAAAATATCTCACTCGAAAAAAACAACTGATCTGGAAAACAGATCCAGGAGAAATAATCTAAGAATTATTGGCTTACCAGAAAGCCATGATGAAAAAATCAGCCCAGACAGTATCCTCCAAGAGACTGTCAAAGAAAACTATCCTGAGATCTTAGAATCAGAAAGAGGAACGATTATTGAAAGAATTCACCAATCTCCTCCTGAAAGAGATCCCAAAGTGAAAACTCCAAAAAATATAGTAGCCAAATTCCAGAGCTACAAGATCAAGGTGAAAAAACTGAAGGCAGACAAAAAGAAACAATTCAAATATCGTGGAACTACAGTCAGGATTACACAGGATTTAGCAGCTGCTACATTAAAAGATAGGAGGTAGGGGCGGCTAGGTGGCGCAGTGAATAGAGCACTGGCCCTGGAATCAGGAGTACCTGAGTTCAAATCCGGCCTCAGACACTTAACACAAAAAACTAGCCGTGTGACCTTGGGCAAGTTACTTAACCCCAACTGCCCTCCAAAAAGAAAAAAAAAGATAGGAGGTAATGGAATTTGATATTTCATAAAGCAAAAGAGCTAGGACTGCAGCCAAGGATCAATTACCCAGCAAGACTGAGCATATTCTTTCAGGCAAGGAGATTGTCATTTAATGAAATAAAGGACTTCCAGACTTTTCCTTATGAAAAAGCCTGAGCTCAATGGAAAATTCAATATCCACTTACAAGATCCAAGAAAGACATAAAAAGGTAAACAAGGAAAACATACACTCACCCATACACATACACACAGAGATGCTCTAACATGCACATAATTTGGGACTCAATAAGAGCAAACTGTTTACATTCCTTTATGAGAAGCAGATAAATTATGCCACAAGAAGAGGCATAAAAACATACTAAAGTGGAGGGGTGGGAAGGAAGGAGATGAGCATCATATGATCGTTACTCTCATTTGTTCTGGTTAAAAGAGGGATCAATACAAATGACTAAGTTTATATTCTAACATGAAAATACACTAAAATTCATAACAATAGAGGGGAAAGAGGGAGGGTGAGGAGCACTGTATGAAATTTACTGGCATTGGTTTGGGTTCAAGGAGGAAATAACACTCTGTTAAGAATAAAAAAATCTTTTGTGCCCTATAGGCAGTAGGACGGACAAGAGGGGAGGGGAGGAAGAAGGGGAGGATACTCAGTAGGGAGGGAAAGAGTAGCCAAGGGAAAGGGTAAGTAAAGAGGGGGGAAAACAGGGATGGAATATTGAGGGGGGTGGTGGTCAAAAGGAAAATTCTTAAAGCGGGGAAGGGAAAAGGAAGACATAAAGATGTAAATAGGGAAGGGACTAAGATGGAGGGAAAGTCAAAGATAGTAATCGTAACTGTGAATGTGAATGGGATGAACTCTCCATAAAATAGAGGCAGAGAGCAGAATGGATTAAAAACCACAATCCTACAATATGCTGTCTACATGAAACACATTTGAAACAAGGAGTTATGCACAGGGTGAAGGTAAAAGGATGGAATAGAATATATCATGCCTCAGTAAAAGTGAAAAAAGTAGGGGTAGCAATCCTTATCTCAGTTAAAGCAAAAGCTAAAATAGATCTAATTAAAAGGGATAAGGAAGGAAACTACATCCTGCTAAAAGGCACTATCAAGAATGAAGTAATATCATTACTTAACATATATGCACCAAGCATTATAGCCTCCAAATTCCTAGAGGAAAAGTCAAAGGAATTAGTGGAGGAAATAGATAGCAAAACTATACTAGTGGGGGACCTCAATCTCCCCCTCTCTGAACATATTTTGCCCAACTGTATGCACATAAATTTGACAATCTTAGTGAAATGGATTAATATTTACAAAAATATAAGTTGCCCATGCTAACTGAAGAGGAAGTAAATTACTTAAACAACCCCATCTCAGAAAAAGAAATTGAACAAGCTATCAGAGGTACTCCCTAGGAAAAAATCCCCAGCTCTGGATGGATTCACTAGTGAATTCTATCAAGCATTTAAAGATCAATTGATCCCAATATTCTACAAACTATTTAGGAAAATTGGTGAGGAAGGAGTCCTACCAAATGCTTTTCATGATACAAATATGGTTCTAATACCTAAATCAGGGAGAGACAAAACGGAGAAAGAAAATCATAGACCAATCTCCCTCATGAATGTATACGCAAAAATCTTAAA
This sequence comes from Pseudocheirus occidentalis, assembly GCA_028646575.1. Classification (NCBI taxonomy): domain Eukaryota; kingdom Metazoa; phylum Chordata; class Mammalia; order Diprotodontia; family Pseudocheiridae; genus Pseudocheirus; species Pseudocheirus occidentalis. Next base: position 185,713,304 of record CM053599.1, read on the forward strand.
TAAAATATTAGCAAAAAGACTACAGCAACTTATAACTAGGATAATACACTTTGATGAGTTTGGATTTATTCCACAAATGCAAGGAGGTTCAATATTAGGAAAACCATCAGTATCATTGTTCATATCAACAATAAAATTAGCAGAAGCCATATGATTATTGTCTCAATAGATGCAGAAAAAGCATTTGACAAAATACAACATCCATTCCTATTAATAACACTAGAAAGTATAGGAATAAATGGAATTTTCCTTAGAATAATAGGTAGCATCAACTTAAAACCATCAGCAATTATTACATGCAATGGGGATGAAGTAGAAGCATTTCCAATAAGATCAGGGGTTAAAAAGGATGTCCACTATCACTGCTCTTATTCAATCTGGTACTAGAAATGTTAGCAGTAGCAATTAGAGAAGAAAAAGAATTCAAAGGAATCAAATTAGGCAAAGAAGAGACTAAGCTATCACTCTTAGCAGATGACATGATGATATGCTTGGAGAATCCTAGAGAATCAAGTAAAAAAAAACTTCCTGAGACAATAAATAAATTTAACAAAGTTGCAGGATATAAAATAAACCAACATAAATCCTCAGCATTCCTATATATTTCCAATGAAGTCCAACAGCAAGAGATAGTTAGAGAAACCCCATTTAAAGTTACTGTAGACTTTATAAAATATTTGGGATTCCACCTGCCAAAACAAACCCAGTACCTTTAGGAACACAACTACAAAACACTTTTCACACAAATAAAATCAGATCTCTCTAAGTGGAAAAACATCAATTGTTCATGGCTGGGTAGAGCTAATATAATAAAAATGACAATTTTACCTAAATTAAATTACATATTTAGTGCTATACCAATCAATCTACCAAAAATTACTTTATAGAACTAGAAAAAATACTGACAAAATTCATTTGGAAGAACAAAAATTCCAGAATATCAAGGAAATTAATGAAAAGAAATGCTAGGAAGGTGGCCTAGCTGTACCATATTTTAATCTCTATTATAAAGCAGCAGTCCTCAAAACTGCCTGGTACTGGCTAAGGAATAGAGTAGTGGATCAACAGAATATATTGGGTACAAAATCCTCAGTAGTCAATGACTATAATAATATCCTGTTTGATAAGCCCAACGACCCCAGTTTCTGGGTTAAGAATTCACTATTTGACAAAAAATGCTGAGAAAATTGGAATATACTATGGCAGAAACTGGGCATAGATCATCATCCAACACTGTGCACCACAGTCAGGTCTAAATGGTGCATTATCTAGGTATAAAGGCTGATACTGTAAATAATCTGGAGAAGCAAGGAATAGTTTACCTGTCAGATTTATGGAGTAGGGAAGACTTTATGACCAAAGAAGAGTTGGAGAGCATTATAAAATGCAAAATGGATAATCTTGATTACATTAAATTGAAATGTTTCTGTACAAACAAAGCCAATGTAACCAAGATTAAGAGGGAAGTGGAAAATTGGGAAAGAATATTTACAACCAGTATCTCTGATAAAGATCTCATTTCTAAAATATACAGGTAATTAAGTAAAATTTATAAGACTACGAGTCATTTGCCAATTGATAAATGGTCAAAGGATATGAACAGGCAGTTTTCAGAGGCAGAAATTAAAGCTATCTTTAAGCATATGGAAAAATGTTCTAAGTCAGTATTGATTCAAGAAATGCAAATCAAAACAACTTTGTGGTACTACATCTCACTGGTCAGTTTGGCTAAGATGACAGAACAGGAAAATGACAAGTGCTGGAGAGGATGTGGAAAAATTGGAACTCTAATGCATTGTTGGAACTGTGAACTGTTACAACCATTCTGGATGGCAATCTGGAACTATTCCCAATGGGCTATAAATAATTGCATACCCTTTGACCCAATAATATCACTCTTGGGATTGTATCCCAAAGAGATCACAGAAGTGGGAAAAGGACCCATATGTACAAAAATATTTATTGTAGCTTTTTTTCTGGTGGCAAAAAACTGGAAATTTAAGGGATGCCCATTAATTGGGGAATGGCTGAACAAGTTATGGTATGTGAATGTAATGGAATACTACTGTGCTATAAGAAATGGGAAGGAAATGGATTTCATAATTACCTGGAGAGGCTTATGCAAATTGATACTGAGTGAGAAGAGCAGAACCAGGACAAATTTGTACACAGTCACAGACACATCATATCTTTGATAACCTACCTTGATAAACTGGACTCTTCTCAGCAACGCACATTAAAAGACAACTCTACAAGTCCCAGAATGGAAGGAGCTATCTATATTCAGAGTGATCTAGAAAGATCAGAGTTTAAATGGAGACTGAAGCAATACATGCTATCGTTCTTTTCTATGTTTGGTTTTATTTCTTTTTTCTCATTGTTCACTCCATTGGTTACAACACTTCTGTACAACAAGAATATTGTACAATGTGAAAAAGGTTGCAGATCCTATACATGATTGTATGCTACCATAGAGAAGTGGGGAAAGTATGGGGAGAAAATCTAAAACTCAAGTGATTCTGGAACTGAATCTTGTAAACTAAAAGTAAACAAATAAGTCAATATTTTTTAAAAAGAGAGAATATGAGCTTATTAGGATCAGGGTCTTCTCCATTTCTTTTTTTATATTTGTAGTCCCAGACCTTAGCAAATAATTTGCCTAATAGTAAGTGTTTTGCTTTTTGGAGGGGGGAAGGTAGGGCAATTGGGGTTAAATGACTTGCTCAAAGTCACATGGCCAATTTTGTGTTAAGTGTCTGAGGCCGGATTTGAACTCAGGTCCTCCTCACTTTAGGGCTGGTGTTCTATTCACTGTGCCACCTAGCTGCCTCCAGTCTTGTTTTTAAATGTGAGTAAAATAAGGCCACTATCCAGGTAATACAGACCAATATACTCTGCAACAATTTTCTGTAGATTTCAAGGGTGTTTTATAGACCTAAAATGATAAAGATTTCTGCGTCATTTTCTGCCTTATTTTATAAAATTTTTCAATTTCAATGAATTTTGCAATTCATTGAAGAAAAGATCAGTAATCCATTTTGATCAATTATGCTCTTTTCTCTTTCACTGTTAAATTATTGAAACAGTTGTGTGTGTTTAATCTCTGGTATATATTTTCTTTTTTTAATGTTAATACTGTTTATTTAGTTTGGAAAACATTTTTAGCATTCTAAACATGCAAAAAATCATGTGTGTGTGTGTGTGTGTGTGTGTGTGTGTGTGTGTGTGTAACCAGGATGGCAAAGTATACCAACATCCCTTCCAAACAACATTAAAATAGTTCCTCAAATTGAATTCTGGAGTATTCACAGTGTTAGAGTGAACTATTCTTCAAGCCCATGACCTACTAGGAGATCAGAAACAGAAATCTGTGATATGGGGATAGAGGCTGGCCAGGAGCCCAAATGAATGTAACAATAACCGTTGGACGAAATGGTGACAACAAAAACAGCATTGTCTTTGGGAGTTTTCAAGCCAGAAACAGGAAGAGGACCTGAGAACTGGTTAGAAAGATATTTCAAGGTATTACTGTTCTAGTACTGGATACAGGACCAGATGCTGTTTTGCAACTCCATTGTTTATATCCATTTCTGGGCCAGAGTTTAAGGACAGAAAAGAGCATATTTAAAAAAAAATTGGAGGGAGGAAGGCAAGGCAACTGGGGTTAAGTGAATTACCCAAGGTCACACAGTAAGTGTCAAGTGTCTGAGGTCAAATTTGAACTCAAGTCCAGGTCTAGTGCTCTATTTACTGTGTCATCTAGCTGCCCTAAGAAAGAAACATTTTGGTCATGAGGGCTAGTAGAAGCCCTAAGGAGAAGTATCACTTCTGGATCAAAGGATTACCTACCCTGAGGAACAGTATAATTTCTGGTCCCAAAAGAGGAATACCCTAAGGAGCAGTCTTTCAAAGCATCAGAGACTGTTCCTGGATAAGTATTAGAGTGAGAACCAAGAAAGCAGTGACCACACATCTCCCCAGATCACACCATTTTAGAAGCATCAAAAACTTCCAAAGCCCTAGAATTAGCCCTGAAAACAACAATACAAAAATGCCTAAAGCTTGAGACTATAGCTCCACGCACGACTCCCACGTCAAGAATTGTATCCAACAGTAACATAAAACCCCAAATCAAGAAATGGGGGGGGGGAATGAGCAAACAACAAAAACTAAAAAGAAACTGACCATAAAATGTTACTGAGGTGACAGGGAAATTCAAGATAACAAACTCAGAAGACAGTGAAGTCAAAACAGCTACAAGCAAAGCATCAAAGAAAAATATATATGTTTAATACAACTCTATCCAAAATTCATTGAAGAGCTAAAAACTAATCTTTAAAATTAAATGAGTGATAGAGGAAAAAAATAAGCAAATGAAAACAAAGGAAGAAAATTATGAAAATACAATTATCAGCTTGGTAAAAGAGGTACCTGAGATGACTAAAAATGGAATGACTTGCTAAGGTGGCAGCAATATTCTAACCCTTACCTCCATGAGAGTGAGGCTAGTTTTTCCTTAAAAAGGTATTGAAGCTATTGTAAAGATTTGATTGTCACAGAAGAGTAAGACCCAGGTTGTTGGCATTTTCCTTATCACTTGGGTATCAAATGACCTGGAGGAACTCTAGTTGTTCTCTGGTGCTTGGTAGGTAGACCACAACAGACAACTCATGAAGAGGAGCCTTACTTAATTTAATTATCTAGGAGTTTCCCCAATGCATACTCTTGTTAAATATTGTTCTCTTGTTATGACTGTATAGATCTCCTTTTATTTTTTGTTTCACTCCAGTATCAAATATAGGCAAACAAGGGACTGTCTTGAGTCAGACCCGGATCTGATCATATTTCCAGAGAAATAGTGACTTGCCTTTTTTTGGAGGCCTTAGGACAGAAGCTACCTGCTCTTAACCTGTCTGGATGTTATAGTGGAGATGCTTTTTGTATATGGTTTGCACTAAATGACTTCCAGGCTCCTTTACAACTCTCAAATTCTTTGATTCTCTCTCCTGTCCTGCTATAGCTAATGAGGTATGCCATGCACAGTAAGCTCTTAATAAATCTTTGCTGAATGAATGTGCATGGCATACTATGTATGACAGAGAGAATGTCATCCATAACACAGAATTTCTAAACTGATGATTACAATTTCAAGATGAACAAAACTATTAATCACACTTATAAACAAAAGTCTAAGACAATCTTGGGCCTTCAGCTTATTCATTCCATGATCTATTATTATATTTCTGACTTAGATAGGACTTCCAAGAATGAAGTCTTGCTGAAAGTTGTAAATGGCTTATCTATAAGTCACCTTAATTATTATTGGAGTTTAATAATATTGTCTTTTAGCTCTCATGTTCATTTCCCAATACCAAGAATCTACCATATCAAAAAATTCCGTAGACCATGGAAAGATAATAAAGCAGTATAGTGACATTTTCTCAAAGAGCTTTTTTGATGACTGATCTGGTAAATCTCAAAGCCTCATCATTTTTCTTTAATGATTTGGAGGATATGGAACATGAATTATTATCCAGCTCTTCAAGGACAATCTGCTTCTACTTGAAATATAGAGGTAAGGAAATAGGTAATTTCTCATCACATGGTATATGTAGTGAAGTAGTTGATATACTGGGAAAGAGACTTGTTCCAGATTCAACTTCCCTGAATCTCTTCAGTTTCAAATAAATTGGCCAAAATAGATTGTTCTAACATTTCAGAATGATATGGTATGATATTTGGTCTCTGGCAAGTAGGTAGTAATAAGGTGCTTAGCATCTGAAATGACAAGTAAAAACATGGCATATAACCATTTTCTTTTTCTATGGATGGTTTGATTGATTTAGAGGGCATGAAATAGATATGTTTACAGTCAATAGAACCCAAGGATGATGAAAACAGCACAAATACGTGCCATAAACCTAACAATTGCTCTCCCTGCTGCATTTTTATGGGAGAGCTAATAGAATGACTATTTCTCTTGAGAAAAAAGAAAACTCAGAAAAATTGAAATGGCTTACTAGAGTTGGCTGCCTGCTAAAATTTAGCATCTGCTGTTGTATTGACAGTTTACAGCTGCTGGATATATACATATGTGTGTGTGTGTGTGTGTGTGTGCGTGTATACGTATACATATATATTTAAATGTTATCTTCTCCTACATAAAATAATCTGTTTGAAGACAGTTTTTTTGTTATGATTATTATTTTCTTCATAGATTAGAGGCATCTAAGTAGCATACTGGATTTAGTGTTAGACTTTGAGTAAGAAAGACCTCATTTCAAATCTTGCCTCAGACATCTGTGTGACCCTAGACAGATCACTTAACCTTTCTCAGCTTCAGTTTTCTCAGTTTTAAAATGGGGACAATAATAGAACCAATGTCACAGGATTATGGAAAGGATTAGATGAGGCAACATATGAAAAATACTTCACAGACATTAAAATGCTATAAATGCTACATTATTGTTGCTGTTGTTATTGTTATTATTATATTTATTTCTACCTCTTATACTGAACACAATAACAGAGATGTTGTTGACTTGTTTATTGATCGATTGATTAACAGAGACCTGCAACCTAATGACTTTCACAGAGATTTTTTTTCATTACTCACTGTATAACCAGAAAGTAGTTTGATAATTCAGCTGGTTTCATTATTCTTTACATATGGAGAATGGCATGATAATGATCACAGGGACCAATCACATTGGCTTTCCAGTGACAAAAGAGACATGCCTGAAACTTCATTGATCTAGAGATATTTATTTTTGCTGATAATAGTGCTCATTGCTGGGTAGTGTCATGGGTAGAGCAAGAGCCTAGATGATAACACCATTCAGGAAGTTTCAAAAGATATGAAATACAAACAAAAAAGATATAAATGCATGTAAAATATTTCTTGTTTTTTCAGGAATCTTCAGTCGGTTGGCTCACAACTATCTCTAGTTGAAATTAAAAATACATAATACAATAACTCCACAAAAACTTATGAGGGTCATGGATATGTATGTATATATGTATATATAGCCACATATACAAGCATACACATATATGTAATAAGAATTTTATTTCAGAAAAAAACCCATCACCCTGTTGCCAACCTGCCAACAATTAGTTATCCAGTATATAAATATACATACATGCAGCCATGTGTGTACAAATGCATCCATATATAAAAAATAATATATGCATACATATAGATACACATGTTACATATATTTATGTATACACAAATAAAAGCATATACCCATACATGAATATGGGGCAGTTAGATGGTGTAGTCTTAGAGCATTGAGTCTGAAGACAAGAAGACCTGAGTTAAAATACTACTTCATACACTTATTGGAGATAGGGGCTCAGTGGATAGAGTTTTGGGTCTAGTGTCAAGAAGACCTGAGTTCAAATTCAGTCTCAGTTACTATCTTTGTGATCCTGGGCAAGTCACTTAATCTCTGTTTGCCTCAATCCACTGGAAAAAGAAATGGTAAAGCACTCCAATATCTTTTCCAAGAAAATCTGATGGACAATATTGGCATGCTATGGTTGACAGAGTTGGGCATGACTGGATAGCAAAACAACAATAATATATGCATAGACTTCAATTGTCTCTTAGCAGACAATTTCATAATTTATTTATTTTAATTGGGTGGGGGTGCTGACTCTAGAACATCAAAGGTTATATTAGTGTATTACAAATTCTAACAGATTCTACCAAATTTGAAGAATTGTATCTCAGTCCCTCTCCTCAGGGGATTTACATTCTACCTTGTTTTATTCTCTATCACTGAGGGAAGGTACTCTTTCCTAAAAAATAAATGATTCTTTAAATATTAAAATGTATTTTGTTTTAATGGAAAAGACTAACTCTAAACCTTTGTTAAAATTGTCTTTCTTTCTTCTATGTGCTCAAAGGTAGAGTCTCCTTTTGTGAAGCCCTCCAACTCACTATTCACATTCACAGTTTTGGTCACCAAAGAGTGCTCTCTCTAGGTTCTAACATACATTTGTGAATCTTCACTTCTGCTATTTCAATTCACATGAAGCTCTACCAGAGGGGAAATATCTTTACTGGGCAGATTGCTCACCTAGACTGCCAGAGTTTGCCCCTCTTTTCAGAGTGACTCCTGATTGCAAAGGCTGAATCTCTCTGGAGTTTATAGCCATTTCTCCTCTCTGTTTTTAGAAGTCCTGCTCCTAAGAACTGTTTTGAATTTTTAGTAACTTCCTTTCTTTATCACTATCTGTCTGGAATGTGTATCTCTGCTCCCTCAAAAGTTCTTTAGATTCTCTTAAATCAACTCTCCAACTGCTGAATATCTTCTAAGTGAACAGCTCCACTTACAGACATCGTAGCCATGGGGAAATGAAGAGAGAACCCTTCCCTCCCAGTCTGATGAAGAGGTGAATAGAAGGATTATTCCCTGACTGTTGACTGTCCCTTGGATTACTTCAAACTCTCCAACTGTGTTAACTGTCTCTAGGGCTCAGTTGTGTAAAATGCTGCAGTGCTAAGACCTATGATTATTTGTCCAAATTTATTACTCACTTCTGGCTTTATTAGAAAGAGATGCTCATGAAAATATTTGACTTATGAAGAAGAGCTTATTATTGGATCCCAGATCAGAATATTTTTTTTCAGAATAGAAGTCAACACTAAGGAGACATTCTTGATAATGAAAACTATATCTCATTTACTACTCCACTTGCACTTGCTGTTATAAGTAGGGTCATCAGAATCTGGCTTCTACTCCAAGGTTCTATGATGTACCTGATGAGTACTTACTCTTAACATTATATATTTAAGAGCACCTTTTGGTTTCTTCCACTTAATAATGAGCTAGTAGACATCGTTACTTTTTTTTTGCTTTTTGGAGGGCAGTTGGGGTTAAGTGACTTGCCCAACATCACACGGCTAGTTTGTGTGTGTGTGTGTGTGTGTGTGTTTGTGTGTGTGTTAAGTGTCTGAGGCCAGATTTGAACTCAGGTACTCCTGACTCCAGGGCTGGTGCTCTATTTACTGCACAAGCTAGCTGCCCCATAATTACTTCTTAGCAAAGATGTTTACTTAGATGTCATGTTAAGAAAAAAAAGTAGTTATAGAATGTTCCCCTAGAAACACAAGATGCCCTCTTTTACAAGACACATAACACCCATGTCAAAAATAGGTTCAGAGTACAATGGTAGGTGATGTATAGTTGTAGGAAATACATATAGCTGAGGCAACTCCTTTCGGTCCTTCAGAGCTCTGGTACATTTTCTTTCTTAGTAAAGTGATTACAAATCCCAATTCTAAAATTTAAGAGCTAGTCCTCTCTTGAGTCCACATGAAAATGTCTTTGCTGCCACAGATTATACTTCCTGAAGTTTCTTCCAGCCCTAAGGGATTGCCTTTCCAGATTTCTGAGTGCTTATTTCTGCTTCCTAATTTATTTTCATTCAAACTGACTTTCTAAATGGTGCTTGAAGAATCTCATTGGTGAGTCACTTTAAGGCTAGATGATGATTATAGAAAAAGATTGTTAGAGAAAAATCACCTTGAAAGGGTTATACTTCACAGTTACTCTGTGATCCTGGATTTACTTTAAAAAAAAGTTTAGGAAAGTAGTGAAAATTTTTTTTTTGCTTATTGTTTGCATTGAACCCTTCCAAATCAATAAGAGAATGTGATTCTAATTTGTAAAAGGGATATTATCGCATTACACTGTTAACATAATAATATATCATTTGTAATTTCATCCTATGATTATCTAGACTGAAGTGTGTGTGTGTGTGTGTGTGTGTTGGGGGGCAACCCAAGAATTTGGGAAATAATACCAGAAAGTGTAGTGCCAATGTGATATTTAGAGCACTCACAATCATAATAAATACCATGACTATAATTTCCATGTGGTGCTGGATGACAAAATATAACGAACTCTCTATATAAAGGACAGAACCAAAACATTTATTTAGACATCAGAAAACCAAATCCCAAAGGCAGTAAACCGATTCCATCATAATAATAAATAAGTTAACAAGTCATAACAACACAAGAGCCACAGCATTCCTTTAGCCTTTCCACAAACCAATATAAGATCAATATTTGCTCACCAACCTCTCTATGTCCTTGCCTGAGCTCCTCTCTCTCCTACTATCTCTCTAGTTCTGACTTCCAGCTTCTTGTGGCTCTGCTCTACTCTTCAGCAAAATCCTCCTACCACAGGCCCCATGTGATTACATTCAGCCTAGGGGGCAGAGTTTACTTTCAAAGCAGGGAAGGTCTTCAAATTCCTATTCTCATTCCAAAAAGTCATCAACAACCATGAATAATTTTATGATATCAAAACAAATGCATCATGTCATTTCATTGTGATCATTAGAAGAGACATTCTTCTATAGTTGATGTTTCTCAAAAGACACATTACTTTCCAATGAATGATTCTATTTCCACCATAATGTCAGAGACTATATAAAGACTATTCAATTGAGTTCCTTTGAAGTAGGGGTTTTGAGAGTTATATAGCACTGCATAATACAGTATATGTCCCAATACAATGAAAAGTCTCACACCTTCAAGACAAAAAAAAACTAATTTGACTAGGATGAAGTAAAAACAAAGTACTGATAATTATGTAGAATTTATTTTCCTTAGCTGAGGCAGCAAGCAATTCCCTCTTAAACCAAGTTTTCAGAAAACTGAATTAAGACGCCTACTGAGCAAGAAGCTTGACATTTATCTGAGGGAGGGGAGGCTCTTTGCATTTAAGTTAGTATGCCTAATCCTTTGAATATGAGTGATAACTGTAAAGCCAATCAACAGTAGATTCCTGAGAGAATACTACTGTGAACAGCTTTTAAAATTCCGATTACACAGTATTAGAGAACACTCTGTTTATTCCATTACAAATCAAGATTCAGTACAATATTTAGAGTATCAACAATTCACAATATTATATACAATATTTAGAACAAGGAAAGTCTCAATATCATATCTTATTACAGAAAG
>CM053599.1:185724790-185754547 GCA_028646575.1 Pseudocheirus occidentalis
GGACTAGAAATTTCTAAGGCAAACTTGTAGATTAATTCTTTAGTGTCTGGTTGACCAGATTAACTCTTTATCCATGTTATCAAAGATAATGTGATAAAGTGATGCAAGCAATAAATAATTATGGGAAAGACAATAATAACAATGAAACAAACCCCCAAATTTGAGGGATTAAGATAAAACAGTCCTCAGTCACAGAAAAGACGTATTGAGATCAGCCAAGGTAGCAGAGCAAGAGAAAATAGTGAAACCCAGTTCTCTCAATAATGACATGAACAAAGATTTTATTTCACCATTATACTGAATAATGAACAGAAATAAAAGGAGAAACCACAAAAGTGGGTCATCTATTAGGCACAAGATCACAAATTCAAAACAGAGGAAATTGGACAGGAGAATGGGATTGTGGTGCCAGACTTTGGGAGCAGAAAGGGGAGATTGGAATCTTTGACCCAGGCTTCAAGTGCTGGGGCCCATACTTTTGTCAGTCTTACCTTGGTAAAGTGACCTTAGACTTAATTCCTGGTAAAATAAAAGACTCCAGCACTATTACTCTGAACTGAGGGTTGGTAGGATGTTAACACTTAGACACAGGGGTAACAGTGCTTTATATGCTGTCTGATTAACCCATTAAGAATACTTCTCTAAGCCAGACCTGGGACCAAGAACAGAGATAAAACTCTGCCCTCCTGACCACAGCAGTAGGATACCAAAAGATGAACCAGGATCATAAAAGATCAGGACAGTGCTTCTAGGAGTTTGCAGACACTAGGCGTAATATGAAATCTCATTTTGCAAACAGTAAATGAGTTAAAAAAATTAAAGAATATTATAATGGTGGTTATTGTTGTTTGTTCTTTATTCTTTTTTTTTTGAGGGGGGAAGGGAGGGCAATTGTGGTTAAGTGACTTGCCCAAGGGCATACAGCTAGAAAGTATCAAGTGTCAAATGTCTAAGGCTAGATTTGAACTCATGCTCTCCTGACTCCGGAACTGGTGCTCTAATCACTACACCACCTAGCTGCCCCTGTCTTTCATTCTTTAAGAGAACCATTCCATCAGGAAGATGATGCTATGGCTTACAAATGAATTGGATTTAAGTGAAGGAGGGCTGCGCAAAGTTACCAGCCTCACTTTTTTCTCTAGTTTTCTCGGTTCAGTGGAAAATATAGACTGCACAACTGGAGATGGCTCAAATGCAGTGGGAGACTTTGGCCCTTTTAAGCCAAGGTTTTCCCCGGTCTCAATTTGACTGAGACAGCACTCATTCAGTGATTAAGGTTAGGTAAGAAATGGGGAAAAGAATGACTTCCTTTTTCTAGTAAAAAAAAAATAAAAAGTCAGTTTGGGAGGGGGTCCCCTGCATGGTTACTGGTCAAAACAGAAACAGTTGCTATTTATACTTACTCTGAGCCATCAGGGCCCAAACAATGACCAAGTAACACTTGCACTAGGACCTACTGTTGTCCAATCAATAACAGCCCTAGTAATTTTGGTTTAAGGCATGGTCCTTAAGAAAGTAACTTAGTGATCAAAATTTATGTTCCTTTGGGCAGAACATGTGTAGGTCAGGGTATGACTCCCTGTGTGGCCAGAGGGAGAGAAGAGAGGGAGAGATGGAAGGAAGTACCAAGAAAAGGAGGGAAGGAAGGAGGAAGGAAAGAAGGAAGGAATGGATGCAGGAGCTTCATTGCCCACTTGGAACTGACCAGTTGGTTCCCCAATGGACAACTACTACTATTCATAGGTTTTTGTTTGTACTTCATCCTCAAAGAGGACATCAGGAAGGTGATGTCATGACATATAAGTGACATGGATTTGAATGAGAGATGGCTCTACAAAATCACCATGATGATAGGGATTCCCAGAAGAAGAGAATAACTTTCCAATACTTACGAGAAAATCCTTAAATAAAAACACAGCTTGGACACAAGATCAATTAGAATTCCTATCAGAAATGAAGCAAATGTAAAAAAAAGTCTAAAATGAAAATTTAAATATAATGAGGATTTTAAATGAAAGAATTAAAAAAGAAATAGACACATGGAGAGAGACAGAGAATTAACCACCTCGTACAAGAAGTACAAAACGTTAGCCAAGTAAAAGACTCATTAAAAATTAGAGCGGACCAAAGAAGTTAATGACATCATGAGAAAACTTGAAATATTTGAGCAAAGTCAAAAGATTACAAAAAAGTTGAAAAAAATTATAGCTGCTCCCCCTCCCCTCCAAATTCAAGTACCCAGATAGGGAGAATTACACAAGATTTAGCAGGTACTACTTTAAAAGAGAAGAAGACATGAAACATGATATTCCAAAAGGCAAAAAATTATAAGCATATAACAAAAAATAATTTGTTATATAGCAAATTTAGCAAATTTGTTATATAGCAAGAATAGCAAAACTGAGGATAATTCAACAGGTGGGGGCAAGGGAAGGAACTTCAGTAGATGGAACACTTGACTGATTCTTTTTTTAATTAATTATTTTATTTATTTTCTTGTTTATATCACTCATTTCCAGAAGATTTTGAGCTACAAATTTTCTCCCCATCTTTCCCCTACCCCCAACCACAAAGAGAGATACCACTGTAAAGCCCTTCCCCCAATCTGCTCTCTTTTATGTCCTCCTCCAACACCCCTCTAACTTTCTTGTAGGGTAGGGTGGGTCTCTCTACCCCAGTGCCTGTAAGTAATAACTCTCTCAATCACCAGTTGCATGTAGTTAATAATAAAATTATATATATATATATATATATATATATATATATATATATATATGAACATTTAATTCTAGATTCTTTCTGTTCCTCCCTTGTCACCTGTCCCCACTGGAAGGACAAGCAATTCAATACAGGCTGCACATGTGTAATTACATGGAACATCTCCACAGTGGACAAACTGTGAAAGGCTGATTATATGTCCCTCCTTCCAATATCACCCCCCCCTTGTTCTATTCTCTACCATGTCCCTGTCCCTATCTATCTATCTATCTATCTATTTATTTTGTTATATATTCCCAATTACATTTTATTCTGGTTTTGGGTTGTGGCCATGATTACAAGGTGTAAGCATCAGAAATGAGATTTAAATTTGTATTCTAAGATTCCATAGTGATTGCTCTTTAAATTTTAAAGACATCAGCTTTATAAATCTAAAAAACTGAAACAACTATATTTTTATTTTTTAAGTAAAAGTTAAACTTTACTCAAAATATAAATTTAATGTGGCATGAAATGCATAATTATTTTTGAGGTTTTAGAACAAAGTTTATCAGTTTGTTTTTGTGCCATGGATTCCTTATAAAGCCTATGTAGTCTACTGCTTCTTCTTAGAATAATGTGTTTAGATGCATAAAATAAAATAATTAGAATAACAATAAAAGCAATTATATTGAAATATTGTTATCAAAATATATATATCTATATATTTTGAAAAGCAAGTATACTTATCCCAGATTAAGAACTCCTACATTAAGAGGTACACATGTGTATACCCTGTATATACTCAGTGAATATTAATGTATCGAATTTCAGGAAGTTTAACAATCATGGGGAATAGAGAGATAGGGTATTACTTGAATGGGAGAAGAAAAAAATAAAATGGGGGCTGAAACAAGATAGTTGAGAAGAAGGAAACAATGATGCTGAACTACCATCTATAAATCCACCAAATAGATCTACAAATCTTAATGGAAAAATCCAGAAAAAGTCATGGTGAATCTTCTGTCAAGTCTACTTTGGAATAGAAAGATAGAGAGTTCTGAAAACACTGGAGTCAAGAGCATGCATTGTGTGGCTCACTTCAGTGCACAGGGAGAGTCTAAGTATTAACACACAGAGGGTCCAGACCCATACTAGGGCACATATACACTCACATTAGGATGGTGAGATTGGGACTGGCAGCTTTGTCACCTACTGCCTAGTCCTGGCAGAATGAGAAGAGGTACTACTCACTCAGTGGGGGAGGCTCTGGGCTGGGTACTGAGAAAGGAGGAAGTTCAGAAGCCAAATACATCAGCAAAAAAATGTGAGTCAGATCTCTGGCACAAAGTAGGGTCTTTCTTCCTACATCTAGCTCAACCTGGAGAGGAATAATCACAGCAGGAAACCCATACCCAAAGGGGAGCTTAAAATTCTTCCACTTTGAATGAAAATTACCTTCCAGCTGGTAGATAGGGCAGAATCCAGCAGCAATCTACTCTATGCCAGACCCAATCCTCAAGCCTAGGTCAGGAACTTGCAGAGTTCAGCTTTTGCCCTACATCCAACCCCTTTGGGAACACTGAAAATTGGCAAATCCCTGAGCTCCTAGAATAGCACAACATTTAATATCCCAAAGCAGTAACAGAAGCAGTTCAGACCTTTCCTCCAGAAGCACTGCAGAACCAAACCCTAACACCAAATCCAAAGTCATGAAGTAAGCTAGAATGATGGAGAAACAAAAAACAATCACACCATAACAAGCTATTTGTGGTGACATAAACAAATACATAAACAAAGTAAAAAAATACTACAGAAAGAAAGAAAGAAATTATGTACTGCTAAGGCATGTTCAGGATAACACATAATTTAGAAGCTAATACTATAAAGTAATGGAAAACTTTGAAACCAGTATTCCAGAAGGCAAAGAATATGGGCTTATAGCCAAGAAAAACTTAGCCAGCAAAACTTTGTATTATACTCTAGAAGGAAAAGAAATCTTTAATGAAATAGAGAACTTCCAAGAATTCCTGATGAAAAGACCAGTGCTGCAGCAAAGCTTTGAAATTCAAGCACAGGAGCATAAGAGAAGCATAAAAAAGGTAAACATGAATGAACAATGATAAGGGACTAAACAAGGAGAAACTGCTTACACTCAAATATGGGGAAATGATGCATGTGCAACCTCTCAACCCTGCCATTCCCTGGACTCCCTAGAGGGAATCCAATTTGACAAGGCCTCGGAGTGGTTTTGTTAGATCTTGATTATCTCAAGAAAAGAATGGAAAAAGAGAAGAAAAGAAATATACTGTGGGGGAAAGGTAAGGAAAAGAAAGGAAAACTAGGAGAAATTATCTCACATAATCAGTGTATACAGGTAGTTATCTATACAAATAAAAAAGTAGAAGGTGGCTGACACTTGAAATTCATAATCATCTGAACAAGTCAAAGGAAGAATGCAAATATATGTAAAGAGATGAATAAAAACATACATTTCACTCAGTAGGAAAATAGGAGGGCAAAAGGGAGAAGGAGCTGGGGGAAGGGAGATTAAGAGAAAGGATCAGAATTAAGCAAAACAAACTAAGGATATACAAAATTGCGTATAATTCTTTCTGAGGTGGCAATGGAAGGGAATCTGAGGGACTGTCCATAATTTGGGGAATGGATGAGCAAGTTATAGTATATAAATGTGATGCAATACTACTGTGCTTCTCTTAATATGATGACCAACCAGGATTCCAGAAGATTAGTGAGGGAACATGCTGCTCTCCTACTGATAGAAAGGTGAAGAACTAAGAACGCAACCTTTTCTTTTTGGGGGGACATTGTCAAAGGGGAGATTTGTTTTGATTGGCTATATATGTATTTGCAATAGGTTTTGTTTTTCTCATTTTCTTAAGGTCCAGGGTGGTGAAGGCTAATATTAGCTGATTAAAACAAATAGAATATTTTAAGGAAGGTAAAGGGAACAATTTCTTTTAAGGAATGAGGAAATTTCAAACATGTTTGTAGACAGGGGGAAGAAGTCATTGGTGAGGGAGGCCTCAGCTGAACATTCATGAGAGTGAATGATTGCTGGATGAATGTCTTGGTGGAAAAGATAGGTATTGAAATCAAACCCTCAAGTAGCAAGATTGATCTTGGTGAGGAGTAGGGATATTTCTTATTTTGTGACAATAATGATGGATTAAACTATTGGTGATAATGCCAATAACTTTTGAGGATTAGAGGAACTGACCTAAGAGAAGGTGCCCAACAGAAGGGATCTAAGAGAAATAAACTAAATCTCATCAGTCAAAAGTTAACATTCCTTCTCAAGGACCTCAAACAACACTTTATCCATAGTTATAAAATTTTGTATTTGAATCATAATAATTTGCATTTTGTGCATATGTATACACACATAAATCATCTAGTCTTTACTAGACTTTAAAGGCCTAGATTGAAGGCATACCTGGGGCTTATGCTGACTATGTGATCCTGGTCAACTGTAGTCACTTTACATCTCAGAGTTAATGTAGACAACTCACTGAGGCCATAAGGTGCTGATCTAGCTTGCTCATTCAGTAGTTCACTTTACCAGTAAAAACATGGGTCATTCACTAACCCTTTCTCCTTGAGAGGAAGACTAAAGTGATATTGTAGAGTAGTCATTTAATAACATATATTTGTTGAAGTTTAAAGATAGAATATGCCTTCTAATGATCTCATCAAGAATCATATTATGATGCCATTTAATTACTCTTCCCAGGCCATCAAATCATTAGTTAGCTTTACACACTTCTTTAAAGAGAGTGATAGGAATCAAAATGGTAAACTTTGGTTAGTAATTCAAAGTACTTCCTCAGTTTCTACAGACATTAAATAATAAATTTAAAACCTGGATGTATAGGCATTATTCCAATAAAAAAAGCAACAACATAAAAGCCAAACCTTGATCCATCAGGTTGTGTTTGGAAGTGAAAATTGTCTTTTGGAAAATCCCTACAAAATTCTTCAATGAAGTATTTTTGCCATAAAAGACTTGATTTACCACTGAAGCAAAATCTTCCAAAGATTTGATCTTTTACATTTGAATAATAATTCAAATAAACCATTTGTTTTGGTTTTGGTTAGGATGAAGCTTCTTTCATAGTTCATATTAAATTTAGTATGAAAACTATAAAAAAATAAAACTATAAAAATAAAACTATAATAATATGTAAACTATAAAAGTATAAAAATAATTATAAAAATATAAAAATAACTATACTCATAAAAATTTAGTATGAAACCCATAAAAAAACACTCATCAATTTTTCATATTCTTTCTTCTATGATAAATTTTTCTACTGGATATTTGATTAGCAATATTAAGTCTATACATCTGGGTTAACATTCAGAATAGAAGTTGGTTAGAATTTTAGTTAGTAATTCTGACTAAATTATGGGTAACTTTCATTTTTCAAAGAGAACATTATTTACACAATCTTGCAAAAACATTCTTCTAATTAACAATTCTCCTCTAACTCATAACCCATGAATCCCAAATTGATAGAATTAATGGGGAATGTTAACTGTTTTCTGTTTAAACACTTTTTATTCTCTTATATCAAAAGAATTGTCATTAAAGAGTTTATAAATAGCCTGCAGCCAAGCTCTCAGGTAACACCAATTCCAAATGGAAATCTTTGGTGTTAGAAAACTGATAAGAACAGTCTAAATTTTGTTAAAAAGAGATTCAAAAGGAATTGAAAATAACTTGTTTCTCAGGATCCATGTCTCTTCTGAACATTCCCAAGCTTCATCCTAAGCATAAGAGTTTTATTGTATTTTCTGGAATAGCCACTTGCGGACAACAATGACAACCAAAACACTTTTATTATTCAGTCATACTTGTAAATTAAATATGACTTAAGTACTTGTAGAAATAAATATCAGTTGAAACAAGGATGTGGTAGTATGAAAAGCTAAATGACAGCTTCTGAAATTTTTACCAGTATGTCCCCAAACACACTAATTATACCCAAGCAAATAGTCCCATATGATAAGGAAATTCTAACAGGCCTCAAACCTCCTTGTCCCCATCATATATCCCTATAGGACACAGTAAATGGAACTGACTATTGCTGGTCTAAGCAGGTGAAGAGTAGATTTCATGCTGCAAAAATCATTCAGCTTTCGAAAAGGAGGAAGACTTGCTTAAAATAACTAAATAAATCTCAAATATTGGATTTTTAAAACATGTTTGAATCAATCTGTATTCCTGGTGTAATGTGGTCAAAGGCTTCAAATATCTGACTATTCAGAAAATGTGCTTGTTTTCAACTCCTAGACAACTGATTAAAAATTCTTCCCTGTTGAATCCATAAAGCTGTACTAAAGGCACTTGCATCTACATTAGGAGAGCTCTGCGGGG
The DNA here is from genome assembly GCA_028646575.1 of Pseudocheirus occidentalis. NCBI lineage: Eukaryota > Metazoa > Chordata > Mammalia > Diprotodontia > Pseudocheiridae > Pseudocheirus > Pseudocheirus occidentalis. Next base: position 185,732,889 of record CM053599.1, read on the forward strand.
AGTGACAGGGACAATCTAAAGTAGCCTCTTTTATTTCCTATTGTATTTTTCTCAATTCATGAATGAATTATGGTTTGGACAGCCATCTAGTTTTTATCAGTCTCCTAGATAATTGCACACAAGTTAATGTGCATGAAACTATGACTGTGCATTCTTATTTGAGAAACCATAAAATTTTGTCACTTTTTGTTGTTGTTGTTGATTTCTGTTTGTAGCTTATGCTTGAATATTGAAGACAATTCTGGTTAACTTACAGAAGGAGTTGATAGCCTAGAATTTATGGCAAAAACCAATACAAAATACAAGAGTGGTGTCTTTAATTTGAGCTCAAAGGGCTGTGAAATTTAGGATGCATGAAATGTGAGGTTTAAAATGGAACAAAAAACACTCTACCATCCCTAGTTTTCCAGATGAAGAAACATCATCATGATCATTTAGAGGACAACATAAAAAAAATTAAAAAGCATTAAAGTTTTTGGTGTTTATAACCTAGAGAGGCCTATGATATGATCATTCTGGTAATTTCAGACATCTTAATGACCAAGCTGAAAGCCAGTGTGATTAGTTTAATAAACTGGATGATTCTTAGTTCATATGTGTTAGCATCATAGATTTATGAGAATCATTCCATGTCTCCATCAAATAAACTACTGCCTTAATGTTCAGCTTCCTGAATCCCCAGCAAGAAATTTTATTCTGTCAATGTGGAGTATATAGGAATAAACTCCAATAACTTATTGATTTCATCACCAAGGTTTTGTCCTTTCTCTGTCCTCAATTTCATTGCTAGCATTCAAGTACAAAAAATGGCATAGGTTTTAATAAATTGACACATATGTACTGAGAAAATACTTCAAACAATATGGTTTTATGAATGCAAGTTTTAAAATTGGCTATAGCTCTACAGCTTCCCATGAGGGTAGTCAAAAGCTGTTCAATCCACTTCACATTTATCTGATTCTCTATTTGTGAATACATAAGACAAGAGAGTAACCAGGAATTATTGCATATGAGACCTCCCAATACCTCCAAAAGAGAGAAACACTGAGGAAAAAAGAGGAGAAAAGTCAGTGGAAGACAGCCAAACCTCTGCACCATTCTTGAAGTTCAGATGATCAGTGGTAGGTTCTAGGATTCTTTCTCTGGATTCTTAGTACCTGTCTCTGTCACAGGGCAACAGTGGTGGCAGAATTTAGCTTTATAGACTCCCTGTGTTATGCGGTATTGGCTCTAAACTACATCATTCTCTACCCATCTGTTAGTTCATTCTTTTTCTTCCTTCTTTCTCCATTTCTTGCTCACTTTTTTCCCTCTACCCACCAGTGCCCTTCAGACACAAGGCTGAAGAAAAACAACTCTGGGTCTAGCAGTGTGCTGGTATATGCTTTACAATTGTAATTCTGAAAAAAAATTACAGAAGATGAAATCAGATTTAATCATCATTGTTTTGTTGTTCAGTCACTCAGTCATGTCTGACTCTTTGTGATCCCATTTTTTGTTTTGTTTAGTTTTTTTGTTTGCAAAAATACTGGAATTCTTTGTTATTTCCTTCCCCAGTGGATTAAGGCAAACAGAGGATAAAAGACTCACCCAGGGACAGTGAATACTTGAAACAAGATTTGAACTCAGATCTTTCTCACTCCAGACTCAGCACTCTATTCATTGAGCAATCTCACTGCCTTATTAATTTTCATTATTAAAATTTTATTTATACTATTTTTATGTTTAGAAGTCAACAAATCAGTAAATCAAACACTGATTTGTAGATTTCACTAATTACCTAGGTATTATGTTCACACTGAAAACTTAACAACTGGTTCTTATAATCTGATTCAAACTGATCCAGTATACCCTTGTCTAGGTCATTTGCCTTTAAGAAAAATTGGAGACTTCTTAAAGATTGGATAGGGGCTTAGTTGTCCACAGGTATCTCTGTCCTTGTCTTCCCCTACTTTGAATGTGATCTTTATTAAGGAGCTCAAAATATTTGGCTACATTCTTCCCCAAGGCTAAAACATTTTGTAGTCCTCTGCAAAATCATGTACAGTAGACTTGACATCTGCTAGTACATGCTCAAGTAGCAAAATAAATATCTGCAATTAAAAGAGCAATGATTATCATCTCTGTATCCCAGATAATAGTCTCAAGGTTCCATTCTCAGCATATATACAATAAATAGTACATCCAAAAGGCATAGAAAAGTGTATAGCATCATTTTTAACATGCTGCTTCAATGATGACTTTTTAAAATAAAATACATATGATTACAAAAGATATCTATTATATCGAAGTATATTTTCTTTCTCTCTTTTTTCTCTTCCTTCCTTCCTTTCTTTCTGTCTTTCTCCATGCAACTGAGGTAGGTATCAGTGGCTTGGAGTCTGTTGAGGAAAGTATCCATAAATTTCTGCCTGCTCTTCAGGGTGTCCAATTAACTATCCAACCAACTACAATACATTCTTTCAATGAATTGTCTTTGGAGTAAATCTATTGGATTTGAACTAATCTCTAAATAGGCAACTTGCACAATCTAATTCTTAATATATTTTTGAAGTTTGCACCAAGATTGATAATACTTTTCTTTGTTTAACATTCACCCTTCTAGAGAAATATGCCATTGTGTAGGACCAGCAAAATCTGTTTCCTATTAGGTCCATGATCAAGCCAACATTTACAGTCATCACATATAGTTGTTATGTCCATAGAAGGATATGCATTGGGTAGCATGAACTGCTTACTTGCATCAGATGTGAGGTCCGTGAGAGGTGCAATATTCCATTGCACAATGCCAGTATCTGCCTTTCTCCCAATTGAAAGGTACTTTTGGGGGTCTGGCACTTGAGTCCTTTAATGCTATTGTTTTGCTTTTTGGCTTTTTACTTTTCTTAGTCTTTAAGTATTTTTTGTTCTTGCTTTAGTCCAGGGCTACTGAACCTCTCGAGTTTTGTCAGAATTCTTGTTATGTACTTATGGAGTTTTCTTTTCTTTATAGACTACAGGTATTCAAAAGTTTCTGATACTTTTCATCACACAATTCATCATATCCCTTTTAGATGCCAGCCCTGAATGCTTCTTTATGACACTTCATTTAGATTTCTTCTCATTCTTCCCCAGCAGGGGAAGTATTTTAACCCATCCAGATTCTTGTTTTGGATTTTTATCTCTCTTCTGAGATGTCTAGTAAGATTAGACTGAGTCCTCTTCACAATTGAGGTCTTCTGTTACAAAGCCCATGTCTTAACTGTGGTGATACTGTTCTGAAAAAAAAAACTCTTGGGAATGAGTCTATATTTAGGAACAGATGGTTCATTAATTCAGATGGAGAGGAAAGTATATATTTCATTATCATTATTGTTTGTGGTCATTTTAAATATTATTTCATCTATCTAAAAATATTCTTCTGGGAAGGTGTTTGCAAGATTCACAAGACATCAAAAATGATTAGTCTCTCTCTATCTCTGTCTGTCTCTGCCTGGCTGTGTCTCTTGTCTCTGTCTCTCACATCACACACACACACACACACACACACATACACACACACACACACACATTCATTAAAAACTCCTGATCTAGGAGAGCTTGCCTTATTCACAGGTGGGACTTTTTAATTTTTTTCTGTCATAGAGACTATATATTCAGCTTTACCCACAGGTAAAGCATTCATTTCTGCTACAAAGTATCTTGTCCAAGCTTCCTCTATATTTTCAATTTCTAGCTTAACTCTAAGGCAACCATATTCCCTCTTCCCTGGAACACTCCTCCTCCTTGATCAATAATTCTTAAAAAAAATTGAGGCTCTCTTTACATGGAAGTTTGTGAGCCAATTTCCAGGTGCCTCTGTTCCTTCCCAGGATTTGATCAGGCATTTTTGAATGATCAAGAATGGCTCTGATATTTCATAGATCACACCCTTCATGGATTCATCTGGCCTGGTCCCACTATGCACTATTTTACAATTCCCTAACTCTTTTACTGTTTCCTTCAGTGTTTTTTGAAATATAATCAGGTTCTACTCCAAATATTGGTAGTCCCTTTGGAATTTTAATGCTATTATATAGCAAAACATTGCACATGTAGTTTCTATTTATTGAAAAGATTGATCTGTAAAGACAGTATTTAAGTACTCACTAAAACAGCTTTAAACATTAGACATGCATTAGTCATATGCACTGAAACAGTGGAGGAATGAATTAAAATGCACAGTTAGCATCTAAGCCATAAAATAGGAATGCCATGAATAGTGACAGAAGACCACAGTCAAATACCAATGACTGGAATATAGGTAGCCATATAATTAAAGTGAGAATACAATCAGCAGAAGCATATAGGTTTAGCAAATATTAATGTATGATACTGTTAACAGCATTAATTATAAGCTTTCATATTTATCTTCATCATGAATGCTTTGGATTGAATGTGACTGAGGGAAATATATGAAGATCAGAACACAAAAACAGAACAAAAATAATCCAAGCAGAAACAGGATTTTCAAAATTAGACAGTAAATTTCAATAATAAAAGAACTTCTTAAATAAAATAGCATGAAAAGCTGAGGTAGCTTCAACTCAATTTATAAAAAGTTTCCAAAGAAAATAAAACTAGTAACTAGTATATAAATATATAATTGTATTTTATATGCACATACATGCATATATCTATAGATCTATACTTATATCAATTTGCATTTATATCTAGCTGTGTTTAAATGAAAGTGTTCATGAAGCAAAACTGAAAGGTTGGTAGAAATATGCTTAAAGACAATAGAAAGAAAAAAAATCCCTTGGATATACTTCCCAGGTAAAACCACCACATATGGTGGTCTCATGAAAGTGGCTGAGCTTTCATGAGACCATCCTATCAGTCATCCACTAATAGGGACCAATTGGGTGCACTAACACAACCCTTTTCCTCTCTTCTTCAAATCCTTTTTAATCTAGGTTGAGGTTTCAAGATAACAAGCAAAGATAGCAGCACCCTACAGGGTGATTCAGACTTAGTGGATACAGGATTTGCTAGAGATATCAGTCCTGAAGAAAAATCATTCCCTTTCTCACTTTGATAAAATATGCTCTCTTATTTCTTACCCATTTTTCTACTTACTAGCCTCTTTTAAGGTAAAGGCCAACTAAACAAACAAACAACACAGTCAGGTAGTTTCTTTGTAGGTAAAGTCTATAATCCCTTAGCAAATACTAGAAAAGGGGCTTATTTGCCCATAGACAGCTCTACCCACATCTTTTCTTTCTCCATGTCTAAGTCCATTTTAAGGAACATCCAAAAAAAGTCAATTATTCCTTGTATATATTCAGTAGGTGTTTTCAGTAGTCCTGAAATGCTTCAGTGTGCAAAGCAGGGTGTCAAGTACATTTTACAAACCAATTTTGAAAATAACACCCAATGAGAATATTTTATGGTCCACTTCACATCATCATAATGCAAAACACAAAGTAATTACTCTAAAGATGGAGAGGTAAAGCTATTCCCTTTGGTAACAAACATAGTTTATTTATTATTTTTTCACAGCTCAATCTTCAGATATAATATAAGATTTGAAATTTTTTTAGGGTTTTCTCATTTCAATCCTTTTGAAAAGAAGGAATAAAATTATAACCATAGACAATAAAGCATTTTCTGTCTGAGTCTTCATTGCTCACAAACGATTAAAACAAGCCTTAAGTGCCTTCTACTTTTTAAATATTACTGTTGCAAAATCCATTTATAACTTGCACTAAAATATAACTTGCCATTTGGATTATAGAGAACCATAACATAGAATAACAGCAGGTGATTGATATTCTGACTATAAATGATATAAACAAACTCAAGAAAACTCATCATCACCTCTTGTACAGATGCAAAACAACCTGTTCCAAAATTGCCAGAGTAATAACAAGTGATTGGAATTTACACTCAGAGGAAGATGGTGTATGGAGAAGGGAAAATACAGCAAGTTGGAATAATTTATTTCTAAAGAATTTTTCTGCTTTATAAAATTGCTAATATCAGGACTTTTTATTTTATGTGGTGGCCAATTTTAGAAGGCTACAACAACATGATCTTAACTAGAATATTTAAATAAACTAGGTTAGAGTGTACATCTATTCATTGAGACTGAGATAATGCCCCTATTCAAAGTCATTCATATGCCTTGCTCTTTTGTTATTTATTTCAGACCTATAATATCTTCCTTTGGAAATCATGGGAAAGTGAAAATGGAAGCAGATTAAATGCTTAATAGGCCACTGAGCCTGTTTCTATAGAACCGTGAAATAGGCAGTCAACATTTGATTAGAATCCTCTAATTTCAAAGTATTTAGACTAACAGCATCTCATGGAAGGGACATAGTCCAACCTTTACATATATAGAAATTCTGCTAAAAATATCTGTAACTGGTGGCCATTTTTCTTCTACTTTGGTCTTCAAACATTTTGAATTATGCTACTTTACACAATTAGGTACCTTATTTTTTGTTGAATTCGATTGAATTGAATCCCTCAAGGAAGAGAGAGCCTGTCATCTTCTTAGTCAAACCATTCTACTTTTGTGTACCTTTAATCACCATAAAGTTTGTCCTTTCCATTTCTCATTCTATTTCTACAAAAAAATTAGCAATTCTTTTTGTTGTGTTAAAGAACTGGAAAATAAGGGGATGTTTATCAATTGGGGGATGTTTGAATGAATTTTAGTATATGATTGTGATAGAATATTATTGTACTATATAAGAAGAAATTATGACAGTAGCAATCTCAGAAGTATCAGGGAAGATTTCTATGAATTGATGCAAAGTAAAGAGAGGAGAGCCAGCAGAATATTGTACACAGTAACAGCGATATTGTAAGGGTTATCAATTATGAAAGACTTACTACTCTCACTAAGACAGTGATCCAAGACAACTCCGGACATATGATGAAAAATGCTATTCACCACCAGAGAGAGAAGTGATGAGTTCTGAGTGCAGATTGAAGCATACTTTTTTCTTTCTTTCATGTGTGTATGTGCGTGCATGCACATGTATGTTTATATGTGTGTGTTTTCTTTTGAAGCAAGGCCAATGTGGACATATGTGTTGCATGACTTCACATATATAGCTGATATGTTGTTTGCTTTGTGATGGAAGATAGGGAAAGAGAATTTGAAACTCAAAATTTTAAAAAGATTTAAAATTTTAACATCTAATTGGGAAATGTTTAACAAAATAAATATTTTAAAAAGAAAGGTTTTTCTTATGTAAAAATTATATCTACATATACATATGTAGGATCATAGGATTATAGATTTAAAGTTCGCAGAGACCTTAGAGATAATCTACCCAACCCCCTCAATTTTATAAAAGAGGAAACTGAGGTTCAGAGAAGTTAAGTGATTTCCTTCCGGTCACATTGTGATAATTGGTAAAGCTGAAATTGAACTCAAGTCCTCTGAAATCTATTCTTAGTTTGGCTTTTGGGGAAAATCAGAATAAGTACAGTATAGCAAAGCATCGCATAGCAAAGCATATCTACGATTAACCCTAAATAAACTTCTGGGTTAGCACAAGGTGAGGTACTGTTTCATTTCCCTATTCTGTGTTCAGGTATAAGTTTATTCTGGTCTCACTCTTGGAGATTCTGGACTTTAGTGAAGGGAAGCTCTTTTTTCTCATACTCTTTTGCTCATTAAGTGTCCCGGAGACCATTTTGCTTAGGGCTCACATGTAGGACCTCTCCAAAATGGAGAGAGTAAAAAGGTGCTCTGTGTACAATATGTATCAGATATAGGAGAGGTAGTTGATTCCTATAGACAAAAATGAATACTAAAGTACTAGTTTCATTCAGAAATTTTGCTTATAACTATTGTTACAGTCTGCTAGAAGACTGATGCTTAAACCTCATTACATTGTAAAACAAGTTGCAAGACTGCTAATCAAGTTTTTTATACTTTATTACATTGTAAAGCAAGTTGTAAGACTGCTAATCAGGATTTTTATACTTTATCTTGGCTCTGTACTCTCCAATCAATTCCCAGTATGCATCTCAAAAACAGACAAACAAAAAACCAGTGCAGAAACTTCCCCTGTCATGAACCACCTTCAAATTTATAAGATCCATAGCTTCCATATGGTTCAAATTTACAAGACCGCCTCTAAATATTAATATGTATAAACTGGGAATAAAGTATGACCTACTACAAGAAAAAGAAGCATAAATTAGAAGAAAAGACTAGTTGATCTACTCTTTGCATGTGAATGGCAATATCATAGGTGAAAGAACGTCACCCTTTCTCCCCCCTTTCTTGTGCATGGGAAGGATAAAGAAAAGAGCACCATGTATCACATGACATAGGACAGAGGACTTTCAGCCCTGGGTAACCGTATAGCTAGGCACAGGCCCCGAAGTATCCACTGTTATTTACTGGAATTAGGAAAGGTACCTGAGAGGTCTTCTAGTCTAACAATTGAGATATGAAGTAACTTGTCTAAAGTCACTTAAACAGTAGGTAGTAAAACCAAAATATGAACCGAATACATTTTCCTATTCTTTCCATTGATTTACATTTTCTCTCATGTCTAAGACGAGAACCCTTCAAAGATTTGAAGGCAACTTTGATGTCATCCCTAAATTTTCTCTTCTTCAGGGTAAACATCTCTAATTTCTTAAACCAATACTTCTGTGACATGATTTCAAGGCCTTTCACTAATTTGGGCCATCTTGAAGGTATATTCCCTAAAACTTAACATAATACTCCAGAAGTAGTTTGACTGTAGTATCCTAGAGATGATCTGTTGAAATTAACTGAATTATTTCTGAAGTATGAGGTTTCATTTGCTTTTTGGTAGCTGTGTCCCACTGGTGACTGATACTGTGTTAGTTGTTTGCTAAAATTCCCAGTTAATTTCTTAGATAATCAGCAGAAATAATGAGGTAGTTCTTTTAGAAAATTTTCTACCATTTTATTTTATTGATATGGACACTGAGACCCAAGATAGAATACGTATTTGGCTCAATGTTACTCAACTGGTTAGTCAGAGCCAGAACTACAACCCAGATCTCTTTATTTCTTTCCACCTTTATCACTCTTCTAAGCAATAGCTTAATTCAAGGAGACAAAAATAAATTAAATAAATAATTTAAGGTAAGGTGAAAAGAGCTCTTTTCTCTCTTTTTATTCCCATTACTCAATATGGCACAGTGCCTCAAATACAGAAGTCGCTTTAAAATGTTCATTGAAATGAATTGAAATGTTTGAATAAATTAACTAGTTGACACACACTAGTTGACCTGTGTGGTCTATAGCCTTTTCTAAACACTCAAACTGCTTTGTTTCATTTTTTAAAATGGGAAATTAACCAGACTGTAAGCTCCTCAAGGAGAAAGATAGTTTTAGTTTAGCTTTCATTTCCCTAAATGCAATGCTTAACACATAATAAATGCTCATTGATTGTTCAATTGTTATGGACAAGTAACTCATCCTTTTTGTTTTCTTATACATAAAATGAAGCTTGACATTCAAAGTCCTTTTCTATTCTAAATACAAGATCCTAGCATCATTTTTTTTTCAGTTTCTAATGATTCAATGACTATCAAATAGACAGAACATAGGAGACCAGGATTGAAAACTTAATACCTTGAATGATAGAGTTTAGATATAAAAAATCTTGACAAGTTACAATACTGAAGCAATAAAATGAAATTTAGTAGGTTTAAATATATAAAAAATGCTTCAAAAATCAGTTCTCTAAATAGGGGAATCAGGGCTAGACAGAAATTCTTCAAACAATTAAAAAAGAAAGAGGAAAAGCTATGCAGATTTTAGCAAATACAGGTTCAGTTTAAATCAATAATGCCAAAAAAACCCCAATAAACTAATGTGATCTTAGACCGCATTAGACTATATAATGTTAAGAACTAGGGAGGTGATCGTCCCACTGTGCTCTACCCTAGAAAGACCACATTTGCAGCATTTATTTAGTTATGGACACTACTTGTTATGAAGGACATTGAACCACTGGAGAATATCAGAAGTAAGCAAGATGGTGATGAGCTTTGAGAACATGCCATATGAGAATCTGTTGAAGAAACTGAGGATGCTTATCTTGGAGAAGAGATGATTTAGCATATTTTAATAGCTATCTTCACGTGTTTGGAAGACTGTCATGTGAAGGGAGAATTATGGGTATGGTAGTGTATTCTTGTAATTCCTGCTATTGGGGAGGCTGAGGCTGGTGAATGATTTGAACCCTAGAGTTCTGAGCTGCAGTCGGGCTAAAGCAAATTGTGTGTCTGTCATAAGTCTGACACCAATATGGCAAACTGCTGGGAAAAGCAGTTCAACAGACTACTGAAGGGGGAGTAAACCAGACCTTGACAGAAACAAAACAGGTCAAAACTTGCATAACAATTAGTAAGATTAGCCCAGGAATCTATACTGTACTTCCAATATTGTCAAAACAGGAAGTTCTAATCTAAGAAATCTCTAAAAGCTTCAAAGAAGCAAACTTAAACTTGAAGGAAAGAAATATTTCCTACCAATTAGACTAATCCCGAAGTGGAATTATCTGCCTTTGGAAATAGCATATTTTCCTTCACTGAACATTTTCAACAAAAAAGAAGATCATTATTACCCAGTGATGTAGATAAAATTTTTTCAGATGCTAAATGAACTAATAGTACTAACAGTCCTTTTGCCTTTGATCTATGTAGTCAAGCATACAGTAATTTTGTAAGCACACCATTGAGTTAAATGTAATAACTTTTATTAACTAATTATTTCTTTGTCAAATAGCCATTTTGATTAAATTAAGTCCTTTATTCTTGCCCCAAACTGACCTTTTTACAAAGACATGAATGCAAATAATCAGAGTGGGGAGCAGAGAAAAAATCTTTGGAATAATAGCTTTTACTTTTTTTTTTGAGGGGGGAAGTCAGGGCAATTAGGGTTGTGACTTGCCCAATGTCACATAGCTAGTGAGTGTTAACTATCTGAGGTCAGATTTGAACTCAGGTCCTCCTGACTCCAGGTCCACTGCCCTATTCACTGCACCACCTAGCTGCCCCAATGGCATTCACTTCTAATTTTAGCTTGGATATGTCAACTATTCTTGGATACTCCCTAATCAGTTATGTACTATGGAGCAAAGTACACAATCCCCACCATCCTCAAAAACAAACAACCCTGCCAAAAACAGCAACAGCAGCAACATCTGTTCATATAGAATAATAATATTTTAAAGTTTTGAATATCTCTAGAGATCCTATATTTAGTCCAACCCTTTAGTTTTTATAGATCAGGAAACTAGAACTCAGAAAACTTAAGTCCTAGAGCTAGAGCTGAAACATACATGTCCTCACTCCTCCTAAGCCAGGGATCATTCTAATGTACCTGCCTACAATATTTCTTAACGTTTTCTCAGGTAAACTGTTTTTCCATGTTAGTGTAGAAAATGTTTTTATGATTGCCTGGGGAAATCCAATCCAATCCATTGAACAATGATTAAATATTGACTATGTAAAAAATATAACATTAATTACCATGGATACAAAGAAAAAAATTATAAATTATCCCTAACTTCAACAAGTTTATATTTGACTGAGTTTCCACAGATGAATTTATTATAATGTAATAAATATATTATAATATGATAGTGTTCTGGACAGCCTTGAGACTTGAGGTCAGAGTGCTAACTGGACCCTGAAATTAGTGAAATCTCCTGTGTGGTCCCCTTCACCTGCCCCTGTGTTCTGATAAGATAAGATCGAGATTTCTAAAGGGAAGGCAGTTTGTTTTTGGGCTCCTCTCTGTCTCACATGCAATACCACCCTATACCTGCATTCTGGTAAAAAGGGAAGGGGGGGCTTTCCAGAGTCCTCTTTCCCCCCTGCCAAATATACACAGTGGTTTTATTTTTACCCCTTTCAACTGTCATATTGTAAGAATTTGTTACTATACAAACTCTGCTTAAACCAAGGCTTGGGGCAGATCCAGGGACTTGTTCCTGGGCTGCCGTTGGCCAGCAATAAACTGATGCCTCCTGAGTTTTGAATATTGGTCTTGGTCTCTGATCATTGCTTGGTGTCTAGCTCAGATACAATACAATACAACATATACACATGTGTATGTACATGTTTATATGTATATATTGATGAGGATGAAGAGGATGAATAATTCTGTTGTTGATAACACATGAAATAAGACTTGAAAGAAGAACATGGTATATATGAGATTTCCATAGATTAAATTCTCTCAATTATTGGCTGGATTCCATTTTTTCCTTTGGTAGGAACTTCCTCTTCATGGGGAGATGTCTCCTTAAACACAAAGCAAAGAGCAAGGTTTAGACAAACTACTGAAGTTGCCTTTCCTGTAAATAACAAAGAGGAAATCCTGCAAAAAGTATGAGATTATCTTAGTCACAACCCAAGAGAATTTTTGTTGCTTTTTTCCCCTCTCCTCTAATGCCACCAAGCTCCAATTTACTTTGGCCTATATTGTCCACTACTTTTAAACTAGCTGTTGAACTCCTGCTGCATTGCCTCCTGTTGAAGTAACAAATGTAGATCTTGCATATACTCTGTTTCATCTTCATTCAGTGTAAGTTCCTATCTGGCATTTTTCTTTAGAGATTCTTCCTGAAGCAAAAGCTGACCAGTACAGAGCCAGACTCCAGGAATGAGCTCCACTAGGGGCAGTATTTTTATTAAGTTTTGTCTTTTGTTCATCTTTCATTAGAAGAATGGAAGAACCGTATTTGTTACCTCTATCATTAGTATGATTCTTTTTCTTATCCACCTTAATGAAATATACACTGCAGGACATTCAAATGGCATTATATGAGACATTAAATACAGAACAGAGAAGAAAAATCTTTACCTCTTGAATCACAAGCAGTAACCTTCAGAAGGTTTTAATCATTAAAAGGAATTTATCAATAGTCAGATGAACAAACATAAATATTTTATAGCACTAAGTAACTGAGGAACATTGAAGTAAGACTGATTTTTTTCAACAAGTTGTAGGGGAAGGTTAGGGAAACATTCTTATTTTCCTCCCCTCAACCTCACTTATTTTATGTGTTTCCATGAGATGTCAGCCTAGTAGAAATCCCCAATTTTAACTATTAGAAATGACATATTTATGCCACTTGAGTTATCTTTGGAAAGTTCATCCCTATATTATAACAATAAATTCTATTAGTTCATGGACACATATTTGACATTAGAGGTACTCGGTTAAATCTGGGAACTGAACAGTTTCCGCATAAATTGTTTTTGGATCACCGCACTGAAATACTTATTAAAAGGATCCTTTTAACATTTTATTGACATCCTTTGTTTTTATGCTATCTACATTTCCCAGTGTATCCCTCTGCCATCCTCCTCCCAGAAATTAATTTCTTTCAACAAAGAATTGAAAGAGGATTTTTGTTTTTGGCAAAACTAAACACCAAATTGAATGTCTGATGTTACGTGCAGTATTCTATACCCATAGACTCTCAGTTACATAAAGAAGCATGGGGAGGTACCTTCTCATTTGTCTTTTTTGGGGTAAAAAACTAGGTTGTAATTTAGCAACATCCCATTTCATTTTGTTTGTTGTTTATATATGTGACCTGTGAAAACGGATTTAGGAGAACAGAGTCAAGTGATTGCATTGAATGTTACAAGAGCGCTGATTCTTCAATTTATGAAGTGGACCCAGAGAAATCTAACTTTGGGGACTGCTTAGTATCTGAAAAACGGGAAGAATGGTCGATCCAAGAGTTTAGTAAGAGGTCAGCATGTTCTTATTACATAAATGGGATTTGGGGTGTAACTGAGAAACAACTCAAAAAATCCAACTCAGCAACTATTGATAATTCCAGAAAAGATCTATGGACATCCCCATCTTTGATGAATGGCCTTAGAGATCATCTAAAAAATTATTTTGGTTAATATAGTTATCATTGATTTCAGCTGCTCACATACCTCATCTATGCTGGGACTCATATACCTCATCTATGCAATTTAAAGATACTTCAACAACAACAAAACAGCAAAAAGTGAAGTAGGCATCATACTTTGCAAAAAAAAAAGTTTAGTACATCTGGGGTAATTTATTAGGCAGCCAGTCTTCTGAAACTGAATTTGAGCAGTGACTGTGATGGTATAGGAAGATGACGAGATTGCTTTAGTCTCATCTTCTCAGCTTGGCTTTAGCAGTTTGAGCACATGCCACATGCCATTTCATGAACTCTGGCTCCATATCAAAGAATGTTGGGGGGGAAATGTAGTTAGAGACTTGAATTATCTGAAACTGTTGGCATACCTTGATGACATCATTGCCTTTGGGAAGACTATAAGAAAAGATTGAGGAAAGTGTTTGATAAACACTGGGAAATATCCTAAGATTTTCAATTGCTAAATTTTGTAGAGTCCCTTTCAAGAATGAGTCACAGAGTATATCAAACAAGGTACTGACATAGACCTAGAGAAGATAGCAGTTATCCTTGATTTGGCCACATCCAAAAAACATTTGGGATTTGTGAACTTTTCTAGATAATTGCTTGACTACCGAGTGTCTCAGTTGGGCAATTATCATGGAAGGGGAATAGTAGCAGAAGGGAAGTAAATGCAAAGTTTTCTTAAAACCAAAAATGATTTTTAATAGGGATGGAGAGAAATAAACAAGGTTTCAAAAATTTAAGGAATTGTCTCTCACATGTACTAATGTTAGTCTAGGCAGACACAAATGAGCTTTACCCTCCTCCCCCTGCCAGTTTTGTGAGGCTGAATTTGACTGTGGAGGTGAAAAAGCAGCATTTTACTCTTTGGAAGTTTGAGGGTTTGCCACAGGGTATGGCTTTTGTTTCTCTCAGACCATACCATTTTCTCTGACTGAGTAACCCAAAGGGTGAGACCTTCCAAGTCTATTCCACCCATCATTCCAAAGGCCTGTCATTCACGCTGAATCCTGGTTACTCATTACATTGTTATATAAGATTAAAATGGTACTGGGGCCTGTGATCCATCCATTTTTTGATATTTAGAAGTTTATGAGAGATATTAATACAATAAAAAACATAATATTTTCATATTCAGCTCATCTCTTGTTTGTGGACAGATGAGAAAAAAGTATTTTTTTTATCACCCCAGATAATCAGACAAAGAAGCAGCATTCAGTCTCTTTGTATTTCTATCACAAGGCATTCTCTATCTTGCTTCATTTTAATCTCCTTGTATGTAATTAATAAAGAGGCCTGAATTGCAAAAGAAGTTATGATTGATCATATTTTTACATGAAATGAATTAGGAATTAGAAATAGCTTAAAAAAAGAGAGAAAATTTATGGGAATACATGTAAGCTGCCAACATTGGGAAAGGTGGAGGGGATTTGAATGTTTACTATCTTTCACTGATCTCAAAAAGATGCAACAGCCAGCAATGCCAGTCTAAGTCATTTCCCCTCAGAATTGTTTGCTCATGAGCAGAGGCTGTGGACAGTAAGAGTGCTCAGAATACTTTTGCATTAATCAAAAATGCATTGAGTGCTTTCTCTTCCTCTGTCTCCATGTCCCTATGTCTCTGTCTCCATCTGTCTCTGTCTGACTCTTTGTTCACTTCCCTTTGTTTCTCTCTGGGACTCTATGTCAGTTTTTCTTCTTTCTGTCCATCTCTTTTCCTCTGCCATGCTTGTTGCTCCTTCAAACTGAACTCTGGCATGTTACTGAAATATACTAAAAACAAACAAAATAAAAAAGACCTCAGTGTGGCAGAAATTCACTCTGATTGACAATTTTTATTAGTGGCAATCCCTCCCAGTCTCAGTCTTTCCTCTGCCCAGGAAGAAAACTGTAAGGATTCACAAAGATAATTTTAAAACTTTTTTTCTGCCCACAGGGAAATCAAACTCATTACAAATATATGAATGAATTGGCTCCAAAGCAATACTCAGTAGGGAATATATCTCAACGTTCATATCCTAGTGAGAGTGGGTCAGCAATGCTGACTATATCTACTAAATATAACACACTATTTTTACTGATAATAACTAAAGTAGAAGTCTGTTATAGTTTCCCTAAAATATCTGCATCCAGTACCAGGAGCACTGCTTAATTCTCTTTGGTCACTAAGTCCACACTGGAATTGGTTATATCTCCTTATAGGTCTTCAAATAGAAACTAGATGACTATTTGTCTATTATCTTGCAGAAAGAATTCTGTTTTATTCATGTATTGTACTAGCTGGACTTTGAATTTCCTTCTACCTCTGAGATTCTGGGAACCATTTCTTTCCACCTGGTGTTTCAAAGGCTCAGAAAAACTACAAGAAAAATCCATGAATCCTACTAAAGAATAGATAGGAGGAACTGGGAGTAGCCCATGAGTCCTAAAGACTTATATAGCTGACCACTCAAGCTGTATAAACTTTAAAAATCACCCCTATTACTTTCTATTCAAATCATCTTGTCAAAAATTTCCTGATAATTGTTCAATTCTATGCTTCTTATAGGCATTTGGAAGAAAGTAGACATGTGGAACACATAGAAAAGGAAAAAAGTCACACAAGTCATAAGAAAAAATTGAATAAAAGCAGCTTCCCTTCCCATATGCCTCATCTCATCCCACCAAAAATTATAATAGATCAAAATGATAGCAACTGAGTTATTTGTTTGATTCTTTCCCCTCCTACCACTTCAAAGTGTTGTATTAAATCTAATGAAAAGTGTCTCCCAGAAAAACAATATTCAAGCAGGATGATTTAAAAAAAATCTGCAGTCACAGGATCAAAGACAAATCTGGAATGAATATAGTTGTCCCTTGTTGGGGTTGCTTACAGGTTAACTAAAAAAGGGGAAATGGAAGTGGTTTCAGGCTTGTAGAAAAAGTCAAATACTTCAGAAGCTAAGTTCTAAATCATTAGATGGGGGAAAAAATCATGATCTAAATGGGAAACAGTATCCAGGAGTTAAGATTGGCCTGACCCACCCCAAACACACACACACACACACACACACACACACACACACACACACACACAAATACACACACTTTCCCAGTTTATGAGCAGAAACTTCAACGAGAACTTTAGGACAATTTAACTTTGCCTCCAGTAAGCAAAATTGTGAGTACTTTTGGTCATCAAAAATATTAAAGATGTGTTTTAGGACTTTTTCAGGGTGCCCCTGAGAATCCAGGGAACCTCCTTGCTAACTGCTTTTAATTTCCTGGCTTAAGGCTCCTTCTTAGTTTTACTTTCACATGTTACTTTTTTTTTTTTTTTTACTGTTGTGAACACTGCTTTTATGGAGAATTATAGATATAGATGCAGATATGAAATGAATTGATTATTTGAACCCACAGGCTCTGAGTGATCCACTGCATTAGACATTGAGCCTGGACCTGGATAGAGTTCCAGTGTCTGTGAATCCATTGTCAGTAGCCACCCTTCACGTTGTTGTTCAGTCATTCTTGGTGACAACCACGGGGTTTTCTTTGCAAAGATGTTGGAGCAGTTTGCCATTTCCTTCTCCAATGGACTACGGCAAACAGAGGTTAAGTTACGTATACAGGGTCAGATAGCTACTTATGTGTAGGAGGCTAAATATGAGCTCAGGTCTTCCTGACTCCAGGCCAAGCACTCTGTCCACTCAGCCATCTAATTGCCTCACCCCTTACCTTACGCTGTTCAAAACAAGTATCTGCTCTAACTAGGTCACTGAGAGCGAATCACTTTTGCTTTTCCCACTCAAAATGAAGTGTTGCAAACTTCCACTAGATATTTGCAATCTGACACCCCTTTTCTGATACCAAATAATATGAAATTAAAGGCCTTTGCACCATCCATGAAGTTGATGCAGACCCAGCTTGTTCCCAGCATTCTTAAGATCCTTTCTGAGTTCAAAGAATAACCTGTAACAAACGTCTTAAGGTTGAGCAGGTTCTGTATGAAAAGCCTGCTTCTTTCTATCTGGGTGTGGTAGTAATTTATCTAAAAAGTCACTCATAAGTAAGACAACTGCTACTAAATGTGTGTGTGCGTGTATGTGTGTGTACGTTTGGGTATGATTCAAATCAATTCTCCATTTCAATTACTTCCTAGAGGCACTGGAAAATAATAGAAATATTTGATGAAATGGGTGGGGTACTACATCAACACTAAGATAGATAAGGAGAAGCCTAAGCTAATATAGACATACAGAGTTAAAAATATACAAAATATACAATTCTTTTCCTTGCATTTTATTCACTAGAAGATAAATGCTGTTTTCTTTGCTTTAGTTGTTAAGAACAGATTTGACATCTAATTCAGCATTCAAACCTATTCATTGGAAGAAAATGAATAAGGATGATGAAGCATTACTTTTGAAAGCTATTTTTTCCCAAGGGATCTTTTTTGGGAAACTGAATAAGAGAGGCAATGTAGTATGATAGAGAAAGTATTTTGCCTCTCCCCTCAAAGCACTTTCCCTTATAAATTATGTAAAATGGTGTATGCTTTTTATTTAATTTTATTTTTTTCTGTCCCTTTGAAATTTAAGGAATCTGAAGTGCAGGGACTTTATATAACTTGGCCATGGTCATACAGCTAGAAAGTCTTCAGAGCCAGGATTCTGTTACCTATAAGATAAAAACAATAGATATTTAATGTTTTTCAGAATGTCACAAAACCTGATAATGGCAACACTAGACTGAAATTCCTTTAACTGAAAAAAATTCTTCTGCACTGGAACATATAATACGGAGTTAAAAACAATTAATCCAATTTTCTCCCCATCTTTTCCCCTGTTTAGAGAAAAAAAATGTGTTGTCTGAAAACTTAAAAAGACCATTTACATGACTTTCCATCTAGTGGGAGAATATCTATCTACTCATACTGTACCTGGATGCAATTCTAGTCATATAACCAAGTAACAAACATAGTAAAATCATAGTTAACTACTTTCCTTGGGGAATGGGACTCTTTAGTGGACTAAAGTTTTCATTTATTCAATACTTGAGCAATAAAAAAAAATCACTACTACCACCAAGTATTTTTTTAAAATCTTTACAGTATGTCCAGTCTGCTTACTTGCCTTAATAATTATAATATACCAAATTACTTCATGTGTTGGGGAAATTATTTGTTCATCAGGAATTTAGTATTATCGTTCCCAATATCAAACAATATTTTACAGTGCTGTCAATGGTGTGGGAATATGTACTTTTCAAGGAAGAGACATCATATGGATGCAATTAAAGATGCTGGAGAGGAAGAAAGGTAATTCTCTTCTAGAGAAAAGAATTAGTGTCTACATTGGTAAGCACATATTTAAATGAAAAGCTATATTGGATCCATAGTAGGGTTTCTTCTGAAGGTCTAAGTCCAAAGATCTGTTTTAGAAGCAGTTAGTCAGATCAGAGGGTCAAGACAAGATGAAATGCCAGGTCCAACAAGAAACAGAATTCAAGACTTGTCTGATACAAACTCTGACAAGTATTTGTTTTAAATTTATAATAGGACGCAGAGCCAAGATGGCAGCATAGAAGGAGCAAGGTTCAACAGTTCCCACAAAGCCATCTTGAATACCCATAAAATATAACTCTAAACAAATTTTAGGGCTCCAAAACTCACAAAAATACAGAAAAAAACATATCTCCCACTGAAGGCAGCTCGGCAAGAAGGGCACATTGCAGCACACTGGGATACAAAACCAGCTCAGCCTGAAACCACAGCTTGGCCCCAGGCATGGCCAGGAGAAGTCACAGCTGGAGCCTTCAGAAGAGTGGATAAGTGGCAGCTGTGGCAGTTTCTAGAATTATTGATCCCTAAGAGACAAGGACTAAGTGAAAGGTCAGTGGAACTCAGCTAAAGTTGGGGGAGAAAAGCTGTCTGGCCATACTGACTCCAGGGCAAGGAAGGGGCTCTGCAGCCACCTCCACATGGCTGCTTCAGAGCTCCCAGTCTGGAGGGGGTCATGAGATCATTCAGAGGCTAAGTGCCCTTGTGCTGAGTGGCCTGGATCTGGATCATGGTCTTCAGGGGTGGTCCTCGGTTGTGTTTTCAGTGAGGTCAGGAGGAGCCACAGCTAGAATCTTCAGGAGAGCAGATTGGTGGCACCTGTGACAGTTTCCAGATTTCTCAAGCAAGGAGAAATAAGGCTAAGAGAAAGGTCAATGGAATTCAGCTAAATTTGGGGGAGAAAAGCAGTCTGGCCAAACTGCCCCCAGAACAAGGAAGCAGCAGGAAGCTAGCTACAACTGCCTCCACAGGGCTGCTTCAGAGTTCCTGGCCTGCAGATTGTTGGTGGGCCAAGGTGATTGATGAGAGGCCAAGTGCTCTTGTGTTGAGCACCCTGGATCCAGATTGTGGTCTTGGGTGGTGGTCTGGGGTGCACTTTCAGCAAGCCAAAGCTGGTGGGGGCTGCAGCATCCCCTAATAGCTCCAAAAGTTGTGAAAACCCCAGCTATTTGGGACAGAGCTTTCCCCCCTGGAAGCAGAGTTCCACGGAGCTAAAAAAATCAAGCAATCAATAGCCTGGCCAATATGAGCAGGGAAAGGAAGCAAAGTAAGAACAGCAATCCAAACTCAAGAATCCTTTTTTGGGGACAAAAAGGATCAAAGAACGGAATGGGAGAAAGACAACACAGTCAGAACTCCCACACCAAATACTTCCAAGAAACATGAAGATTGCCTACAAGCCACAGATCAATTGAAAAAGGACTTTGAAAGCCAAATAAGAGAAGTGGAGGAAACATTGGGAAGAGAAATGAGAATGATGTGAAAAAATCATGAAAAGAGTCAACAACCTGACTGAAGAAAACAACAGCTCTGTCCCTTAAAGAACAAATTAACTCAAATAGCAAAAGAGGCCCAAAAAGCCAATGAGGAGAAGAATGCCTTAAAAAGTCGAAATTGCCAGACGGAAAAAGAATCTCAAAAGCAGTCTGAAGAGAAAAAATCCTTCAGAATTAGAGTGGAGCAAATGGAAGCAAATGACTTTATGAGAAACCAAGATTCTATTAAACAGATACAAAAAATGTAAAAATAGAAAGCAATGTGAAATATCTCCTTGAAAAAAATCACTGACCTGGAAAATAGATCCAGGAGAGACAATTCAAAAATTATTTTGATCAAAAATAGAACTTAGAAAACATTCTTCAAGAGATTCTCAAGAAAAAATTGCCCTGATATTTTAGAACCAAAGGGCAAAATAGAACTTGAAAGAATTCACCAATCACCTCTTGAAAAAGATCCCCAAAAAGAAAACTCCTAGTAATGTTATAGCCAGGTTCTGGAGTCCCCAGATCAAGGATAAAACATTACAGGCTGCCAAGAGGAAGCAATTTGAATACTATAGAAACACAATAAGGATAACACAGGATCTAGCAGCTTCTACATTAAGGGATAAAAGAGCTGGGAATATGATATTATGGAGATCAAGGGAGCTAGGATTAAAACTAAGAATCACCTACCCAGCAAAATTGAGTATAATATTCCAGGGGAAAATATGGTCATTCAGTGAGGTGGAGGACTTTCAAGCATTCTTGCTATAAACCAGAACTGAACAGAAAATTTGACAATCAAACATAAGAAGCATGAGAAAGTAAACTTGGGGAAAAATCATAAGGGACTTATCAATGTTGAATCATTTACATGCCAATATGGAAAAACGATAATAATAACTTATGAAACTTTTCTTAGTATGAGGATAGGTGAAGGAAATA
>CM053599.1:185754647-185784678 GCA_028646575.1 Pseudocheirus occidentalis
ATACAGTTTTGCTAGGTACATTATTTTTGGTTGCAGTCCTAGTTCCTCTATTTTGCAGAATATCATATTTCAAGTCATCTGCACCTTCACCTTAGTAGCTGCTAAATCTTGTCTGATGCTGTTTGTGGCTCCATGTCATTTGAATGGTTTCTTTCTGCTTCTTAAGACAAAATAATTTATTGTAACTATAACTGAGTTTTTAGTTTTTGTTTCTTATTTTTTCTTAGTGCCGGTAACATGTCACCTTTCTTTCTTAAAATGCTTCAATGCTAAGGAGATAGGAGGGTAGAAAGAAAGTTCTGGAGTATAGGTATAAGTGGCCTTCATAAGGAATTACTGCCCGAATCCTGGAGATGAGTAACTTAGGAGAGAAAAATGCCAACAACACAGACTCTTCTCCTTGAATAAATAGCAAGCCAATGACCAAGACAGATTTTATAGAATAAGATCTTCATTAATTCCCCATACTTAGGGTTAGGGATAGTTCTGGAAATTTGCATATATCTCTGGGCCTAGTGGTTGCCCAATGAAGTATTTCTACTTTGTTTCTGTTCTTTGAATATAATTTTGTTCTCGATTATTTTGAACTGAGTGCCTGAAAATGGGGGATCAGTCTCAGTGTGCTTGGTAGTAGGATAGGGGTATGATGCATGGATTGTCCCACATTTCCTAGGCAGAGGTTGTAGAGTAATAAAGTCTCACAGAATAGAAGCAGGCCCTTGCTGTCATGAGAGAGTCTTTGACATGTGAGTTATAAATGCTTTAAAGCAGGATTTAACGTTTTATTTTTTTGTATCATGAACTCCTTGGTCAGTCTGGTGAAACCTATGAATCCATTATCCATTGTCAGAATGATACCTTCTTTTTTCCTTTTTTTTCTTTTGCTTTCTTTTTTGGAGGGCAATTGGAGTTAAGTGACTTTCCCAAGGTCACATGGCTAGTAAGTGTTAAGTATCTGAGGCCGGAGTTGAACTCAGGTCCTCCTGACTCCAGGGCCAGTGCTCTATTCACTGAGCCACCTAGCAACCCCAGAATGATATTTTCAAATGCATAAATAAAATAAGTAGGATTGCAAAGGAAACTAATTATACTGAAATACAGCTATCAAAATATTTTAATATGATGTCAGTGATCCAGGATTAAGAAACCGTGCTTTAGGGGTATCTAAGTGGCGCAGCGATTAGAGCACTGGCCCTGGAGTCAGTAAGACCTGAATTCAAATCCAACCTCAGAAACTTAACACTTACTAGCCATGTGACCTTGGGAAAGTCACTTAACTACAATCACCCTGGCTTCTCCTCTCCAAAAAAGACACCCCCCCCCAAAAAAAACCCTGCTTTAGAGTCTAAAGTTTAGACCCTATGTCATTTGAAGGAATAACATGACTTACTTCAACTCTACCTTCAGTCTTTGCCTTGAAATTTCTCTCCTTTATAGCAGTGGTTCTCAAGCTTCCTAATGCTGCAACCTTTTAATACTTGTAAGTGGGTATATCTGCATGTGGGCGGACCTGCCTGGAGACAGATAGAGGAGCAGTGTCTTGGCTCCTAAGACTTTCGGAAATATATGTTTTCCAATGGTCTGTGGTGACCCCTGTGAAAGGGTCGTTTGACCCACAAAGGGGTCATGACCCACAGTTTAAGAACTGCTGCTTTATAGTAAAGATTAATTGTGACCTTGAACTAATGATGTCTGCTAGACAGAATGGAAAGAATGTTGCACTTGGTGAGCAGAAAAAAATAAGTTCATGACCTGGAGAGTGTTGGCTTCTATGAAGATCTTGGTTAGGAAGTGCCAGGGAACCAGGTGGGGTCACATGTTTGTGACCTACCCAATTTTTCACAACTTTCTCCTTAGAAGATTGGTAATTTTAAAAATGGCAGTATTTTATGATAACTCATTAGCTCACAACCACAGAGTCTCTCTTGAATTTGTAGTGGGTAATTTTGGTTTGCTTATTCAGAGACTTATAGACAGTTAGAGGCCTTGACCTTTGTTTTTCTACTGAACTTTGATGACTATGGAGGAGACAGTGAGACAGCTCTACCCCACTGATACTCAATTTATGTACAAGTCAAGACATCACCCTCCTGATGTCACTGGTCCTCTTTGAGAATAAAGGATGAACAGCAATTGTTTTTTGATGTCTCATGGACTTAATAGCTTCCACTTAGACAGTTTTAATTTTTAATAAATTGTTTTCTCCAAAAAGGAGAGAGAAAAAACATTTTCTAGCATAAATAATACCATTTTTAAGCAGTTGTTAAATTTTGTTTTTTCAGGAATTATTTTCATCAGTGAACTTTTGTTACTATTTGGTCAGTTGTGGTTTTTTAAGGTGTTATTTTCTACAGTATTTTATGCCTCTTTTACCAAGTTGTTAATTGTGTTTTTTTATAATATTCTTATGTTGCACTTATTTCTTTTCCCCATTTTTTATGTCCCTCTTATTTAATTTTCATAATCATTTTGTAACTCTTTCAAGTATTCTTGTTAGGCTTGTGTGAAATTCACATTTAGGAAGTTGTAAGGGTTTTTAATGTGGTGATCCAGGGAGAGATTGTGAGTGCTCCCTTCTGACTGGAAATTGGACTCCTCCTAAAGACACCTGCTTCTTCGTGACTAAAGTGATACTGCTCCCCAGGGTTTCTTATCTCCTGTGACTGCAAATGATAATCCTTCTTAGGGCCCCTGATTCCTTGGGACAGCAGTGGTTCCTATGCATCCTAGAACTGTGACCTGGAAGTGTATAGAGGTGATAGAGTTGCCAAATAGCACCTGGTATTGCACCCAATGAGAGCACAGGGGTCCCCTGTAATCTCTGTCAGAACAGTTGCCAGATTCCTTTACCATCTGTGGCTTGAGAGCTCCCAAAGCTGCTGCTGCCACCACCACAACCAAGACCACTGGTGTTATTGCCATATGAGCTCTGGGTCAGCCCTGCCCCATCGTCACATACCTCTCCTTCTGACATCCTAAGTTGTCTTAAACTGGAAAAACATATCTTACCCCAACCTTTTGTTGGCTCTTCCACTCCAGAATTCAGTTTGAGGTGTTATTTTAATGTTGTTTGGATGAACTTGGGAGAACTTGGCTGCTGTCTCTCCTCTGCTATCTTGGCTCCACCCCTGGAAGTCCAGTAACAGGGCATTGTAAAAGAACTGAGTCATCTCCAGTCATCCTGATCTATATCTTGCTACTGGACCCAGATGACTGTAGAGGAGAAAGTGAAGCTGGTGACCTTGTATAGTCCTCCCTTACTCCAATCCAATTCACTTGCAAATCATGGCATCATCTTCCTGATGTCATGGTCCTATTTGAGAATGAAGGGCAAATAACATTCTAAAAGGAGGAAGTGTTTTGCCATGGATGATAGATCACTTGTTTAAAGGCATGGAATCAGAAAATCAAATATTAAGGATGCCATGCAGGTCATTTTGGTTCAATATCTATAAGTAAATTTGGAAAGGCTCCTAAATACATAGCTGGCCACCAGGTGATGAGGTTAGTTTTGCTTTTATTTATAATATTTTCTCAACCACAGAAATTTCTTTACAAAATATTCTAAAATGTGTGACCTCTGCCAGCTTCATTTAAATAAAAAAATCTTTGGCATCATAAGGTGAGGAGAGGAGTAATATAAAATACAATTGGATAGGTAGCTTGGAATAAGGTTGTAAGGAGTTTTAAATGATAAAAAGAGGTTGTTTATTTGTTTCCTTTTGTCCTTTCATGCATGAATGCATACATCAACCTATTCACTTATCTATTTAGACATTCATTCCTTTGTTTTAGATATATAGGGAGCCAATGAAATAGAAAAGAAATGACCTGATAACATTACTATTTGAGTAATATCACTTTGGAAAAGACCTGATTGACTAAGAGATTAGCTAGGTTAATCTTCTTGTTAAAGGTAATGAGTAGAGTTGTGGTTATGTGAGTAGAGAGAAGGGTACAGATATAAGACATGATATCGCTAAGTATCTAGGGCCCTAGTGCCTGGAACAGTGTAGATGCTTAATAAATACTTGTGGAATTATTGATTGTGTAAAATTAAAAAGATTTGATAATTGTTTGGAAAGGGAAGTGAATTATAGCAAGGAGGAGAGAATAATTCCAAGGTTAAGAATCTGGGTGACTAGAAGGGGTGCTTTGGATAAAAATTGTGAAATTCTAAAGATAAATGGATTCTGGAGGAAATATATTAAGTTCTGCATCAGACATGTTGAGGCTGAAATTGCTACAGAACCTCCAGTTCAAAATGTTCAAAAGCCAGCTGGTGATACATATCTGTAGCTCAGAAGAGAGACTAGGTATATAGATATACAGATTTGGTGGTGATCTGCATAGAGATGTAGAGATGACAGTTAAACCTATGGGAAATGAGAGAGACAGAGAGAGACAGAGACAGAGACAGAGAAAGAGAGAGAGAGAGAGAGAGAGAGAGAGAGAGAGAGAGAGAGAGAGAGAAAGAGAGAGACAGAGAGAGACAGAGACAGAGAGAAACAGAGAGAGACAGAGAGAGATAGAGAGAAACAGAGAGAGACAGAGAGAGACAGAGAGAGACAGAGAGAAACAGAGAGAGAGAGTGAAAGAAGAAGGAGAAGGAAAAGAAGGAGAAGAAGAAGGAGAAGGAGAAGAAAAAGGAGGAGAAGAAGAAGGAGGAGAAGAGCAAGGAGTTGTAGTTGTAGTAGTAGTAGCAGCAGCAGCAGCAGCAGCAGTAGTAGTAGTAGTAGTAGTAGTAGTAGTAGTAGTAGTAGTAGTAAAGTTGGATGTAGACTACAAGCCAAGATAAAACTGTTCTTTCACACAGCCAGAGAACCAAGACTATCTAGGATAGGGTGGTCAAATCTCACAAATGCTGCCGAGAAGTAAAATATGGACTAAGAAAAAAGCAATAAGATTTGTTCATTAGAAATCACTAGATATTTTAGAGACAGTAGTTTCAGTTGAGTGATGAAGTCAGAAACCAAATTTCAAGTCAGGTTACAAAGGGTAAAGAGGACAGACAGCTTTTTCTAGGAGTTTGTATGTGAATGGAAGTAGACATAGAGGATGATGAAATGTTGGTTTGAGACAATGGTAGAAATATATGTAATGAATCTGTGTGGAAATGAGGATATTCCTTTTGGAAGTTGTTTTTCTGATCAAATCCCTGATATGAGATTGTTTTGTTGTTCTTTTCTTCTTTCCATTAAATGTGGAATTTGGGGGAAGGACAAAAAACCCAAAGCAATGAATAGTTTTAATTTTTTGTGTGTTTGAATTGTGTGTTATTGATGATAGTAATAACTAGCATTTCTATAGCCCTTTATATTTTGTGATGTTCTTAACAAATAATATTTTATCTTCACAACAGCCCTAAACCTCCAAGCTGTTTAAAAGCTCTCTGAGGTAGCTGTTATTTTTTGCAAAGGCCACCAGAAAGAGGAAATTGATCAGGCTGTGGGAAATTGCCTGGCAGACACCGCAGCAAGGAATGCTGCCTGCCAGTTAGCTATACTGTCTTCTTTACTGCCAACAGCTCCCCATTTCCTTCACACCTTTGTATAGCCCACAGGAATAGGCCCTTGCTAAGGAAAGGGGATATTCTCTTTCCTTCTCTGGGTGGTTTCAAACACCCTCAGGATTTCTTATCCCAGAGGAAAGTCAATGGAAGCTTCTTTCTGGCTTACACCAGACTACACAGCTAGGGAAGAATGTCCTCTAGTCTCTGATAAAGCCCATTTTTACTGTCCATAAGCCACAGAAACCATTAGACAAGTCTGTTGGGCCTGCAAAACCTGTGCTCAGGTTAATCTCGAAGGGGCAGTCAAAACTCCTCACCTTTTAAAACCTGTTCAGAGGAGGGGTACCTACCCAGGTGAAGACTGGCAGATAGACTTTACACATATGACCTCATGTAGGGGCTTCAGATTTCTTTTGGTTTTTGTTGATACCTTTACTAATTGGGTAGAAGCTTCCCCTTGCAGAACTGAAAAGGCTCAGGAGGTATCAAAGTTCCTATTAAAGAAAATTATACCGTGTTTTGGTTCACCTGTCTCCTTACAGAGTGAAAAATTCCTAAAATATAAAATCCTTGTCCTTTGCCAGTCTCCATTTAACACCGCAATTCTTCCTGTGAAAAAGGCTAATGGAGAAATAGATTGGTTCAGGATCTCAGGGCTGTTAACAAAGCTGTCATCCCCATACACCCCATAGTCCCCAGTCCATATACAATTCCAACTCAGATCCCTGGGGGCACCCAATGGTTTATCACCCTAGATCTTAAAGGTGCCTTTTTCTGTATACCTCTGCATACAGACTTGCAATTTATTTTTGCATTCGAATGGATACTTCCTGGGGAAAAAAGTCCATGTCAGCTAATGTGGACAGTCTTGCTGCAAGGGTTTCAGAATAGCCCACATTTATTTGGCCAAGCTTTGGGAAGGGATTTAAGAGATCTGAAATTAACTGATAGAGCTTAATTCATTATGTGGATGATATCCATATTTGCAGCCCCACCTAGGAGGCATCTTTGGCTGCTCCTGCAGAAGCCCTTAATTTCTTGGTTAGTTGAGGCTACAGGGTCTCTTTGGATAAAGTCTAGATAACACAGCAGTCTATAAAGTATCTGGGACACAAACTAACTAACCTCTTGCTCCTTAATCTCTGAGAGGAAAAGGTCAATCTTGTCTATACCTATTCTAGCCACCAAAAAACATCTTCGAACCTTTCCAGGTATGGCTGGGTTTTGTAGGCTCTGGATCTCCAAAT
Source organism: Pseudocheirus occidentalis (assembly GCA_028646575.1). Lineage (NCBI taxonomy): Eukaryota > Metazoa > Chordata > Mammalia > Diprotodontia > Pseudocheiridae > Pseudocheirus > Pseudocheirus occidentalis. The sequence goes on from CM053599.1 coordinate 185,761,407, forward strand.
CGGCCTTATTGCTAAGCCTCTCTATGCTTCCACTCAGGGCCCTGATTCACTCCTTCTAGAGTGGGGTCCTGATCAGACCAAAGCTTTTGAAACTCTGAAAGCTAAGTTGACCGCCATGCCCGCATTAGCCCTACATGATCTAGGAAAACCTTTTACTCTGTATGTAGATGAGAGGACAGGTTCTGGGAGTCCTAACTCAGTTCTTAGGACCTGACCCATGCCAGTTGCCTATTTTTCAAAACAATTACTCTGTGGCTGCAGGATGGCCTGCATGCCTCCAGCAGTAGTGGCTACAGCCATTCTAATTGAGGAAGCCTCTAAACTTTCACTTGGTCAGCCCCTGGAAGTTCTAACTCCCCATTGAGTTCAGAGCATCCTGGAGGCAAAAGGTCAACAGTGGCTGGCTAGTGTCAGGCTCACCAAATATCAAGCCTTGCTCTTAGATACTCCTGACCTAACCCTTTGTGTGTGCTATACACTTAACCTGGCAATGCTCCTCCCAGACAGTGTCCACCCAGGTTTCCTTGTTCATGATTGTGAAGAAACCTTGGACTGTGTTTATGCCAGTTGAACTGATTTGAAAGATTCTCTTTTCCCAAACCCCAATGCAGTCTGGTACACAGATAGTTCAAGCTTCATTGAACAAGGGGTCAGGAAAAGTGAATATTCGGTGGTCAGTCTCTTCCAAACCAGAGGCCAAATCCCTGCCCCCTGGGACCTCTGCCCAGAAGGTTGAATTGATAGCACTCACCATAGCCACAACTTATGGCCCATGACCTCAGGCAAATGCCTTCCCTGGAAAGATTTACTTTCCCAGAGCCTCAAAGATTCAAGGAGCTGAAGGGGGCTACCAGAGCCTATACCTCATCACTATTATTACTTCAATTTTACAGATAGCAAACTGAGGCAGACAGGTTGTAACTTCTTTAGGGTTATGAAGCTAAAAGTATATGAAGAAGGATTTGAACTCTGCTTTTCATTACTCTAAATCTAACACTGTTCATACACTATATGACTTAGTGGTCTGTCTATTAGAATAGAACATATTTATTACACACAATCAAGAGCAGAAAAGGAAAAAGCATAATCAAGTGGCAAAGCCCCAACCCCCCACCCTCTTTCTCACACACACTGAGAGAAATTATTATTAATAACTAATTATGGGTTTTTTCTGCCCTGTCCTATTTCCTTGTTCAATGCTCAGCCTTTGAAGGACTTTACTAACCTTTGGCAAATATTTGCCCCACCTATACCATCTTACCTAGGTGAATTCCTACCCCATTCTGTACTACTCAGGTTTGGGTGGGGTTAAATTCTTTGATTAAATTGACAATTTAATTAAATTGGGGATGATTTGGAAGTAAATGACATGATTAAAGGTACATTTCCCCCCCCCCATTAGAGTACTTTCACTTCTCATTATAATATTCATTTTTTTTCTTGCTAACCAGTAAGAGTTGATTACCAACCTCAGGATCATCCACTCTTTCAAGGGCATGTAACTGATGACTGAGTTCCATGAGGGTTTTTGGTCTAAGAGAGATAGCCAAATGACCATCCTTTTATTAATAATATGCTAGCATTATTAATACAATGGTTAATAACCCAGAAATTATGTCTCTCAGACATTTTAAAATTCACAACACACACATACACATGCACACAAATCAAGAAGACAAGGGTTGTGGTTGGTATATTTATTTGTCAGATGGTGGTACAATGTAGTGATATTTCCCTTTACAACTTTTTAATGTTTTGTTTCCTTTGGAGTCCCATGACTATATAATATATAATAGTTTCTGAAGCAATAAAACTGTCATAACAAAGATTGCTTGATACTTTTCTTATTGGTGAAACCAAACAAAAACAATAACAAACTATTCCAAGACTTTTTAACCTATTGCTTAATTACTCTGTAGATGACTCCCAAATCTATGTACCAGTCATATGTTTCCCTAATTCCAGTCAGTCTTATATTACCAACTACACACTGGACTTCCTCCAAATAGATATCTTATAAATGCCTCAAACTCAGTAGTTCTAAATTGAGCTTTTTATATCTCCCTCCTCTACCCCCTCAATATAGCACTTTCTAAATTCCCTACTTTTAACTGAGGCTACCTACATACTTCTGGTCATTCAGGTTCAAAACATCAGAATCATCCTTAAATTCTATCTCTTCCTCAAAGAGTTTCCTTTAAGGAAATCCACTCAGGTGATGGATCTTATTAATTCTATTTCCACAACAATTCCCTCATCTGTTACCTATTTTCTGTAAAACCAGTCAGGTAGAGGGCTCTGATCATTTTCTCTTGTTCTGCTATGATAACCTCAAAACTGGTCTTCCAACTGTCAAAATGTTCCCATCCTCTGTCTAAACCACTGCAAAATTAAAATTCCTAAAACATATCTTTGATCATTTCTCTTCCTTGTTCAGAAATTTTCAGTGGCCCCCTATTGACTAGGAAAAAATACAAAATCTTCAGCCTGGGCTTCAAAGGTCTTTACAAAAAGCTGTCTTCTCCTTTTCCAGCTCACTGTGTGAAATCTGTGTAATTGGACAGAATCAATTGAAGACAACACACATTTATTAAGCACCTACAATGTGAAAGACTCTGGACTGCTTAATAAGGATACAAAATTTTAAAATGCAATTTTCCTTGTCCTTGAGGAATTTACATTCTACTTGGAAGATAAAACATATACATAGAAAAGCATCATATGAGCAAGGGAGTGAAAGGAACAAAGAGAAAAGACCTAACAACTTCAAACTAAATTCAACACTCCAAAAGATCTACAATTTCATCTATGTAGATGTTCCTTATAACCCAATACTGGAGGACAGGTGCTTATTAAATGACTATTATATGCAAAACTACTAGGAATTCAAAGACAAAATGAAGCTGGCCTAAGGCATACACCTTACTAGATGATCTTTTTGAGTTGATGTGGCTAAAAATAAACAACAACAACAAAAATTAATCCTCAACTCATCACCTGGTGGCAATTCATTTACTTATGATCTCTTCCAGACTGAGTTAGGCTGGCCCTATGTACATTGATAATGCTCTGTTGTGATCAAGGCCTGTACCGGAAATCTTTCCAGCTTGATAGAGATGCTCCCAAAGGTTGTGCCATGTTAGCAAAGTTTTTGAGAATTTGATTACATTCAACAAATATTCACTTCTATGCTATGAGTTTTTCAACATATAAATTTAGTGTAGAGTTGATACACATCTTTCTCTACCCATCCTTTTCCCCTACCCAAATTATGAAATAAAAAGCATGGACAAATTATCTAGTAGCAGTCATGTAGTCACTGAAATATACTGGTTCCTCACATGTCATTTGTGTGCTCTTCTTCACTAGGAACTTCCTTGTAGGGCTACCACCTGTTCAAGCTTTATTCCTTGCCTTCTGAGGATAAGAAATTCCCTTTGGTCCCTCTTTCTCTTCTTTTGAATTGACAGCTGAGCCTGCCACTGTCTCTGCTGCCTTTAATTTAGATTAATCTATGTTGGACACAGGGAAGGCTTTGTAGCATTCATACAGGATAGAATTGGTGAACTGCTGTGTAGCTTGTCATTATACACTGACAAACTTACCTCCAGGAAGTAAATAAATTGTCCTTCTACCTCTGATTCTGTAAGAGCACAAAACTTTCCAGAAGATTCACTTCCCTTAGAGTGAGATTACGTCAATCTCTAGGGAGCCTCACAAACCTTTAAAGTAGAAGCCACTGGAATTTCAGGTCTTTGTCCAAATCTAAGTTCTTTGGTGGAAAGAAAGGAGAGAAAAGGGGATAGTTGTAGATGAGTATGGGATTCACTCACTCTCATAAAGCACTTACACTAATGACAGGCCTTGTCTCTCTGTTAAAGCTAATCACAGGACGACCAGGCCAAATCAGTGGTTTCCCTTTGAAAACAATTAAAGGTAAATTTTGTATAATTTCATTTGTCACATTAATTTTGATATGATTCCACATTTGGAATGTCTCCTCCTGAGTGAGATGACAAGGATTCACATGGAGGACAACAACAGAGACGGAAAGAATAGCAATGCTCAGTTGAGAACAGAATTAATGTAAAGTACAGCATAAGTGGTAATTACCCTATGGTTTTTTTTTTCCTGAAAAAAGCAGTCTGGCTGACAGAAATAGCAGAGCTAGCAAATTATCTATAAAGTCAAACTTACTTTCATTAATGTCAAAATTATGTATTTTTGCTTTTCAAGAGACAAAGCCTAACTCTCTGTATTTCATAGGTATGGCATGATTCTTTTCCTTTCTTCCTACTTCACCTTTCAGTAATGAGGGTATGAAATAAACTTAAATTTCTTTGTGTTAAATTGTAGGATCTGTGAAAAGTGTTATCTCTTGATTTAAAGGACTAAACTACATGCTGTCTTCCAGAGTCCTACATGAGGGCAAAAATATTAAGGAAAATGAAACTGAAAATAAACAAATGTTTTTTCTTAGCAGTTTTCTATTCTTCTTTTATTTTCTTCCCTTTCTTCCCATCCCTACATTCCAGATAATTTTGTAAACTTAACAAATATAAAAAGAGAAAGATTTCTAATTTTAACTTCAATTCCAAAAGGAATAAAAGTGGTTTTAAGAGGAGTGAATCCTTGTATTCTGTCATTCACAGAGGCCAGAATAATGGTACATTCTGCAGTATACTTATTTTGTGGAAGGAAAAGATAGAGATGAGAGGAGAATGAAAGAAAAATCCCTTCTATGGCTTATCCTCATGTTCTAGCAAATTATTCGGCACCGTTACAACTCCCTGGTGTTCTGTAGGATATATACCTTCAAGAATGAAGCCAGCTTAAAGGAAAAGGAAGCAGAAGATGGCTGCTGAGGAATTAGAAAACAAATCTACATAGAAAATGCTTATAATTCCTTTCATTTTGTATTTAAATTTGTAAAGACATCTTGTACCTTTTCCTTCTTCCACTTCCTCTATAACATTCCTTTAAGGCAGTGCCATTTTTGTCTTTGTATACCAGTGACTAACATAATATATTGTAACTTAATAGGCACATAATTAATACAAATTGAATTACCTTGTTTATTTTAAGTAAAGCCAATACTGCTGAATTTCTCTTGAGGAGTACCACTAGACTCATTGGGAAGGGAGCATAACTAGACTTTTCACCAATGCTAGATAGATCAACAGCACCAGGAAATCAATTCTCCCATTCAGTAAAGGGGAAAAAGTGGTCAAGTTCTCTTTGCTTTTGTTCTCAGGAAGGTATAGAGTATGTTATTAAAAAAAAGGGATGGGAGCAGCCAGGTGGCAGAGTGAATAGAGCACCAGCCCTGGAGTCAGGAAAACCTGGGTTCAAATCTGACCTCAGACACTTAATATTTGCTAGCTGTGTGACCTTGGGCAAGTCACAACCCCAATTTCTTTGCCTTCCCTCCTCCAAAAAGACCCAAAAATAAAGGAATGAAACAACCTCATTGTGTTTGATAAAATAAAAAAAATCAATATATTTTGTTTGTATGAAACTGAAATTTGTTTCCAGTTTGTATTCCACCATAAATTATAGTACCATAAATATATTTAAATATGTTTCTTTTATTGTCGCCAATAATCACCTTGGGGTATGATCTCATAGTAGAATTTCTAAGTCAAAGGTTATTATGAAAATACTGATTTTTAAAAAAATGATTTCAGATTGTTTTCTAGAATAAATGAATTAATTCAGAGATCTACCAGCAATGATGAATTTGCTTGTCTATAATCCAACAATCTTTGAAAATAATAAATGTTCAAATTAACTAATTTAATAGACTAAAATATAGAAAGGATATATTAAGAAAGATGCTATCTGCATCCAGAGGAAGAACTGATAAATAAGTATGTATAGAATAACTTTACATATATGTGCATATGTGTATAGGTATATATGTGCATATACTTACATATATACACATACACATTTGTATCTAATGGTAGTCATTTCTAGGACAGAGGAAAATAAGAAATAAAAGACATGTACATGATTAATTTTGTTGTATATTTGAAAGAAATAGCAAGCTATACATAGCTGATTTATAGTTTCATATGCAATCATCATTTTTATCATATTGTGTTATGGAAATATTATTATATTCCATAAATTAAAACTCAAATAAAAAAGGATTTTCTTATTTTTGCTAAAGTGCTGGGAATGAGGTAAAAACTTCGCCTTGTTTTAACTTGTACTCCTATGGTTATGAATGATTTTTTATGAGTAGCCTTTGTTTGTTTTGAAAACTGTTCATATATTTTGACTGTTTTTCTCTTTAGCATTGGCTACTGTATAGATTTTGTGTTCATTTACAATTTATTTGTGATTTCATATCTTTGTCAGATATATTTAATATTTTTCCCAAATTCATGTCATTTTTTCTAATTCCTCTACATCATTTACTTCAGTAAAATTATATATACATATGTATGTATACATATAAAAGCACATACCTACAAATGCACATAAAATATGTATGCTGAATTATCTTTTAAGGTATCTGTATCATTTCTTCTTACAAATTATTCTTCATCCAGAGTACAGAAAGTTTTTATGTTTTATTCCCCTGAAATTATTTACAATATGCTTTTTAAAAATTTAAAGGGCTTATATATTCAGATTATCTCGATTTCTTGTTGTATATAGAACATTGCGATGATCAGAATCTTTTTTTTCTTTCTAATTTAACTAAGAGGTTTTTTTAATTAAAAAAAACTCTAGTAGTTTATGTTCTTGGGTTTGTCAAATATTAGCTTGTAAAATGTGTTTGTTCCTGTGTCTTACTTATTTGTAATTTCCTCCACTAATCATCTTATGTATTTATTTTTCTTAAACCTGGGATCAGATGATTTTCATAATTTGCCTTCTTTTCTTATCACTTAGGAGAGCTGGGCTTCAGCATGATCTCTCAGGAGTCCAGCTAGCTGAAACTTCTCAAAATGATTATTTTTAGTTAAGCTATTAAAAGATCCCGCTAATTAGACCACAGTTGCATAATTTGATCACTATATAGATTTAAACTCATGGTGATAGATGGTATGGAAATTTATATTATTGCTCAGAAGAATATTTTTAAGAAACAGAGGGCTAGTATAATGAGTGCAAATCCATCACTAATGGCAGCTAGGTGGTACAGTACATAGGCCATTGGACTTAGACTCAGAAAGAACTGAATTTGAATCTGGTATCGGTCACTTACTAGCTGCATGACAATGGACAATTAATTTACTTCACCTCTTCAGTTTCCTCATCTATTAAATGGCAATGATAAATACCTAACAGGATTTTTGTGTGAAACAAATGAGTTAATAAAGTACCTTGCAAATTTTAAAAGTGTTATATAAAGCTATTATTATTATTACTAATGCTGAAAATTACTCAGAATGCATTTCTTAGTGATGAAGATTCAGTAGAAAATGTGTCTTTAAAACATGGAATATTTTTAGTATTCAACATATTTTTCCAATAGGCTGCACAAGTATTCAGTCAAGCATATAATAAAATTACTTACAACATAAGATTAACTCACAAAAGAACCCATAAAACAAATAAAAAAAGAAACATCATTCACATTAAGAACAAAAATAAAATAACGTTGTGGAATTAGCCAACATAAGAATACATATGCTTATCTAAAGGCATCTATAAAAATAAAATAATTGAAATAAAGGAGTTTCTTTAAATGACCAAAGTAATATTCAATCAACACAGATGGTCAAAGTAATAGAGTACAACTGAAAATAATGTCCAAATTAGCTTAAATATGTAAACAAAATCCATTTTGAAATTTATACAGAAAAAAGCAGGAAAAAGTATCAAGGCACATATTGAAGAGAAAAAGGTGAGGAAGATTTTATACTATCAAATTTCAAAGCAGTCATCATAAAAAAACTATCTCATACTTAACAAAATTAAGATAAATTGATTAATTCAATGAAACTGATATACCAGATGTACTCTAAACCACATATATACAAAGATGTGTCTTTGATAAAATTACAGAAAATAAAGCCTTGGAAAAGCAATTATTACTTAATAAATGTATTGGGGGAAAATTAGGAAATAAGAGAAAACATGATTTGTACCTATATATAACACTATGCATTCAAATAAATTCCAATTGTATAATATATTTGATAATAACAACAGAAATACTAAGATGAAGTGATTACATTAGGATAGCTTCCGAGCTAGCTTTGAATTTACAATCTTAAAACTTCAACCTACCTTATTTCACAACATTGCCTTTCCCCTTAATTTATCTCTTTTTGGAGCACTAGCTATATTCCCTGTCCTCATTCTGTGCTCACTCAGATATACATTAACACCTTTAGAATACATTTCATTCATACCTCGAAGTGCTGATTTGCCTCTTTTCCTTCAAGGCCAAACTCATTTAATCTCTCCTTCTGACCATACTTTTCTGAACCTCTCTCAAATGAATCTGTTGTCCTCCATGAATTTCCTTAAAATAATTTTACTCCATCTACCTGACCCCCTTATTTTATCAAATCTTGCATAAGGGAAAGGGCATTTGATTTTTTTCTGCCATCTCCAGCTCAGTTGTGTCAAGATATTTGGAGCTCTGTTTTCCAGAGCCAAGGCCCAACAAGCAGGCTCTAACCTGAGCTTGGCTTAACAACAATCTTTTGACTTCACCCTCTGGATGATCTCATCCTTTGGCAAAATGTGTTTCTTTGACCAGCACCAGGCATTCACTGAGGGATTTATGATTTTCATAGTAATCAATAACTCTTAAGATTTGTTGGAGTTCACCTACTTTCCAGGAGATTTTGGCCTGAAAAATGGAGCTATAGCTGAAATGCTGCAGCAGAAAGTTATCAATCAGATCTTATACTCTGAACAATCCCATGCTTGTAACACTTAAGTGAACTAAAATAAATGCTGCACTCCTATTCCCAGCATGCTAACTCCAGGTCTGTACCTCACTGAAGAAAGCTTAACCACCCATAAGACTTAAGACAATCACAAGGCTCCATTATTAGACTCCTCCCACAAGATTCAAGAATGCCTGTATTGTGCCAAGAAATGCCAACCTTGAGAAATGTTTACTCAAGGCTGTGTTGGGTCTCACTTATTTTTGTGGTCATGTATAAAAGCCCTACCACTGCCACAAGCCACAAGCCCTCAGGGGGACTTTGGTTTGCAAACCTCTTTTCCTTACTTTAAAATTATGCTTCTGTGTGATTTCTCACTCTTCTGTCTTTAGCCTGCTTTCATCACTTCTGGTCATTCACAGGTTGGAGACCAGTTGACTGTTGTAATAATACCCGAGAGTTATTAAAATAGTAGAAAAGTGTTAACACATGGCATTTCTTGTACAAAATATGAACAACTTTCTCTAGTAGATGAAAATGGAAATTCCCTTTGGCTGATGAAAAAAGGCCACATTTCCGAGTCATTCTTAAAATTTGGTTCAGGTGGAGTCAAGATGGCAGTGTAGAGCAGCAAAACTCCACAGCTCTTCCCATAATCACCTCAAATACCTATAAAATATGACTCTATACCAATTTTAAAGCTCTAGAACTCACAAAATGACCGAGTAACAAAGCTCCTGCTGAAGGCAGCCTGGCAGACAGACAGGAAGGGGTTCATCACAGTGTGCTGGGAGCCCAGACCAGCATCACATGAACCTAGGGTTGTCAGAACAAGCTGCGGCTGGAGTGTGAATCACTGGCAGCTGTGGAATTTTCCAGAATTACCAACCATAAGAAACAAGGGCTAAGTGATAGGACAGTGGAACTCGGATTAATTCAGGGGAGAGGGTGTGGCTGACTGCCCCAGGGATAGAAGTGGCTGAAGTGGTGGCACTGTAGTCACATCTATGTGGCTACTTCAGAAGCTCCCAGCCTGCAGATTGCAGGGGGTCCAAGTGATCATTCAGAGGCTAAGTACTCTTGCCCTGAGCTGCCTGGATTGCAATCATGGTCTTGGGTGTTGGTCCTGAGGTTCGTTTTCAGTGAGCCAAAGCTGGTGGCGGCTGCAGAAACAGTGAGCTCCTAATAGCACCAGTAGCTGTTAAAACTCCAGTGATTTGTTACAGAGCTCTTTCCTCTGAAAGCAGAGTTCTACTCAACCTAAACATGAAGTAATAGGTAACATAAGTAGGCCAAAGAAGCAAAGCAAACCCAGCAATGCAACTTTAGATTCTTTTTGGGGGGACAAAAAGGATCCAAGAATGGAATGGGAGGAGACAACACAGTCAGAACTCCCACACCAGAAGCTTCCAAGAAAAATGTAGGCTGGTTACAAGCCATAGAGGAGCGTAAGAAGGATTTTGAAAACCAAATAAGAGAAGTGGAGGAAATATTGGGAAGAGAAATGAGAATGCTGCAAGAAAATCATGAAAAGAGAGTCAACAACCTGACTGAAGAAAATAACACCTTAAAAATAGATTAATTCAAATGGCAAAAGAGGCCCCAAAAGCCAATGCCTTAAAAAGTCAAATTGGCCAAATGTAAAAAGAATCACAAAAGCTTTCCGAAGTGGAGCAAATGGAAGCAAATGACTATGAGAAATCAAGGTACTATTAAACAGATCCAAACAAATGAAAAAATAAAAGGCAATGTGAAATAATCTCCTTGAAAAAAACAGTCACCTGGAAAATAGATCCAGGAGAGACAATTTAAAATTTATTGGACTACCTTAAAGCCATTATCAAAAAAAGAACCTAGAAAGCATCCTTCAAGACAGTCTCAAGGAAAATTGTCCTGATATTTTTATAACCAGAGGGTAAAATAGAACTTGAAAGAATTCACTGATCGCCTCTCAAAAAAGATCCCTAAAAGAAAACTCCTAGGAGTGTTGTAGTCAGTTTCCAGAGTTCCCAGATCAAGGAGAAAATATTACAAGGTGCCAAGAAGAAACAATTTGAATACTGTGGAAACACCATCAGGATAACCCAGGATCTAGCAGCTTTTACCTTAAAGGATTGAAAGGTCTGAAATATGATATTCCAGTGATCAAGGGAGCTAGGATTAAAACTAAGAATCAGCTACCCAGCAAAATTGAGTATAATGTTCCAGGGGAAAATATGGTCATTCAATGAGGTGGAGGACTTTCTAATGTACTTGAGGAAAATACCAGAACTGAATAGATAATTTGACATTCAAATACAAGAAGCATGAGAAGGTAAACATGGAAAAGAAATCACAAGGAACTTATCAAAGTTGAACTATTTACATGCCAACATGGAAAAACAATAATTGTAACTTATTAAACTTTTCTTACTATGAGGATAGTTGAAGGGAATAAAATACATATATATTTGTGTGTGTGTGTGTACATGCACATATATCTACATAAGAGGGCATATATATGTGTGTGGATACATATGTGAGTGTGTATGTGTCTGTGTACATAGACAGTGGGCACAGGATCAATTGAATATGATGGGATAATATTTTTAAAGGTGAAATTGAGAGGTGGGACAGGAATCATATGAGAGGAGACAGGGAAAGACAGAACAGGGTTAATCCTCTCATATAAAAGAGGCAAGCCATAATTGTTACAATGGAGGAGAAGAACAGGAAGGCAAAAGGGAATGGGTCAACCTTACTTTCATTGAAGCTGGCTAAGGGAAGGAATGACATACATTCTAAATTGGGCATCTTGGCCTACAGGAGAGGAGGAGTGAAGGAGATGAGAGGGGGGAGGATGGAGGGGAGGGCAGTTTTTGGGGGAGGGTTGTTAGAAGCACACTTTTGTAAAGGGACAGGGACAAAGTAGAGAATAGAACAAGTGGGGGGTGGAATAGGAAGGAGGGAAGTATACACGTTCTGGGGTATAGAGATCCATCTTGCCCTACTAGAAAGTCATGGGGTGATTGGGAAGGATATAAGAGAGAGGAGATTGGGGGAGGAGTATACAGTGGGATTGTTGTTTTGGGGTGGTGGGTAGGGGAAGGAGGGCGAGAAAATTTATAAATCAACCTTTCATGGAAATGAATCATGTAAATTAAACAAAAGTTTTGAAAATAAAAAATAAAAATAGATATGGAAAAAAGATGGTTCAAAAGTCAATTCCAAGTCATTTCAGTACAGTATGTTGTAGTGGAGAAATAACCCATGCTCCAAAGGAAAGCAGTTTCTTTTGGAGAGAGAAAGGCATTTTTTCCTTTCTTGTACCATCGATCATGGCATCTAACAGCAAAGCTACTTGCACATAAGGAGACAGTCTGTCCAGCAGTTGAAGAAGCAATTCCAGAGAGCATGAGGACAATTAAGAGAGAACGTATGTACACCCTAGCAGATATGAATCCAGATAGTCAGTTGAGGCTGAGTGAAACAAGAGAACATTACTCTTGGGAGAGGGGAAGATAACCAATTATCACCTCTTAAAGGCTGATGTACCTTTAAGATCATGCTCTTGGAACTCAACTGAGCAATATTCCCCGCAGACAGAAATGCTAGTCTGGGGTAGAGTTTTGGTAGGATTCTACTGAGGAGAAAGGAATTTGAATCTTAGGAATATCAGAGTTGTAAACTGCCTTGGCCACATGTTTCCTAAATGTGTGACTCTTTACCATAATGCTTCACATTTGGTCTTCCCATGGACTCTGTGTGTTTCTGGGAGAGAACACAACTGGTATATGGAGAGAATGCCTTTATAGTTACTATGTCATCTCATCAAAAGAATTTGCTAAGAATCATTTGTCTTCTGACTGGCTGTTAGTGGGAAGCCCACTAATAAGAGTTCATGAACTATGGTATTAGGAGCTCAGATCTCTAGGATACACTTGATTCCTAGATACCAGTTACTCCCAAATACCAACTTACAAATACAAGTTTTGGTAGCAGTGTTACTACTTTTGGTAGTTTTAGTAGGCTACTATACTTGTATGACACCTACTTTTATGTAAATATTATCCTTTTACTCACTGTTAGATTTTTTTTTAATTTTCTGAAGACAAAGGTTAATTTTTCATCTTTGTTTCTCCAGCAGCTAACAAAATGTCTTGTACGTAATAGGTACTTAGTAAATGTTTAGTGGATTGCCCCCTGAAGCCTCTCAATATTCATATGTCTGTATAACTAAATGGGACAAGAGAAAGCATAAATATGTACTCTAAGAGCTAATATGTGTTGCTCCAGAAGATCCATTTCTTTTCTATCCTTTATATTAGGACTGGGCAGATTATAACTTCATACTAACCTGAGCATCAGTCTTTCCTTTGCTTCTTAGGCTTCTATGACCATCTGATGAAAATTGCCTCTCACCTTGATTTAAGAAACCTTTTAGGACTTCAAATTGGCCTAATAAATATTCATTACCATTCCAAATAGAGAAAAAAGTTCTGTCTTCCTGTATTTAATCATATTTTTCACTTGGTGTGGGAGATTGCGTGTATGTATGTTTGTCTATATGTGTGTATGTATTTTTTTAACACACAGTCTTATGCTTCAAGTGGATGCTGGGGCTTACTTGGTTCTGACACTGCACTGCCTCTCCATTTTGTAAACAACTTGGCTTCTATTGTGCATTCCTTAATTGCTTTCTTTTCAATCTGTACAAACGTAGTAAGGACAATAGAGAGAAAAGCAGCATTGGGGACATGATATATTGTGGTCTCAACTCCACTCATTCAGGGTCCTTACATTTTGCCAGGAGTTTCTTAAAAAGTCCATTCTTTAAACTCTATGGAAAAGCCTGTTCAAGAATGAGGGAAACACTTCAACAGTGAATAAAAGGAAAGAGTAAGCAATCAACCAAAAAAGTTGCCAGCTACTAAACACAAAGGAATTTTCTTTTTAAATTCTGGTATTCTTTCACTTCCCTACCATCTTCAATTAAATTAGACACTGGAACAAAAGGACTTTTGGAAGCAAAAAGTGTGTTCACAATGACCTGATCCTCAAAAGAGTTTGGTGGTATAGTATTGGATGGGACTGGGATTGACTCAGGGACTAAACCTGTGATTTCATGGGAACAAGTGACTTCTAGATAATGAAATCTCATACCATAGGTAGGTCAGCACCTTCTCTCAGTTATTGTAGGGTTAGAATGATGCCTGGCATCTAAGTGACCCAGTACAAGGAATATCTGATTTGGAATCAGGAAGACCTGAGTTCAAGTCCTGTCTTTGACACTTGTTAGTTGCCTACCCAGGGAAAAATCTCTTGACTTCTTTAAAATTCAATCTTTCATCAGTAAAATGGGGATAATAACAGCACCTATTTCACAGGGGTGATGTGATGAAGTGAAATAGCATGAGTAAATGGCTTTGCAGAGCTTAAGCACTTTATGAATACTAGTTATTGTCATTAGAGAAACACATAGTAGACATTTAGAATTTCTTTTGGCTGTAAATAATTTAATTAATTTTAATAAATATTTTCTATCTTTTAGTGTTATTGTTTAGGGAAGTTTTATGATTAGAGAGGAAAAGAAAGCCTATAAAAATTAACTTCAAGGCCAAAAATTTTCCTTGGATAAACTCATTTTAATATTATCATATACTTTTCCTTCTCATAGACTTGATTGTTTCTCCTGATCTCCAAAAGTCATCAGCTACCTTATATTCAAATATGTGCCTAGATCATTAATATTATATCAAGGAATAAAAACAAAACAGGTTGGTGTTGTCAGTCTCTTCACCACACCACTAATTTTTTAATAAATAGCTTTTATTTATTTATTTTTAGCATTCATTTATAGTTTTTTTGAGTTCCCATTTTCTCCTGTTCTCTACCACCACCCACTCAGAAGCCAAGGAAAATGTTATCAATTAAACACGTGAAGTCTTACAAAACATATTTCCATTTTTTCCAAAATACTCCACTCCCCGCCAAAAAGCAAGAAAGAGAGTGAAAAAAGTACGTCTCAGTCTCCACTGAGTTCATCAGTTCTCTCTTTGGATGTGACTAACATTTTTCATTATGGGTCTTTTGGAATTGTCTTGGGTATCTAGAGTAGGTAAGTCTTTCATAATTGACCATTGTTAAAATATTGATGTTGCTGCGTACAATGTTCTCCTGGATCTGCTAACTTCAATTTCTATCGGTTCACGTAAGTCTTCACAGGTTTTTCTTTAAACCATTGTCCTCACTATGTCATATAGCAAAACAATGGGGGCCATTTCCAGTCATCCTGACCTATGTCTTGCCACTGAATCCTGATGACTCTGGAGGAGAGAGTGAGGCTGATGATGTTGCACAGCTCTGCCTCACTTAAATTTAATTTACTTGGAAGTCAAGACATCACCCTCCTGATGTCATTGGTACTCTTTGAGAAGGAAAGACAAACAACATTTGGTGAGTAATAGTAACTGCCTCCCTTGCTCCCATGAGACATAACTGGTCTGTTCCAGTTAGGCCATGCTACCATTTCCTCCTCCTTTTCCTCCTTCACCTACTCTTCTCCCTCTTTTCCCATTGGGAGTCATACACTTATGTATGGGTGCTCTGTCCAAAGGAATATAAATTTTGATTGTGCATTCTTTGCAAGGTATCTTGGGGTTTGGAGGTTAAATTTCTTTTTCTTCCTACTTATTTATTCTTTTTTATTTACAAAAATTGGGACAATTAACTCTTTTGTCTCATGTAGTTTTCATTTACGGTTTCTTGAAATACAGCTCTGAAAAACCAGGTTTGATAAAGTTCATTGAGATTCAAATGGTACCACTTGACTATGCCTTTAAACACAGATCACTCTGGTTATTACTGAATGGCCAATTAATAGGTCCGGCCAAAGCCTGACTTACTCATTGTTTGAGTTTTAATGGCTCGGAGTGAGTGTAAATAAAAATTATTTCTGTTGTGCCCAGAAACTCTGAGGGTCTTCTCCTTCTAGAAGACAAACTAGGCCATCTTTTGCCTCAATTCTTACCTAGTCTTTAATTACTGAATGGGTATTGCCACAGACAAACTAAGACCTGGGCTTACCTTAAAAATCCAAGGTCTCCCACTGCATCCTGGAGCATCACCAATCATCTTGAATTGTCTTACTTCTGGACTTCAGTGACTCTGGAGCAGCAAGTAAAGCTGACGACTTTACCTTACTTACCTCCAATTCACTTGTAAGTCAGGACATCACTCTCTTGATGTCATTAGCCCACTTCAGGAAAGGAGAACAAACAACAATAGTAGCAGGAAGAGCACAATAGCATTCCATCACAATCATATACCAAAACTTGTTTAGCCATTCCCTAATTGATGGATATTTCTTCACATTCCCATTCTTTCAAAAGAGCTGTTATAAACCTTTTCCCACTTTAACTTTGATCTTTTTGGGATACAGCCCTAGTAGTGATATTGTTGGGTCAAGGAATATGTGTGGTTTTATAGCCCTTTGAGAGTACTTACACATTGTTGTCCAGAAAAGCTAGACCAGTTTACAACTCCAGTAAGAGTGTACTAGTGTCCCTATTTTTTCCCCATATCACCTATCCAGCATTTATCATTTTTCTTTTCTGTCCTATTTGCCAATTTGATAAGTATGAAGCTTGAACTTCAGCATTGTTTTAATTTGTATTTCTCTAGTCAGTTGAGATTTAGTGCATTTCAAAAATGTGGTTATTGAAAGTTTTTGTTTCTTCTTTTGAAAACCACCCTTCATATCCTTTAATCATTTTCACCTGGGAATGCTTCTTACTTTTAAACTTTTGGCTAAGTTACTTGTGTATTTGAGAAATGGATACTTTATCAGAGAAACTTGCTATAAAAAATCTTTCCCAATTTCTGAATGTTCTTCTAATTCAAGATGAATTGGTTTTGTTTGTGGAAAACCTTTTTTAATTCTTTGTAATAAAAATTATCCATTTTATTTCCTAGGATCCTCTCTATCTATTCATTGGTATGACAGATAAAGTATGATAACTTTGTTTCCTAGTTGCATATTCTCATTCCTTCCACTTATTTTTGTTGTCTTATTGCTCTTTCTAATGTAATATTGAGCAATGGTGGTGATAATCGACATTCTTGCTTCACTCATAATCTTTTGGGCAAGGCTTCTAGCTTATCCCCATTATAGATAATGCTTAATGATGGTTTCAGATAAGTACTCCTTATGATTGTAGGAAAAAGGTCCATTTATTCTTAAGTTTTTATAGGAATGGTTACTGTATTTTTTCAAAGGGGTTTTCTGTGTTTTTTGAGATGATCATATGATTTTTTTCATATTTTTTATTGATATGGAAATTTTAATTACAGTTTTCCTGATATTGGACTTGTCCTTCATGCCCAGGATAAATTCTACCTGATCATGTATGATTGTTTTGACATATTGCTGTAATCTCTTGCTAGTGTTTTATTTAATTTTTTTCATCAATATTCGTTAGGGAAATAGTCCTATTGTTTCCTTGTCTGTTTTTACTATTACAGTTTTAGCTATGAAAACCATATTTATATCAGAAGAGGAATTTGGTGAAACTTTTTTTGTTTGATTATTTCAGTTGTGTCTGACTCTTCATGCACCTTTGTAGGCTTTTTTGTGGGTTTGATTATTAAGAGATAATCAACATGTTTAATCACATAAAAACCAAAACATTCCAAATTAGAGAATCATTTCAATAGATGGGGAAAGAGATTTTGACAAAGTACAACACTCATTTATGAAGAAGGAAAGAAATAAAGGAAGAAAGGATGGAAGGAAGGACGGAAGGAAGGAAAAAAGGAAGGAAGGAAGAAGACAAAAGAAAGAAAGAAAAGAAAGAAGGAAAGAAAAATGAAATTAAACTGAACAAGACCAACCATATCATGTAGAGGTGGACCCCTTTTATATTGTCATAAAAAATTATCTAAGACAAAAACCAAGCATCATATGCAACAAGGATATACTAGAAGTTTTCTTTTAAAAAGTCATTAAATAAAGGATGCTCACTTTGCTCAGTGATATTTGATATGCTTTTGAAAATGCTAGCAATAAAAAAAGAAGAAAAAATAAATTAATAAAGATTGCTAAAAGGTAGATAAAATTATATTTATTGATGTTATGATGGTTTAACCTAGAAAATCCTTGACACAGTAAAGATACTATTGAGACAGTTAGCAACTTCAATAATGTTGCACTCTAAAAAATAAATCCTTAAAAATGAACACATTTACCACATAAAGATAACAAAAATCCATAAGGCAATATTAGAAAGACAAATAATCATTCCAAAAAGCTATAAAATTTATATAATATCTTGGGATCAATCTACCCAAGCACACACAATATTTGTATGGTTTCAATTACAAAGTGCTCCTTAAAGAAAAAAAAAGCAATTTAAATAGTTGGAGAAATCTTCAGTAGTCATGTTTGGAAGTGACAATGTAATGAAAACTGACAAATATATCCAAGTTAATTTACAATTTTAATACTATACCAATCAAATCATCAAAGGGATATATTACAGAACTCAATAAAATAATAACAAAATTCATTTAGAAAAATAAAAAATCTAGAATACCAAGGGAAATTACAAAAAGAGGTAGAAATAAAGGGGAAATAATGCAACTTCCAGACCTCGAACTATGTTATAAAGCAGCAGTCAAAATAACCATATCCACTGATTAAAAAAGGGAGAGAAAGCTCAGTGTATCAGAATGGACAAGGGAGAATAAACAATGGAGCTGGATAACTCAAGTTTTTGATAAAATGGAAAACACAGATTAACTAGGAAAACACTCTCTACTTGATAAAAATTCCTCAGAAAATTGGAATGTACCATGGCAGAAATTAAGCTTAGATCAAAACCTTATACCTTATTCTACAATTCATGTTAAATGGATATGTAACCTTAATATTCAACTTTGTATTGCACAAAAAAAAATGAGAAGGAAAGCAGATCCTATATTTTTCACAGCTCATGGGTAGAAGGTGTATTATTAAGCAAATAAGGATTAGGAACAATTCCAAAATATGAAAGTGTCACTTTGATTACTCGAATCTGAAAAATTTTTGCACCAAGAAAAAGAAAAGAAAAGAAAAGAAACGAACAAAGAATCTCCCGGCTGTTCTCCATAATTAAATATACTAGAAATGTTAATTACAGAAATAAGATTAAAACAAGAAAAGATATTGAAGTCATAAGGTAAAGGCAAAACAAAACTACCCTTTTTGCATATGATATTGTAGTTTACATAGAGAGCTATAGAGATTCAACTGGAAGAGAAAAACAATAATTTGAGTATCATAGTAAGATAAAACAAATTTACAATAAACAATCTTTTTTGTATAT
This sequence comes from Pseudocheirus occidentalis, assembly GCA_028646575.1. NCBI lineage: Eukaryota > Metazoa > Chordata > Mammalia > Diprotodontia > Pseudocheiridae > Pseudocheirus > Pseudocheirus occidentalis. Next base: position 185,780,611 of record CM053599.1, read on the forward strand.
AAACAGTAAAACACAGCTTAAAACAATGGCAAAAGAAATTCCATTCAAAATATCAGTATCAATTGAATAATATTTGAGAGTCCATCTATCAAATCACACATATGGATGATTAGAATACAGTTACATACACTTGTACCTGAAGCAAATTTTGAAAATACGTGTCCATCTTTGACTACCTAATCAGAGCGCAGGGAGGTGGTGCAGACCTGGAGTCAAGAAGACTCATCTTCTGTGTTTGATTATTACCTCAGACACTTACTAGCTGTGTGAACCTGAACAAATTAATTAATCCTATTTGCCTCAATTTTCTCATCTGTCAAATGAGCTGGAGAAAGAAATGGCAAAGCACTGAAGTATCTTTGCCAAGAAAACCCCAAAGATTTGGGTATAAGTGAAAAAATAATGACTGAACAATAACAACAAATCCAATCAGATGCCCAATCATGGTTCTCTCTCTCTCTCTCTCTCTCTCTCTCTCTCTCTCTCTCTCTCTCTCTGTTTCTCTCTCTTTCTTTCTTTCTGTCTATCTATCTATCTATCTATCATCTACCTACCTATTTATTTATCTATTTACATGTATGTATATAGATCTACGTGTATGTCTATACATGTCTATATATGTTTGTATATATACATATACATATGTGTGTATATATCTATATCTATATCTATCTATATATCTCTATCTCTATATCTGTATCTGTATCTGTATCTATATCTATATCTACACACACATATATGTTCTTGGGTTATTTCTAAGGTAATGGATATGGGTACGCCTCTCTAAGCCATCATCTCAAGTCTCAAGGCTCTACCAATGTGTTCTCCACAGGAGTATCAAATGAGAATAAATTGAGTCAACCAGTCTTAAATAGTTTTTAGAAAATGATGTTTATGAAGGTGGTATGATAATAATAGATGGTACAAAACATTTCCTCAGAAGTCAGTGAAACAGTCCAAGGGAAATTGGGCTTGGGCTTAACACAAAACTTCTGGTTGTTGCAAATTCATTTTCATCATTTTTGGAGTGTTCAAGGAGCTCGTATTTGACATTAGGTACGTATTTACTGGGATCCTTGTATAGCAGAGCATCTGTGTCAAGTCTATCATTGCTTTCTGATGCAAACACTGCTACCAGCTGATCTGGGGGTACCTCTGGGAAATCACAGGGAATAAGGGAAATCCCAAATCCTCTAACCCCCTTTTAAGCTCATGAAATCCTCAGGGAGGAAGAAACCTTGCCAAGACCTTAAGAACTTCGACCCTGCACCCAACCTTAGGTATTTCCTGTTCCCAGAAATTTATCTAGAATATCATATAGTCCAGTTTCTGGAATTTCTAATTTCAGCTAACTTGATGCTCTTTAACAGAACCTAGAGAAAATCATGACATCTTCTAGGCAATTGTACAAATTTCTATAATTTTATTTTACCAAATTACTTTCAGAGACTTTTTACAATTAATCTAAGGTCTATTATTGGGTACCTTATTACTTAATTTAAATGGGATGAGTTTAGTCAAACAACTTTACCACTACACAGTCTTTAAACAAATAAAGGAAGATAAATCATTGGAGAGATATTAATTTATTGTGCTTGAGTTATGCTGATAAAAGACTACATAAATTACAAATAATATGTAAAATAGTGTTATGCCACTCAAACTACCAAAGAATTACATTATAGAAATAGAGAAACTGATTTTTATTCTGAAGAAAGAAAAAAACAGGCATTAAGTACAAGGGAAATAATGAAAAAAAAATGGGAAAGGGGCCTAGCAGTACCATAACTTAGACTGTATAAACAAAACATATAAAGCAGTACTCCTCAAAATTATTTGGTATTGATTCCTGAGAGAATATTTATCTAAACTACTTGTTATTGGTTTAAAATATAACTTTTGCCCAGTGGAAGAGTCCAGTTACATAAGATTCAGAAATAGTTGAACAGATGAGCATATTTTTTGATAAATTCAAGGTAGTTAACTAATGGGGCAATGACCTAGTATCTGACAAAAAAATTGCTGGGAAAATTGGAAAGAAGTCTGGGTGAAAGTAGGCTTGTTCAGACAACTTATATGCAACAATAGGCTTCCAATGGATTAAAAAAACTTCATAGAAAAAGTTATATTAAAAAGAAATTAGAGAGGCATAGTTGGAGATAACATTCATACTTACGGATAAAGATGGGTTTTAGACCAAACAAAGGATAAGTCCTTATAGGAGATAAATGAATAATTTGGATCATATAAAATTTTTTAAAAAGTTATCACAATATTTATTTACTTAGAATTAGAAGACATATAGTCAGCCTGAGAGTAGGTGAGAGTATTTACAGCAAATTTATCTGATATAGTTCAGATATCCAAAATCCATTCCTCAGTTGTACACGGTCAGAGAATATGAATGATCCTCAAAAAAAGGAAATTCAAGCTATCAAAAAACCATATAAAATTCTCCAAGTCATTAATAACAAGTTAAATGCAAATTTAAACGCTCCGATTCTATCTCATGCCCAATAGATTTGAAAAAAATATGGTCAAAATGATTTTTGTTGGAGGTAAAAATAAAGATATTGGTTGTGCCCTAAATTTTACCAACCTTTCCAGAATGAAATATAAATTATACCCCAAAAGTTAAGAAGAGAGAAAGAGTATATGTGTACATCTAAATATTTATATGGACCTATATATACATTTTATGCCCATTTTTTAGATAGTTAAGAATTTGAAACATTGTAGGTAACCATCAATTAGGGAATGGTGCAATAATTCATGGTATATGAATGTATTGGAAGAATCTTGCCTGGTAAGAAATAACAAAAAGCACAGATTCAGAGAAACCTAGGAAAATTTGTGTGAATAGATGTTGACTAAAGTGAACCAATAGAATAATTTGTAAATTGATGACAACAGTATTAAGGACAACTCTGACATTTTTGAGTACTGTGATCAATGTAATCAGCAGTCATGACTTTAGGATACTGATGATGAATCATGCTTTTTACCTTGTGGTGGAGGCATGAAGGATTGGAGGCATAAAATGAGATATGTATTTTCATGCGTAATCAAGAGAATGCTTTTTTTCTAAATTGTTATTACTTGTTCTAAAGATCAATTTCATTTGAAGAATGGAAAAGTGAGATTGGGAGGACTTAGGGTATAGTGATACAATTAAAAGAAGAAAGGAAAGAAAGGAGCATCCAACAAAAAATCGAATATTCAGATAAGAACTGAAGCTATTTCAGAAAGGGACAAAGACATGAATGACTATGTTGGCACTGCCATCTCTCTCCTTCAGCACATATGTATTATATGTACACCTTTCACACATGACATTCATATACAACATGTATACCATGTCTTGTATGTAGATTTGTAGTTTCATATGCAATCATCTTTTCCTCTCTCTTTGTATATATAAATATTCATATGAGTTGATGGTCCAGTTCCTCCTCCTCCTCATCATGTTTTCTTGAGAAAGAGCAGATCCTGCCAGATTAAATGTATTTCTTTAAATGACATGTTTAGTAAACTCATGTCAGGTGAGAATATAATATGCCTAGATCTTAGCAGACTATTTGATACTATTCTTATATAAAAGGTGGAGAGAGATAATACTAGAAGACAATACAATCAGATGTATTTGGAACTGTTGAAAGTCCTATGTCATTTGACATTTTTATCAATGACTTGAATTGATGAATTTTGTGAATAACAAACAGCTGATAGACATTTCTTTCCTCCTTTTTTTTTGGTCCTTAAGTGCCAATCTGAGGAGTTTGTCTTTTTTTAAAAAAATTAATTATTTTATTTATTTTCTTGTTTACATCATTCACTTCCACCAGATTTTGAGTTACAGAATTTTCTCCCCATCTTTCCCCACCCCTTCCCTAAAACACTGATCCCAATGTAAAGCTCCTCCCCTAATCTGCTCTATTCTATGTCCTCCCCCAACTCCCCTCTTACTTTCTGATAAGGCAGGGAGGGTCTCCCTACCCCAGTACCTGTACATCTTAATTCCCAGTTGCATGTAGTTAATGACAATAATTATATATATATATATATATA
>CM053599.1:185785178-185804826 GCA_028646575.1 Pseudocheirus occidentalis
TTTTTTCAAGGAGATATTTCACATTGCTTTCTATTTTTCATTTCTTTGTAACTGTTTAATAGTGTCTTGGTTTCTCATGAAGTCATTAGCTTCTACTTGCTCCACTCTAACTCTGAAGGGATTATTCTCTTCAGAATGCTTTTGAGATTCTTATTCCATCTGGCAAATTTGACTTTTAAGGCATTCTCCTCCTCCTTGGCTTTCTGGGCCTCTTTTGCCATTTGGGTTAATCTAGTTTTTAAAGTGTTGTTGTCTTCAGTCAGGTTGTTGACTCTCTTTTCATGATGTTCTTGCATCATTCTCATTTCTCTTCCCAATTTTTCCTGCACTTCTTTTATTTGTTTTTTCACGAAGTATTTTTTTTAAAGCTTCAGAAACCTAACCTTGAAGAAAGTAAACATTTACTAAACTAATATTAATTCATTCAAACAAATGCATTGAGATTTTTGAAGCAATTGTTCTTCTTTATAGAAGTAGGATTCTTATGTTTCTTAATTTAAAAAAATCATATTGGATGATCTATCACTGTGGTTAATTCAGAGTTCATTTTATAGACTACTTGCATTTAAAATTGAAAGTTGCAAATTAAATATGAGATCATGACAAATGACTCAGAATGTTTAGCCAAGTGATGAAAAAAAATTAAAAAAGAATCATAGTTGTCTTCAAATATTTGAAGAGATGTTAAGTTGGAGAAGAATTCTGCTTATTCTCCTTATCCTGCTGGGTGGTTAAGTAGAAAACAGAGAGAAGAAACTAGAAGAAATGGGTACAAGTTACAAATAGGGAACAATTTACTAACAATGTAAGCTGTCCAAAAGTTGAAAAGGGTGTCTCAGTTTCCCCTCCATGGAGGTCTTCAAGAAAACACTGGTTGACAAATTGGTAGGCTTTTGTAGAGTGCATATATACATGGGTGAGACTAACTTTCTAAGTGATACCTGTCAGCTGTAAAATTCTGTAATTCTGAAATAGGAAAGTAATTATTGTTAGAATTCCATTAAAAGTCAGGCACACTAATGTACTATTGGAGGAGATATGAATTGGTCAAATTTTCCTGAAAAGTAATTTAGAACTATACTCAATAAATCTATAAATTTGACTCAGTGATATCACTACTAGAAACATGCCAAAGAGATTAGTGCAAGATTGAGAAAACTAGTAAGTACTGACACAATTACAATACACTTTATTGTAGCAAGTATAAGAAACAAAGTGAGAAATCATTAATTGGAGGAATAGCTAGAGAAATTATGGCATTTGAATGTAGGATAATATTATTGCATCATAAGCAATAACAAAAAAGGATGAATTTAGTAAAACAGTAATTTACATTGTGATAAAGTGAAAAAAACATGAAAAAATCACCTAATGACATTGACAATATAAAGAAAAATGACTTTGAAAGACCTAAGAACTCTAATCGATTTGATGACTAACAATGATTTTAGAAGACTGATAATGAACCATGCCACCACAATTTGGAAGAAAGATGTATTAATATAATAATTAATTTATAATTAATTATAATTAATTATAATTAATATAATAATATTAATAATTAATATAGAAGAAAGATGTATTAATATAGAATGGTAAATATATTTGCATGCAAGTATAGTGTATGGATTTTTTAAACTTCATTTTATGTATCTGTTAAAAAGAGCGCATCCATGGGAACAGTGGAGGGGAGAAATTTTAGGGAAAGGATAAGTAAATAGAGGTTAATAAAGAGAAGTGAACATTAATGAATCATTAAAATACACAGGGAAAAAGCAGGTAAGGAATGCAAAATATACTTAAAAAACAAAATGAATGCAGCATGATAATTCGTTCCTATGCAATACTCTTTTGACTTTTCTTTGCATTTCAAAACTTTATTTGTTAATGGTGGATAACTTTATAGTAAAAAACTTAATCAGAATACAATATGAGACTTTGAATATTGATTGATCTCTCAGGTTCTTTCCATTTCTGCCATTATCTGATTATGTGATCTCTATTTTATTATTTTCCTTGTATGCTGATTGCCATTAATTAACTAAATAAAGCCTAGTGAAATTAAATACCTTAAATACATTTAAGCCTAGTAAATTTAAGTCATTTACAAAGGTAGCAGATTTACAGTATCTTATATAAAGAGATTTAAAAATGAATAAAGAGATGATTGTGATAAAAGATATATAAAATAATTATAGATGTGCGAAAGCCAAAAACATCTAAGGAAGTTAAAGTACCAACTCTTCTAGTATTTCACACTAATAACCCTCTGCTCCAGATAATACTCTTCATTATTCGCTGGATACATCATGCTTTTATTTGCTTTTGATGCTTTACTAACATTTCTCCCTAACTCTATAATACCTTCTCTTTTCCTTGATGCTTATCAAAATACTAACAGGCTTTTGGGATCTAGCCCAAATCTTACTCCTGTCATGATCCTTTATGGTTTCAGTCCATATTGATCAACGAATAACAAATGAATGAAAACCCTATTATCAAGCAATTTACTGTGTCCCAGGCATTATCTTAAGTGCTCAGAATAAAGAAAAAAATGAGACAGTTCCTGCTCTCAAGAGGATCTTAATGGTGAAAATGACACAGAAGAGGGTGCTACTTCAGATTCCATAGAAAAGCCTGGTAACACAGAACATACGGTGACAGGCACATTGTAATACCTGGATGTTTTGTGGAGGGGTGTGTGTCAGTAGGGCTCATGATTAGACCAAGATAAGGATAACATATTATTACATAATTTAACTTAAATCCATCTCAAATTGTTTAATCTCTGAAAGAAATAGTTAGATGCTAGGGAGATGCTAAGGTACTCAAGGTCAAGACATATCAAATCCATTTTGACTCAAAGTTACTAAATTACTTCATATGGGATAGGTGCTATATTCAGCCTTTACCAAGGTGAACAAAATGGGCAGTAGCCCAACCTACAGGGTTTGTAAAGCAATGAAAATTCTTTGATTCCTTCATTATGATAATGATAACAATGTACTTATTTACCCCTTGGTTTTATTTTTGTTTAGTATTCAAAACTACACTAAACCTTTGTTTAGAATACAGCAAGAACACACACTCCCATCTACCACTCCAAATTAGGGTGAGATGTAGATTTCTTTGTTCAAATAATAATATATTTAATTTGGAAGATTTCTCATTTTACAGATCCAGAAAATGAGATACAGAAAAGATAAGGGAAAGTCAAAGCTCATAAAGGAATTAAGTTGCACAGCCAGCATAGGAGTTCAAGTGTTTTGACCCTCTCTCCCTCCTTCATCTCCCCACCCAGTCCAATGCTCCACCATCTGTTCTTTGCATACACATCTCTTCAGCTTATCCAAATGGGTGTTAATCTTCTCTTTGAGATGTATACAACTCCACACCTGTATGCAAGACAATATATTCATGGAGAAAAGCAATACAGGTTTAAATGTCCATTGCTTGCCCTTTATGTTTTCTGTGGTCCTGATTCTAGGCCATTGTATTTTGATCCTCCCTCCAGTACCTTCATCTCAAGACTTAAGATCTGAAACATTTATTAGAAGAGCATTTGCAACTGGGTATTCTTTAGGCATCATTATAGCAACAGTATCCTAAGCTCACACTCTGCACCCATGCAAGTTTAGTTGTTACTTAAAAGATATTGAGACTGTTTTTGTGATGTGTTTGGTTCAGGAGACTAAAGACACATACTATTGATATCACTTCAGCATCACCTGAATAAAGGATAATCAGGAACTCCAAAGGTGCTTTGATATTTGCCTGGTGAATGATAATGTGTAACTGATGCAAGAGAGCTTTACATCCCTGAATCAATGTAAGTTGTTCTCAGTTCTATCCTTCTTGAATAACTTTCCCTTGTTATGGCTAAAAAATCTTTTTGATAACTTTTGAATAATGTAAAACTGTCTCATTTTGTCATAATATTGAAGCTAAAGAAGCAGGTGACTAGACTATTTCAGGTCTAGTCTGGACCATGTCTTAAATTCAATATGTATCAAACAGAATTAATTTTCCTTTCTCCCCTCCCCCAAACACATTCGTCTTGTAAACTTCTTTGTTGTGGTTAAAGTCACCATCTCTCCTGCTGTCTAAATTTGCAAATTCAGGTCATTCTCCATTTATCTTTTTCCCTATATGCCTCATATTAGCACCTACCTCAGAGTGTTGGTATAAGGAACAAATAAGATAGTACTTGTAAAACACTTAGGGTATTGTTAGACATATTGTAGGTTTTTAAATATTTATTTCCTTCCTTTCCTTATTCTAATATCCTGTCTTTTCAAGACTTGTGGATTTTATCTCTACAGCATTTCTTACTTGTCACCTCTACTCACAGTTTACAAGACCAAACTCTAATTAAGAATTCAAAATCTCTTACCTCGGCAATTGTATTAATCTCCTATTTGTTTCCAGTCTTTCCTTTAAGTCCATGTGACTGCCAGACTACTTCCTAAAATAAGAGTCTGTCCATGTCACCACCTGCTTAAGAAGCTCTCTTAGTTCCTTATTGATTCTAGAGTAGCATACACATTGTTGTATTTGGCATTTCATGACCTTTAAAATTTGATTCTATCTTACCTTAATTGTATACTATTCCCATTTCTTTCTTTTATAGCAAGTGGCCTACTTGCTATATATAAAGTACTCTACAAATCATGAAATAACATGTATTATCAATTCTTCTTAAATCATAGAACATTGCATTTCTGAAACACTGAAATTTTACATAAGGCAAAAAAACCCCAAGAGATATGAATTTTAAGTAGCTTCTAGTTTATTTCCAATTATAATTGCTCCATAGGGGATCTCATTCTGGAAATATACATCCAGAAAAGAAAGTGGGGTGGTCATATAGTGAAGTTTATGGTTAACAGATGGACACTGACTTCTATAAAATATTAACAAATAAGTAGACAAATAACTAAATAAGCAAACCTGTGAATGAATAAATTTGTGAATAAATGAATAATATTTTAAAAAATTATTTAAAATTTTATTTAAATTTATTTAAAAATGAAACAATCACTTAAATAGGAGCCACATCCAATCAAAATTACTCTAAAATAATAAATATAAAGAGCAAACGAATGATCAGAGGACAAGATCTTCAGGATCTTTGTAATATACTCTTTCACCATCAAGGAGAGTGTTGCCAACACATTTGGAAAATACTATAGTGAAGTAGAAGAGGAGGAGTATAACAGCAGGGGGAATGATAAAAGGGAGGGAAGATTGGGGGAGGCAGAGGTCAGAAGCAAAACAGTGGTGAAGAGGGGTGGAGGGAAGACTGAATGAAATGAAAGAGAAAGAGAGAGAGAAAAAGAGAGAAAAAAGAAAGTGAGACAGAGTGATGATAAAAAGGGGACATACAAGATGGAAGGAAATACACAGTAAGTAATCATAACAATGACTTTAAACAGAATGGATTCACCCATAAAATGGAAGAGAATAGCAGAACTGATTAAAAAAACAGAATCCTACAATATGTTGTTTGCAAGAAACTCACTTGAAGCAGAGAGGTATGCATAAAGTAAACGTAAAGAATTAGAGAAGAATCTATTATACTTTGGCTGAAGTTAAGAAAAGAATCTGTATGGCAGTCATAATACCAGACAAAACAAAAGCAAAAACAGGTTTAAGTTAAAGTAATAGGGAAGGTAAATACAGCTTGCTAAAAAGTACTGTAGACAATGCTAAAACATATGTAGCAAACTGTATAACATTCAGTTTTCCAAAGGAGAATTTAAATGAGTTACAGGACAAATCATAAAATTATACTAGTGGAGGACCTCAGCTTTCTCTTCTCAGAACTAGATAAATCAAACCAAAAAGTAAATGAGAAACAGTTAAAGGAGGTCAATATAATTTTAGAAAAGTTTAATGTGGTAGATATCTGGAGAAAAATAAATGGGGACTGAAAAAAATATATGTTTTTCTCAGTGGTACAAGTTCCCTACACAAAAATTCACTATGTATTAGGACATATAAACCTCACAATAAAGTGCAGAAAAATAAATATTAAATGCATCCTTTTCAAATCATAATGCAATAAAATACATTTAATAAATTGCCATGGAAATATGGATTTAAAAATTTATTGGAAACTAAATAACACCGTCTTAAAGAATTAGTGGGTCAAAAAACAAATTATAGGATAATCACTAATTTCATTAAAGAGAATGACAACAATGAGACACATAAAAATATATGGGATACAGAACTTTGGGGAAATTTTCTATTTCTAAATTCACAAATATCTCAATTCACAATTTCAGTTCTTATCCTAGCTTTGCTAAATTTGTTAATACAAATTCAATTCCATGTAATTATAATTCTCGATTTTCTCTTTTATTATCTCCTTTATCCCTTATATGATTGAGTTCTCTTTCTCAAATTAATTGTGAAAAGTAATTTGTCTCATTATATTCTATTTTTTATAAAACTTACCTTTTATATTTAGATTACTTATGCATTTTTGGTTAATTTTAGTGTTCATGTAAGAAGTAGGGGTAGTCCCAATTTCAATCAGTTTTCCTTCCCCCAACCTCAAGTTCTTTTCAATGGGGAATTCTTTTCCAAATTTATTTTCCTATATTTACAGCATCCAGGGCTATTATATCAATCTATGATATGTCAATTACTTTTTATTGCTGCTTATTTTAATCTGTTTTGTTCAATTTCTGTTTTCTACTTTTTAACCAGTATGGATAGCTTGAGATATGGAATTGTTTTTATCACTTGCTTTTATTTCCCCTCATTATTTCTCCAAACCAGAATGATTTTTAAAAAGTTCTTTAGATCTATAAGATGTATTTGGTAGCTTGGTATGAAATTAAATATGTAAATGAAGGCACCATCATTTATTTTATATTGGTGAATTTTTGCTTTATTGGTCCAGCCATGAGTTACAGTATTCCTTTGGTTATTTAACATTCTTAATTTTATCTTTTTAAATTGTGTTATGTATGAGTATGTGTTGGTAGATTGATTGATTCCAAGTTATTTTATGCATCTTGTAGTTATTTTGAATGGGTTGTCCTTTTCTATTTATCTTCCTTTTTTAGTTTCTTATTTGTTACATAGAACTAATAACCTTTCAGCTGTATTTTAATTTATGTACTCTTTGTTTATTCCTTTAGTTTGTCTTGTGTTATTATTATACATCATTTCTATATCAAATAGAACTATATCAAATTACGGTTGGGAAAAGATTATTCCTCATATTGGGGAAGGCTTCTATTAGTTCATCCTTGCAAATATTCCTATTTTGGGGGTTATATGTAAACTGTTCCCTTATTTCTGTAGTTTTAGGGGCTTTAGCATATATTTACTAAATGATTTTTCTACATCCATTACTCTAATCATGGGTGAGTTTGTTTTTATTGAGATTGATTATGCTAATTGTTATCCTAATAAAATGTAGGTACTTTTATAAAGATGTGTTTTCACTGTGAAGTTGGTTGATGCATCCTTTTGACCCAAGTTCTGTATGAATTATTCATGTTATCTATAGCTTTCCCATCAAAATTATCTTTTATGATATTATAAAATTAAATAAAAACCATCTAGTTACCTTCAATTTTGGAATAATTTATTCCACAAACAACACACCTCAATTAGCAATAATCTCACAAAAGCTTTGAGCCAAAAAGTAATCTAACTGAACACACATGAAGATAACATAGGATGTGCCTAACTTTACAGCTGGATTTAAAGATTATTAATCAACAGAGACTGTATAAAAAACTGCATGCTGTTGTGAATAAAGTTGTAACCTCTGGATCAAGCAGACACTGGTTGAAATCCTGCCTCTGAAATATACTAGTCATGTGGCCATGGAGAAGTCAATTGGCCCATTGTTATCCCAAGGCAATGATCTAAAATTTTAAATTACAGAGGAGCTGTTGATCTGCATTAATGGAGGAAATCCCCACACTGGGAGTTTCCAATAACAAGAAAGCCATATAGTGTATTGATTCTCTTCCTCAATGATCTCAAAAAAGTTTTCATTGTGAAGAACTGTTCTTATAAAACTAATAATTTAAACATGATAATGTATGCATTGAAAAAGTTACCTATGAATTTCTAAGACTTTTTTCACTAAAAACAAATTTGACCAGAGAAATTATTTCAATAATGCAGTCTCTACTTCTTAATGATTGCTTTCAGTTAATCCATACATTAATATAGTCCTTTTCCTCTATACCTATATTAATAACAGACAGCATTTACATAGAGCTTTGTATAGAATTTATATCATGATTTCCTCACAACTGTCCTATAAGGTAAGTAATGCAAATTTATTGTCACCATATAACAAATGACAAACCTGATATTTAAGGAAAGTAAAAACTTTTCTCAAAATGAACCAATACATAAGTGACAATGTCAAGACCCAAACCCTGGTCTTGGAATTTGAACCCCAGTGGTCACCAGTTTTTATCAAACCAAAATAATTCTTTGTTTCTGGCAGAATAATATATTACATATTAGAAATAATGAAATCCATTATGCTCAAAAAACTACATAGTTTATCCTTTTTCCCCCTTCTTTGGGGTGATTAAAATATATTTTCAATAAAATGTATTTAGTTTATTTCAGGCCACTCTCTGGGAACTCTCCCCTATAAAATAATTTAGAGAGTTCCCATCTTTGGGCATGTATCACAAAGGTGAATAGCCTCTCATTCCATTGCTTCTGTAAATCCCTTTGTATACCTCCCATGGACAGGTATACACATGGGTTAATGAAAGTAAAAATTTTAAAGTATTAGCTTCTGTGATATAATATCAAGCTCATCACATTTGTTCATGTGTCCCTTTCCCCTTATTTTCTTGAAATTTTAGATACGCAAATTTATCTACTTTTTCTCCTATGATATATCAGATAGTTTGTACCTCTTCATGTTAATTTATTTTAAAATGATCATAATTCAAAAGCATTTATTAAGGGCTTGGTTTTCACTAATCCTGTGCTAAGTGCTGGGGAGATAAAGAAAAAGTCAAAACAGCCACAATGTTCAAGAAGCATGTTCTAGTAAGAAGAAAGCATATACATAGAGATATGCAAGATACATAATAGCTAACACTTAATAATTTTATAATTATTATCTTATTTGGTTCTTACAACACTGGAAAGTACATATATGCACACTTTTCAGATTAGGAAATAGAGGTTAAGTGACTTGCCTAGGATCACACAGCTAGTAAGGCTATATTTGAGCTCAAGTCTTTCTGATCCCAGGCCTGGCACTCTACCAGCTGTGCTGCCTAGCTTTGCTAAATACTGAGTAAATGAAAGATAAACCTAGACAGGAAAATACTAACAACTAGGAGGACTAGAAAAGACCCCTCACTGAAGGTGACTTAGAGCTGAGTCTTAGAGGAAGCCAAGAATTCTAAGAGGGAAGGGTAAAGAGAATGAACACTCCAGGCAATGGATGCGTGGCTTGGAGGGTCAGTGCAATGACAGAAGACAGAGTGTTGCATGTGAGGAATAATAAGTAGGGCAATATGGCAGACCCATATAATATGTGTAGGGTCATAACATATAAAAAGACTGGAAAAATAGAAAAAGACAGGTTTTAAAGAACCTTCATGTCAAATAAAAGACTGTTTATTTGTTCCTGAAGGTAATAGGAACAATTAGAGTTTATTGACAAGGTCACAATTATGTAGGCCTTGGGAAAATCACTTTGCTATGTTGAAGATAGAATGGAGTGGGGAGGGAGAGAGTTGAGGCACACAGACCAGTTAGAAGGCTGTTATAATCATCTGTGACATGTGGATAGAGTATATTTGTACTCATTCTTTTATCTGCATATGTCTATCTTTATGATGTTATGGAAGTAAAAAGAATATTTTGCAATTGATTGGCTGTACAGGGCAAGTGATAGCAAGGAGTCAAATATGATACTGAGGTTGGCTGGGAAAGCAATTGACTAGCAAGATAATGATATCCTTAACAGTAATAGGGAAGCTTGGAATGGGGGTAGATTTTGGAAGCTAGGTAATTAGCACTAATTTGGACATATTGAGTTTGGGATGTTTATTGGGTATCTAGTCTGAAACATCTAATTGGCAGTGAATGATGCAGGACTGGACCTCAATGAAGGAATTAGGACTAGTTATTTGTATTGAAGCATCACCAACATAAAGACTGTAATTGTTTACATGGGAAGTGATGAAATCACCAATGGAAATACTGCTGAGAAAAAGAAAAAAAAGAGAGCCCAGGAGAGAGCCCTGAGGCAACCTCAAAAACAAGTAAGCATGACATAGATGAAGATCCAGTAAAAGAAGTTGAGAATCAGAAGGTAGATAGATAAGAGAATTGCGAGAAAGGAATATAAAATAAAACAACAAAACCTCATAGAATAGAAGACAATGTGCAGGAGGAAAAAGGTATGAATGGTGTTAAATCCAGCAGAAAGTTCAAGAAAAATGATGACTGAAAAAAATTATATTTCATGAGTAAGAGCTCATTGAAAACTTTAGAGAGAACAGTTTCATACTGGTGATGAGACTGAAGACCAGATCAAAAAGTGTTTAGAAGACAGTGAGAGGGGAGGAAGCGGAGGTAATTACTTTAAGTGATTGATTTTTCCCATGAGTTTGGATGAAAAGATGAAAAGAGGAGGAAGTTTTTTATTTGTTTGGGAGAGGATTGGATGATAGTGATCTGACTGTGTTTATAGGAAGGAGGAGAAAAACAGTAAAGAGGAGGAAATAGAAGGGGGAGAGAGGCACACACACATACATACAGAGAGAGAAAGGAGAGAGAGAGAGAGAGAGAGAGAGAGAGAGAGAGAGAGAGAAAGACAGACAGACAGACAGACATACATAGACACAGACACAGAGATAGACAGACAAAGAAAGAGAATGATAATCAATGGAAATTGCCGGAAAGATGGGAGAAGATTGGATCACAAGTATAGATATAGGGTTTGGCATCAGCAAAAGAAGGGTTGTCTATTCATCATATAATAAATGCAAGAGGAGATAGTGGCAGGTAATATTAGAGGGATGTGAACTGGAGAGAGGAGAAGAAGAAGGATTTCTTGGTGAGTGGCATCAATTATTTTGGTAAAATTTGAGGTGAGGTCCTAAACAGAAAGGGTGGTGGGATATATATTGTAGAAAGTTTTCAAAATGGATAAAAGGTTTTTTTAAAAGTTACTGAGAAAAAAGTGATGGAGAATCAATTAGGGAAGTGTAGAAGGATTTCATCAATGTTTTGAGTCAAGTTGAAATTATACAACTTAAATTCAGTCAGCATACGTTAACAATTTTCTTTTTAATTGTATATGCATAGGTGGGAGTAATAAAGGGATATCATGCAATGAGCTTTGGCTGATAATTACATGAGGTGGAAAGGGGTGTGAATATGGACAATAGTGAAGAGTTGAATTGGATCACCAAGAAGGTGAGATTGAAAAGGCAGAACAGTACAATCAGTATAACGGTGTTAGACTGGGATAACAGGATTCAGGCTGTAAGGTATAGGGAAAGGTAAAATGAATACACACACATACATGTGTATATATGCATATGTATGCATACACATGTGTATATATGCACATGTATGCATACACATGTGTATATATGCATGTACATATGCACACATGCATGCTCATACCCACATGGCTGCATACATATGTAGATTATTATCATATGAAATAATTTTCATTTATTTATTTTCATTTGTTTATTTTTAATTTTAATTTATTAAAGGGTAAAATAAATTAATTCCAGTTTTCATTATATTATGCATTTTCCCAAGAAATTTATTTAAATGTTTGTTTCCTATCTTTTGTATACTTAAATTTATGAAACACTACTCTCTTGTTTGCTTTTCATGTCAATTCTGAATTATCTAATATGTTCTATTGGTGTTCTCTTATATTACTTTGTCATACATTATTATTATTATAATTATATCTATTATATTACATAGTTTCAGATAGTTTTAATAATTGCACGTTTATGTTATAATTTAACATGTGGTAATGCATAGGTTGTAATGGTCTTTTTCTTTCTTGTTGTAAATAATTTCCTTTGCTTATCTGTTCTTCCATATAAATTTTTATATCATTTTATTTAAATCTTTGAATCATCTCATTGTTATCTTGATTTGAATTTCATTAAATATTTACTTAGGTAATAGTATTATTAGATAGTAGTATCATAGTTAATAGACTGGTTCATTCTGACCATTTTCAATAAACAACAGGTTGATTATTCAATTATTCTTTTATTGCTTCTAACATTTTATAATTGTCATGACAAAAATATTTTTTTTCATGTCATCATAGGTTAATAGCCATACTTTTGACACATTTGTTAATATTTTACATTATGTTTCTACATGAAATTACTGGACTTAATGCTGGTGATTTTTTTGGGTATATTTTCTATTCTATCATTTTATTACACCTATTTATTTTCTTAATTCTTTTTTTTGTTCCTGTTTATCCCCTTTCTTTTTCTCAATATATAATGCCATACACAAAAAAGAAATACTTTAACTTTGCTAACATCATTTAAGGAAAAAAAATCTTGTCCTATTATTTTTTAAAACTATGTTGGGCATAAGTGAAAGAGTAGATGTTATTATTTTATTATTTTATTTAATGGGAAAACTTTTTTTCCCTCCATTGCACATTGTACTGGTTCTTGATTTCAAAAATAAAAAAAAATCATATTGTGGAAAAATCCATCCAATCCTGTTTCTAGTAATAATACTTAAACATATGTAGCACATTAAGGGTTATAAAATACTGTATGTATTCATTCACATTTGATTGTCATAAAAACCCTTTAGGATGCTTTAGTTATTATTATTTACATTTTAAAGACAAGAATAGTAACAGTAATTTCCCCCAAGACTTCCCATCTAGTAGAGCTCTCTTTCTGCTATTGTATGCCATGCCTTATGTTTTTATCATGAATGAGTGTGATATTTACCAATTTTCTATATCCATGAACCTCATGAGATTTTATAATTAATATATCAATAATGATAATGTAATATGCCACTAGTATGATTTTTTGTTATATTTTCCTCAACATACCATCTTTGGACTGCTAGGTGGTGCATTGGATAGAGGACTTAACCTGGAATCATTGAGACTTATCTTCCCGAGGTCAAATCTGGCCTCCAATGCTAGCTGTGTGACCTTAGGCAAGCCACTTAACCCTGCTTGACTCAGTTTCCTCATCTGTAAAATGAGTCATAGAATGAAATGGCAAACCCTTCCAGGTTCTTTGCCAAGAAAGCCTCAAATGAGGTCATGAAGAGTAGGAGATAACCTAACCATCTTTACATTCCTGGTATGCATTCTATTTGATTGCAATGCATATTTTAAAACTATATTACTGTATTAAATTTACAAAACTTTATTTGTATTTTTGTGACTATATTTTTATTAAGATAGGTTTATATTTATCTTTCTTTACCTTGTCCTTATCAAATTTCTGGGTAAAAACCATATAAAAGCCATGAGATAAGCAACCATTTTTCTGTGTTCTTGAAAGTAGCAAATAGTGGGGCAGCTAGGTGATGCATTGAATAGAGCACTGGCACTTGAGTGAGGAGGACCTGGGTTCAAATTTGGTCTCAAACACTAGTTCCCTTACCCTGGCCATGTCACTTTATCATGATTACCTCTAATAATGCTAAATAATTTAGAGGAACTAAATATTTGATAATATTATCTTAAATATAGTACTTGCATCTGTTTTAAAGTTGACTTCATTAATAATTTTTATGTATACCTTTCAGTTATAGATTTTTATATACTTCATATGCTTTGAGTTGGAACTTTTACATATTTGTAAATATTACCACATTTCTCCAATGTTTAGTTTTGTTGAAACATAGTTGCATTGAGAAATGGCTAGGTGGCACAATGGATAAAAATCTGGTCCTTGATTTGGAAATATCTGAGTTTAAATTATTTCTCAGACATTTACTGAGTGACCCTGGGCAAGTAAATTAACCTCTATATGTCTCAATTTCCTTGACTATAAAATGAGGGAAATTACTAACTTCTGCCTCCCAGGGTTGTTATGTCAAATAAGTTAATATCTGTAAAACACTTTGCTAACATTTGAGTTCTATGGAAATACTGTTGCTGATTATTAAAAAAAATAAACAGAGGAAAAGTAAATTGCCCACATTCATGCAGCCAACATCTTACAAAGACAAGGCTTGAACCCAGGTTGTCCTGGCTTCAAGACCAGCTCACTGATCCTCTTACAACATTGCATTTATCTCATGATGCCTCTTATTTAGAGGCTACATGTATTGTATTAGTGTGTTTTAATTGTAATTTTTCTTATACTTAGTTGAATCTGTTACATTTCTTTTAGAATCAAGATAGTGTGAGCTCAAAAGTGGAAGGAAGGTGTCATAGAAATTGTCTTCTATATCATTCCATGGAAATGTAAGCTCCTCGAAGCTAGAGATTTTCAAAAATCTCTTTTTAATATTATCTCTGGTGTTTTGCACCCAGAGCATGCTAAGTGATGCTTTCTGACTTTGTTCAGTGCAAAATGTACTCAGAAAAATAATATTCTCTTTTTATCACATAAATTTTGCCCCCAAAGTTCTAATTGTCTAAGCTTTAGATAATTACTGTCAATTAAGTAGGAGACATTGCTAGGGATGGAAGTCATTTGAATATTGTTAGAATTCTAATTTTGTCACATGACAGAATGTGATTTATCAAGGCATCAGGCTTCTTGTGAGTCTGAAATAGTCTCCCTGAATAGAATAAAGAGAAATGAGATGCCATAGTCAGAGTTGTTAATGTGACTTCCATGTGCAACAGCAATTTCAACAAGTCTTTATTAAGAAATGGCAGGTGCTGGCATTTGTAGTTTCCTTATTTTATTTGGAAAGGCCACCTGTGAGAGTCCTGGAGGAGCATGTGACTTATTCATATTCATGTGAATTGAGAGAATACTTAAAAAAAATCAAAGCCCTGCTAAGCTTTGTGAGTAGGAGGGGTAAAACCAATCAATTTGCTCATGAAATCTTACTGAGTAACAGTTCTATATAGTTTAGCAAACTAGAATAGTCAGTTGTTATTCACTGAAAAGTGAAACCCATTTAAATGTTGCCCATCTATGTTCTATCTAATATCATGTAAGTCCCTTATTATTCATCATTAAAAAGAATGAAAGGTGGTATTTTCTTTTTTTTCAGTGAAATATTGTGCATTTTTTTCCGTTTAATGATGCAAAGAATTTTTGTTTTAAAACTGTATCTCCTACCAGAAAGTAATAGATAATTATTAGTTGAGAATGACATCTACTTGCCCCAGGATATGTTTAATAGAAAAGAAGCCATGCTTTATGAAGGGTCATATAAATGCTCATTTCTCAAATGTCACAAAATTCCTGATTAAAACTATAACTCCATAAACACAAATCCTATTGGGTTACACCCTATGCACCCTATGAAGCATAATCTGGTCACTTGCAGGGAAAGATGTCCTCACCTCTGGAAGACTTCTTGAAGGAAATCATAAGTGGACCTTTGTTCAGTGACCCCTTGATTTCTGAGGGGGGGAAGGGTGTCAAGGAAAAGGTAGGTGAAGATGGCCTTTCTGTTGATATTTATTTATTTAATTTTTAGTTTTCAACATTCACTTGCACAAGATTTTGAGTTCCACATTTTCTCCCCATTTCTCCTCTCTCCTCACCCCTAGAAAGTGTGCATTCTGATTACTCCTTCCTCCCATCTTCCCTCCCTTCTATCACAACCACCCTTTCTCTAATCCCCTTCCCTTCTTTTTTTCCTGTAGAGTGAGAAAGATTTCTATATCCCATTTCCTATATATCTTATTTCCCACTTTTACGTAAAAACAATTTTTAACATTTGTTTTTAAATTTTAAGTTCTACATTCTTCCCTTCCTTCTCCACCCACCCTCATTGAGAAGGCCATCAATTTGAAGTAGAGTATACATGTATAGTCATGCAAAATACTTCCATAATAGTCATGTTGTTTAAGACTAACTATATTTCCTTCCATTTTAACATGCCCCCTATTCTTTCCTTTGACTCTGTCCCACCTAGAAAGTATTTACTTCTGATTATCCCTCCCCCATTTGACCTCTTTTCTATCACCTTCCCCCTTCCTGTTCCCCCCTACTTCCCTGTAGGATCAAAGATTTCCAAACTCAATTGAGTGTATATGATACTCCTGCCTTCAGTCAAATCTGATAGGAGTAAGGTTCCGTCATTCCCCCTCACTTCCCTCCTCTTCCCCTCCACTGTAAAAGCTTTTCCTTGCCTTTTATGTGAGATATATCTAGCTCTGGTCTTTTCATCAAGAATGCTTAAAAATCCTCTATTTCATTGAATGCCTATTCCCTGCCTTCCCCACTCCTCAGTTTTGCTGGGTAGGTGATTTTTGTTTTAAATCCTAGCTCCTCTGACTCCCAGAATATCATGATTCAGGCCCTCCAATCCCTTAATGTAGAATCTGCTAAATTTTGTGTTATCCTCATTGTGTTTCCACAACACTTCCACAACTTCCTTCTAGCTGCTTTTAATATTTTCTCCTTGACCTGGGAACTCTAGAGTTTCACTGAACTATTCCTAGGGGTTTTCCTTTTGGGATATCTTTTAGGAGGTGATCAGTGGATTTTTTTTTTCAATTTCTATTTTACCCTTTGGTTCTAAAATAGTGCAGTTTTCCTTGATAATTTCTTGGAAAATGATGAATAGGCTCTCTTTTGATCATGACTTTAAGGCAGTCCAATATTTTTAAAATGGTCTCTCCTCAATCTATTTTCCTGGTCTATTGCTTCTCCTATAAGATATTTCACATTGTCTTCTATTTTCACATTCTTTTGATTTCATTTTATATTGTCTGGATTTCTCATAAAGTCATTATCTTCCATTGGCTCCATTTTATTTTTAAGGTATTATATTCTTCAGTGAGCTTTTGGATGTCCTTTTCCATTTGGCCAATTTTGTTTTTTAAGGCATTCTTCTCCTCACTGACTTTTTGGACCTCTTTTGTGATTTGGGTTAGTCTATTCTTTAAGGTGCTTTTTTCTTCAACTTTTTTTCTGTTTTTAGCAAGCTGTTGACTCATTTTTCATAATTTTCTTGCATCACTCTCATTTCTCTTACCAATATTTCTTCTACTTTCCTTATTTGATTTTAAAAAACCTCTGGAACTCTTCCATGGGCTGTGAACAATTCATATTTTTCTTGGAGGCTTTGAACGTAGGAGCTTTGACTCTGTTGTCTTCTGGTTGTATATTTTGATCTTCCTTGTCACCAAAGTAAGATTCTATAGTCTGGTTTGTGTTCTGTTTGCTCATTTTCCCAGACAATTACTTGACTTTTTAGCTCTTTGTTAAGGCAAGACTTTGCTTCCAGAGTGGAGAGTGCACTGTCCCAAGCTTTAGGAATTTTATGCCACTCTTTCTAGAGATATTTCTGGGGACATGTAAATTTTTAGTTCTTCAAAGGAGTGCTGTTTTCTCCTCTCTGACCTGTGCTCTGGTCTATGAGTGACCACAAGTGCTGTTTTCTACCTTGGAAATATGAGAAGGATTCCCTTTCTAGTGCTACCACAAACTTCACCACACCAGCACCCCTCCTTGTCTCTGGACCAACACCCAGGAATGTGACCCATATCCAAGGAAGGGCAAAGCAAGAGAATTCTGTCTCAGTGCCAACAAGGAGATCCTTGCAATCCTCATTTGATCAGCTACTCTATCCCCCAGTGATTGTGGGCTGAGAGTTCCAGAAGCAGCTATTGCTGCTGCCACTGCAATTGCTTCCACCTCCCCAGCTTTGGGGCCCAGACTGTGCTCCTCTCTCACCCAAGTCCACACAGATGTTTCTCACTGACTTTCTAAGTCGTCATTGGTGTTTATGGTTTGAGAAGTCTGGAAACTGCCACAGCTACCTGCTAGTCAGTCCCCTAAGACCTCGTCCAGGCTCATTTGTGCTGGGACAGAACATGTTGTTCTGTGCTCCTCTCCGAGCCTGATGTGATAGACATTTCTTATCAATTTTCCAATTTGTCTTGGGCTGGAAATTAGGTTTTTTCTGTCATGTTGTGGGTTCTGCTATTCTAGAACTTGTTTAGAGTAATTTTGTTTTTTTACAGATATTTGAAATTGTTTGGGGGAGAACTTAAGGAAGTCCCTGCTTTTACTCCATCATCTTGGCTCCACCCCTCTCAGTAGATATGTAATTAAGCATACCTCAATCATTCATCACTTTTTTGTCTAAGAAGCATTGAGTAATTCTTGGATTTCCACTGAGGGACAGGAAAAGGTTGTTCTGACCACTGGCAACTTAGTGATTACACCAATAAAAGAATGCAGAATGTGGTCAGCTTAAATCCTTTAGGTTCTGTGTTTCTTTGACTGATTATAGGTGACTGAGAAATAACATTTTTACCATTCTTATCCAAAACCAGTTTCTCTTCCTATTTCCCTGCTTTTGTTATTACCATTATCCCAGACATTTCCAGAAGTCATCCTGAGATTTGAAAGGTTTGGAGCCTAGAAGGAATTATTTGGACAGTATAGTCAAAGTGATATATGAAATGTCTATTTAGCATTCCTGTTAACTGTGTAATGTCTTGATGTTTTAACTATTAACTGCTCAGGAGAGTATAATAATAATATGTTATTTTAACTTGTTTTAAAGTCTTTTCCTGCCCCTCCCCATTCCTGTCATTGTGTATATAGGAGCCTTTGCACATCCTAAACTTTTCCTACATATAGAGAAAAAAAATAGTTATCCTAGAATTTATCTACTTTTTACATTATGCATTTTTCTATTCTCCCCTTTTAGGAGGAGACTCAAGACATGAGTCAAAATCTAAACTTTGTATATTCTTCCTTGGCACTCCATAGTGAAAATTTAAAGAGCTTGAGGAGAGAAAAAGAACCTGATTCCTCTCTTCAGAGGTTTGTGCGTACTCTTTATTCATGAGAATAGAGCTATAAAGGGTCCCTTAGTTAACAGGGAGTAGGTGAAGTGCCCCTGTGTTGGTCCCAGCTATAGTTTATTGGTATATTGTATATTGGTTTCCTGATAAATATTTCAGAAAAGGCTACCAAAAGAAATGTACATGTGAAACACACTTAAGTTTAATCTGCACTATTAACATGTTATCTCTCTCTTAAGCCTAGATAATCAACAAAACAATATATCAAGCCCTTATTTATAGTGTCTGCCAGTTTCTAAGGTGTAAGTGTTCACTCTAAAAATTGAACATTCAGCTATTTCAAAGAGGTGAGAGCTGACTTCAGCATATTTCTGAATTGTGAAAAGCAAATCTCTTCTTCTACCCCGAAGTATAAATACTGTTGCCCTTTCAGCATTTGATGAAATAAAACCTGTGGTTTAGCTGCATGTTTAATGTGATACAACATAGAACTTTGCTAGTTATTTTCTTTTAGATAGTATTTTGAGGAATAATTTTGTAATGGTAATTTTTGTAGAACAAAAATACTGTAACATGTTAAATATTCACTCTATAAAGTTCAATTATTTACATTTTTATAGGCATGGTTACATTTTTAGAGGATGGGAGATGTTCCTCTTAATTTTTTTAAATTTTCATATAGTCTTTCCCATATTTCATTAG
>CM053599.1:185805326-185832843 GCA_028646575.1 Pseudocheirus occidentalis
AAAAATTCCACTTCATTTTTTGTTTTTTATTTTTGCTTTTATTTCTGTTCTTTGTTTGATTCCCTATCCTCCCATGGGAACTTTGTTCTAATAAACTGAGTCTGCAATAGCCCTATAATAAATTTAAATATGAAAACCTGCCATTCAATTATGCTAATCGCGTCATTAAGTGTGATTTAGCTACCTTCAGTGTACAAATGGATTTCTGCTACCATTCCATTGCTACTAATTTGTGTATTTGCTGTACTGTTATTTGCTAGAATAATTTGCTAGAATAATCTAGAAAGTTGAGAATCATTTTGGTTTGAGTAAAGCACCAAGCCAAGCAAATGCTGCATTCATTGGAGCTACATTTCAGGAGAGGAAAAGACTTTTACCTTTGCAAAGTGCATGCCTATGCTTGGTAAGAGTTTAACTGACAGTTAAATGGATTAAACAATCCAATAAGGCAATAGATATGCAGAATGAATAAGAAAACACAATTTGACTCATGGAAGAAATCTAAAAAATAAAGAAATAGAATAAAAATCAGAGACTGGAATAAAATTCATTATGCATTGGTAATGCATCTATAAATCAATTAGAATCTTGGTTATATGTACATATATATTCAGTCACAAAAAAACCTATCATAGAAAATGAAACAATGTCCATTATAAGCATGCAAACTGTAAATGGCATAGCTTCTAAATTCACAAAGAAAAGGTACATTGAACTGAACAGTGATGTAGATAGAAACACAATAAGCGCACAAGACCATAACAATTTTTTCTTATGACTGCCTAAATACAACAAATAGATAAACAAGAAGTAAAATATATTTCGATTGAAAATTTTGATAGCCTTCTAAATAGAAAAGTTATGGCATATACATTTTAGCATATGTGATATATCTACAAAAAATTAGCATGTTTGAGGGAATAAATTATAAATAATTTTTAAAGCAGAAACACTAAAGACACACTTTTCAAATAACAATGCAATAAAATAGTAGTTAATACCAGGAGCAAAAAATAAGAGACCCTTAAATGAAGATCTTAATAAAGATAAAGAAAATAAGACAATGTAGAAATCATAGACACGCTAATAGATATGTAAAAAAGAATAACCATTATACAATATTTTAAAATATCTGACAAAAAGCAGTCAAAGAACTTGTCATTCTCCAGACATATATCTAAAGTAGATTTCAAAGAGAAATGCATCTTTAAATACATATAAATAAAAGAAAAATATTTTATTGAGCTATAAATTCAATTTATTAAAATCTAAAATAAGAACTAAAGTGTAAATTTTGAAAATTTGAGGAGAAATATGTAAAATGAAGAACATGAAATTATAACAGGATAACACTGAATGGTTCAAGAGAGAAACAAGAAACATGAAATCAGAATTTGTGGCTGGTATAGTAAAATTAACTGGAAGAATAGAAAATGTTCAATCTTTAGTAAGAGAGAGGAAGGGAGGAAGGGAGAAAGAAATGAAGAATGCAAATACACAAAAGTGGAAAATGATTTTTAAGAAGAGAATAAAGACCAATAATGATCTCTATGCAAACAAAACATAATTATTTTGAAGACATAATGTGTAAAGACAATATAAGTGTATATATATCCCAGAGGAAAATGACAAATCAAAACAACTGAATGACATATTGCAAGAAATAATATCATAAAACTTATCAGAACTTCTGAACAAAGACAAAATAGCAACTAAAAGAATCCACAGGATATCTTGGAGGGAAGAAAGAAGGATTTTGCTACGAACTCCAAGCACATAGTAATTAAATTTAATAATTATAATGAAAAACCACAAATTCTGCAAGAATGAGAAGGACTTTCAAACCTCAAGAAAAGGTAGATTTATGGAGAAGGAAAGATTTTATGACCAAACAAGAGTTAGAGAGCAATACAAAATGCAAAATAGGTAATCTTGATTACATTAAATTGAAAACTTTCTGTACAAATAAAGCCAATATAACCAAGATTAAGAGGGAAGTGGAAAATTGGAAAAGAATATTTACAACCAGTGTCTCTGATAAAGTTTGCCTCATTTCTAAAATATGAAGAGAATTGAGTCAAATCTGTAAGAATCCACAGTCATTCCCCAATTGATTAATGGTTAAAGGATATGAACAGGGAGTTTTCAGAGGAAAATATTAAAGATATCTATAAGCATATTAAAAAATGCTCCAAATTACTATTGATTTGAGAAATGCAAATCAAAACAGCTCTGAGGTACCACATCTCACAAGTCAGACTGGCTAAGTTGACAAAACAGGAAAATTATGAATGCGGGAGAAGATTGGGAAAATTGGAACACTAATGCATTGTTGGTGGAGTTGTGAACTGATTCAACCATTCTGGAGAGCAGTCTGGAACTATGCCCAAAGGGCTATAAATAAGTGTATACCCTTTTGACCCAGCAATACTTCTAGGGCTGTATTCTAAAGAGTTCATAAAAGTAGGAAGAGGACCTGTATGTACAAAAAATCTTTATAGCAGCTTTTTTTGTGGTGGCAATAAACTGGAAATTTAGGGGATGCTCATCAATTGGGGAATGACTGAACATGTTGTGGTATATGAATGTAATGGAATACTATTGTGCTATAAGAAATGAGGAGCAGACAAACTTCATAATAACCTGGAGAGACATATAAACTGATGTTGAGTAAGAAGAGCAGATCCAGGAGAAATTTGTACACAATTACAAACACAACATAGGGTGACAACTAAATTTGACAGAACGGGCTCCTCTCAGCAATGTAAGGTTATAAGACAATTCCAAAAGACTCATGATGGAAAGAGATGTCCACATGTGGAGAAAGAACTACAGAGTTGGAATGCAGATTGAAACAAAATACCTGGTCTCTTTCTTTTTCTTTTTTGGTTTTATTTTCTCTTTCCCATTGTTCATTCCATCTGTTATAATCCTTCTTTACCACCTGACTAATGTTTAATTTGAAGATATTTTTAGATCCTATATTTAATTGCATGCCACCATGGCGAGGCAGGGCGAGGGGAAGGGGAGGAGATGAAGGGGGAGTGGAACTTGAATGCTATAAACTAAAACTAAATTAATAAATTAATTTTAAAAAAGAAAGGGGAATTCAAATAAGACAAGACTCTTGCATTAGTGTTCCAGTTTTTCTACAACTTCTCCAACATTTATCATTTTCCTGTTTTCTCATCATAGACTATCTGACTGGTGAGATGTGGTACCTCAGAGTTGTTTTGATTTACATTTCTCTAATGAATAGTGATTTAGAGCATTTTTTCATATCATTAATTTCCTTCTTCTGGATAGCTAGGTGGCCCCCTTGCCTTGTCAGGTCTCCAGGCCTGGAGTTAGTAAGATACATCTCATTGTGTTCAAATCTGGTCTCAGACATTTACTAGCTCTGTAATGGTGGACAGAGTCACTGAACCCTGCTTGGCTCAGTTTCCTTGAATATAAAATGAACAGAAGAAGAACATTTCAAATCACTCTAATATCTTTGTCAAGGAAACACCAAATGTGGTCGCAAAGAATTGGACACAAGTCAACACAACAACAATTCTGAATATAACAGAAACCATAGATAGGGATAATAGAACTCAAGGTGTAACCAAGGTGACAAAACCTCATGTCAGCCTAATTATCCATTTAAAAAAGCTAACATTCTATAAAGAGAGACATTTGAAATATTCCTATAAAAAAGAAATGTTTAGGTTGTTTTTTATATTCATCAATGGAATAAAAGACAGGCAAACAAATGCCTCAGCCTAGGAAAGTTCAAGTAATAAAATAAATTATTCAAGAAAAAAAGAGTGAAAAAACAGGAAATTAGTAGCAATGGGACTGAACCAACAACTCATTTATACAATGAAAGCAGCTAAATGACACTTAATGATACAATTAGTATAATTGAATATCAGGTTTTCATATTTAAATTTATTATAGGGCTATAGCAGAATCAGTTTATTAGAAGAAAGTTCCCATGGGAAAGTAGGGAATCAAATACAAAACAGAAAAAAAGCAAAATAAAAGAAACAAAAAATGAAGTGGAATTTATAAAAATAAATGGGGTTTAAAACAACAGCAAGATAACAAAGGGACAATTAAATTTCTTCAATTATACAATGAGCCATAATTGAAAATGTAATTAAATGGATAAATTGATGGGAGATGAACCAGCCTGAAACATCATGTACATGTCATGTATTGCATGTATTACATTTACAAGTAATCTCAAACTCCACAGAGAAGGAATCATTTGGGTGGGGAGAGGTCAGAATTACACTGCAAATTGCGAAGGTACTTAAATGGGAGAAAGGAGGAAGAAGAGAGAAAGAAATACTTAATGAACTTCAACCAAGTCAGTGGTAGATAGGGAAGGAAAATTAAGTCCTTTTGCTTCTTAGGAATAAGAGGGCCTAGAAGAAAATTGGGTAAGATGGCAAAAGTTGGAATTGAAACAGTGGCAAAAAAGAAGGAAATCTTAATTCTGTTTTGAAAACTATTGGCTCTTGTAGTAGAAAGAATGAGATGGATATGAGAGATATTATACATGTAGAATTGATGAGATTTGACAGTTAAATATTTATACATGGTGAAGGAGTTGAAAATCACACACAAAAAAAGTTATTAATCTGAGTTTATCAAAGGATAGTGGTGCCCTCAACAGAAATGTGGACATTGGAGGAAAAGTTAAGTTTTAGCTGAATGATAATGAGTTCTATTTTGGATATGTTGAGTTTCAGATTCCCATGGGACATCTAGTTACTTTTGAATAGTTCAGCCAATGAATAATTGGTGAAGCAGGCCTGAAGGTCAGGCAAAATCTAAAGCTGGATAGAAAAATCTGTGAGTTATCTCTATAGATATGACAATTGAACCCATGCAAACTGATGAGTTCATTTTAAGGAAGAATGCATACAGATGTGAAGAAAGACTAGGACAGAACCTTTTGGTTGCACTCATATTTAGGAGGTGAGATACAGGTGATGACCCAGCAAAGAAGACTGAGAAAGGAGCATTCAGAGTAATAGATGGAGAAACAAGAGGGAGAAAATGTCATGAAAACCCGAAGAGGACAGAATATCCAGAAGGAGAAGGAAATCCAGAGTGACTAAAGAACTAAAAAATTGATGACAGTTCAGAATAAACCACTGGGCTTGTCAATTAAGAGATAGTTGTTAATTATGAAGGGAAGCAGTTTCAAATGACTGATGAGATTAAAAGCCAGATAGGAGGGGCTAAGAAGTAATTTATTGTTGTTGTTTGTCCTTCATGCTCCAAGAGAATTAATGATATCAAGAGGGTGATGTTTTGACTTGCAACTGAACTGGATTTAAGTGAAGCAGAGCTGTGCAAAGCCATCCACCTCACTCTCCTCCAAGGTCATCTGAGTCCAGTACCAAGGCTTAGCTCACAATTACTGGAAATGATTCCAGGTGCAGTAGGAGATCTTGAACTTTTTAAGCTAAGATCTTTCCCAGATCTCATTTTGTCTGAGGCAACAAAAAGAAGAAAAAGGGCAAGGCAATAAAGTTTAGACATTTTTCCTTGGAATTTGGCTGTGACAGAGAGGGGAGACAATAACCTGAAGAGACATTAAGGTCAAGTGACAATTCTTGTTTCTGTGTTTAGGATAGGGGAAACCCAGGCATGTTCATAGGAATGAGAGAAAGAAAGAGCAGTTAGAGATTGATGATTAGTGAGAGAGAAGAGATTTCCAGGGAAATCTACTGCACTGAGTGGTTATAGATAAGTGGGAATGGGATCAAGGGTTATGAGTATTCAAGTAAGTTTTCAGAGCAGTACTTTTTGGTAGATGCAAACTAAAATCATTTAGGTATCCAACAAGGTGAAATAGCTAAATAAATTCATGAATGCAATGCAATTTCTCACAAATGTGAAATAACACAAATGAAGAATTCAGAGAAGTGTGGGGAGATTTATATGAATAGATGTAGAATAAAGAAAACAGAACCATAAAAACAATGTAACAATGACTACAATCATGTAATTAAAAAGAAGACTTGGGTGGGGGTAGGGGGGAGTGATGTAATTATAATGACCAAGATTTGTTCCTGAAAGAAGTGAGAAAAAGTGCTTTCCCCCTTCATTGAAGAAATTCTTCATGGTTGGAAAATATTTAAAATACTGTTAGAATTGGACAGTGTGTTATTTAGATTTCCTAAATTGTTGTGGTTTTTTTTCTTTTTTTAACTAAACAAAGATCTTTTTAGGGGAACAAGGATATATTCAGCAATAATATGAATGTGATGTAGAAACAAAAGTGAGGTAGGTAGGTAGATACATCTATTCATACATACATACACAGATAATAAAAGTTAGGGCCTTCTTTACATGTAGTGTAAAAGAAGTCACCATTTTCTTTATATTGTGATTATTTAGTGTAATCTGGATATACTGAGTCCTTCAACTGGAAGGAAAAGGTGGAAAGTGGAAACAGAAAGAGCTTGAATAACTAATTAGTCCATTAAGATGCACCTCTAACTTCAAAGGGTTGTCCTGATGTGTTTCTCACTGGGAGTTCCCTTTACTGTTCAATCATGTCAGTAATAATGATAATAGTGATGATGGGAATGATTTTTATCATTATAAAAAATGAAACACATCTGACTTAATTCACTTTATATTCAAGACATGGTTATTAAGCATCAGATATATAAAAGTATAGTTTTAAAGGAATTTATATATACTCTAAGACACACATATTAGCACAGTGGAAAGATTGTAAGTTTGGTATCAGAAGACATGGGTTTAAGACTCACCTTTTTTCATTTACAGTGTGACCATGGGTAAGTCTCTTTATCTCTCTGGTACTCATGTCTTAACTACAAAAGAAGTGTAGCATCACTATCTCTCCATGCATTCTTCTCCTAGGATCTATGTCCACTCAACTTATAATCACATTTATGGGTTTGACTTCAGTACAGAAACTTATATTCAAGGTTCAAAGGGTACTCTGTGGGTCCACGCTCCTAAACCCATAGCTCATCAGGTCAAGTATCTCTTACAGTCAGCCAGGAGAAATCATCTACTCTAAGCGAAGGTATTACAAAGATGGCATAGTAAGAAGGGTAGATGCAAAATATTACCCCCATAAAACTGGAGGAAGTAGAAAAAACAAGCAATTATTAGGCACCTACTATATTCCAGGAACTATACTAAGTACTTTAAAAATATTATTTCATTTGATCTTCACAACCTTGTGATATAAATGCTATTACCACTATACACTTAAAGAAAGTGAGGCATTTACAGGTTGTGACTTGCCTAGGGTCACAAAGCCAGTAAATATCTGAGGATGAATTTGAACTCATGAAGACGAGTCTTACTGATTACAAAATCAGTGCTCTATCCACTGTACTACCTAGTTGCCTCTGGGAAGTCAATATCAACCAATAAATAAATATTTATTATGCACCTACTATATGCTAGACTCCATGCTAAGAAAAGATAATACAAAAAGAGGCAAAAGACAGTCCTAGGCTTGAGCAATACCCTGAAGGAGTAGCTTGTGATCCCACATATAGTATGTGTACAGGAAATGGGACTCCTTAGTGGGAAAGAGAATGAGAAAGAGAGAGAGAGAGAGAGAGAGAGAGAAAGAGAGAGAGAGAGAGAGAGAGAGAGAAAAAGATTTAGAATGATATATGGGAGTCCCAAAAGTTACACAAATAGGAAGAATCAAGTTAATCAATAAGAACTTATTAAGCATTTATTATGTTAGGCAATGTACTAAATGCTAGAAAGACAAAACAAATTCCTTGACTAGATAATCAACAGGTCCATTGATTCCTAGTACCTGAACTCCTAGGAGTTATAATAGTGTATATGGCCCCTTCTCCTTAATTGATCTGAATTTTCAAGTCACCTCTGAGACCATCTTATCCTATGAAAGATAGTATTAATGAAAATTATTTACCTTTCTTTATAGATGTGACTTTAAAAAAACCTATTAATGTCCCCTCTCCATTGTGAGGTGTAACAATCGTACATGCCAGCAGATTTTTTTATATCAATGTTAAAGAACTGATCAAGTATACTCCCTTTCTTGTTTAGACCAATCATGTTTTGTTCAAGTATCTTCAGTTGATAAGCCAGACCATAGATTCACTAAGGGATACCTATAGCCAAATTCCTACCTTAGCTTAATCAGACTAGCTAATTTTTTTCATTTCTACCACACGGTTGAGAAGGCAAGAAGACAAATTAAGTTAAAATCATGTTGGAAGACAAACAATGGTCCCACAGACCTGAATAAGTGAGATACAGCAGCTGAGTTGGGATTGGACTCTACTGGAGGAAAAAAAAATAAAGTAACATTAACAAGAAAGAGGCAGTATTGTGTAGTGGATAACAAGTTAGTCTAAGAGGCAGGAAGACCTCTGACACACACTGTGACCCTACACAAGTCATAGCCTCTCAGCTGTCCAGGCAAGTTTCTAAAGATCAGAAAGTACACAATGCATCTGCAGTCATGTCCACACGTTCATGACCCTATTTGGGGTTTTCTTGACAAAAATACTCCAGCACATTTTATAGATGAGAAAACACAAATAACACATGAGAGGCCCTGGAGTTTATGGACACTAGCCTCCTACAGGTTCCTTCTTGATCTAGTCAGACAGGAAGGACGGGGAGAAAACTTTAGAGGTGTTAATAATCTTACTTTATTCTAGTCTAGTCCTCTCAAAGGGTGGCTGATAATGGGAGCACCAACTCCTGCAGTATTCCCTAATCACCCTTCTCACAGGGGCCAACAGGAAGTGGGGGCAACTATCTTCATGTCTCAATGGGGTCAATAAAGACAGGAACAGCTTGTGCACTCCCTTAAATGTCCTCAAGCCTCAACAGGGGCTGGTTGAGGCAAGTACATGCATTTCTCTATGCACTACCCAAATCCCAAATGGATTCCCCTCTAGGTTCTGCTATGGATTCCCCCTTACTTACCAGTGCTCACTTGCTTTACAGGGCAACAAATAAAGAAGGCATCTTGCCAACATTAAATTCATAGGTTAACTTTAATATTGTCATACTGAGCAAGCATAGCAAGTATCAGTTATGTCACCCCCATATCTCATAGTACAGTCATGATAGAACTATCTATCCCAGCTATTTCGGGAGTTATCATCTATTGCATGTAAACTAACACCTGGAAACTAGACATTCTCATGGCCATGGATCCTGAGAAAAGGATAACACATTCCTCCTTTCACACACAACTTTAAGAGACTTACCCAGAGTCACACAGCTAGTAAATGTCTGAGGCCACATCTGTACTCTGGTCTTCCTGACTCCAGGCCAAGTTCTCTATCTACTTTTTCTGTCCTTTTGCATTGTTAATAATTATTTTCTATCAGTAACTCTGCCTGATTTCCACTCCAAGGGGCATCCTGCTCCCTGACCACCCCCATCACCTTCCTTTTGTGTGTTGTGTTCCCTCATTAGGTTGCAAGCTTCTTAAGAGCAGACCCCATCCTTCTTTTTCTTATTTGTGTTCTCAGCTTAGCACAATGCTTGATTTAGTAAATGTTCATTAAACTGAATATAATTGAATTGAAGTGAGGCCATGCCTATTACATAGAACATATCTATGTTGTATCATATTTTTAAAAATTCTTCCCAAATACAGTTAGTCTAGATCAGAGGCAATTGCTAAAACTATTGTCAGGTCAGTGGGCAAAGTTTTTCATACCTCTGCTCTATACCAATGAAATAAAGATCATATTTTCTTAATTATCACAGAAATTAGGATATGTTGCTCTGCCCAGTAACGGAAGAGTTTTACATGACAAAGACAAATTACTGAAGTATTTTGCTGCAATTATAAACTCTATAAGTATAATGAACAAAAGGGGGCCTAGAGTCCTGCTTACAAGCCAAGTAGGGGTGTAATATGTTTAAAGTGTTCTTTCTACCTTTCACTGGCACATGACTGACACATTTTCAGTTTGCACAGATAGATTACACTGAGTCAACATATTGGAAGACTGAGAGGTTCCAACCTTCAATTAAAATAACAGCATTGGCCAGTTATAAAGGGGATAGCTATGTACTAGTCAGGTAGATTAAATGTGAATTGTTTCTTGTGCCACCCAGGGTTCCCCCTCATTCTCAATTTACCTCTGAGGTCAGCCAAGGACTGTATTGGTTGTGAGAAAGAACCAATTTCATACCTAAGTCCAGGATTTATAAAAATCATACAGATATTGATGATTTCTTTTTCTTCAAGTTGCAAAAATCCAGTTTACATCTGTTCCTAAGCCATCTCAGATTCACAGATATCATGCCGTCCTCTAAAACAGACCAGACCCAGAAATAATTGTCTTAGCTCCCTACCAAAAACCATGCTTCTATTGACTTCAAATAAACCTAGACAATATTGCTGCTAATAAAGCAGTTGTGGTTAGGAATGGTTTGAAGAAAAGTTACTTTCTATTTCTTTGAAGCCTTGGAATCACCAGCATTTGTGTATACATAATATTTGTTCAGTGAGTGGGTGAGGGAAAACTAAGAGGGGACTATGGAAGAAACTCAGACATGATGGGGAACTAAATGGTTCCCCAGAGCAGCAGTTTCAGACTCAAGTAGAAACTTGGGTCGTTAAACCAGAAATATCAGGGCAGCTAGGTGGTACAGTGAATAGGGCGCCAGACCTGGAATCAGGAGGACCTGAGTTCAAGCCCAGTCTCAGACATTTAACACTTACTAACCATGTGACCTTGGGCAAGTCACTTAACCACAATTGCCCTGCCTTTGCCCCCTCCAGAACACACAAAAAAACAAACAAAAAAATAACCCTTCAGGCTATGTTTCATGTTTAAAAAAACCATGTAACTAACATTATTGATATGTTTACTTATTTTGTTAATTATTTCCCAATGGCATTTTAATCTGGTTCCAGTCATATTCAGGAGTGTTGTGGCCACAATGAGACCTTAGATTGTTTGACACTTCTGCTGTAGAGAATTCTTGAACTGGAAGAGAGGTAAGGCTAAATGATCTCTGACATAGTGTGAGAAGTTCATATGAGGGAACCAGGAAGATCTGAAACATGGACTTGGAGGATGGAAGGATAGGGATTACTAACAGCAAAATCATCATCTAAATGGCGGCAATATGAGATTGATTGCTATGCCATCTCCTGGCAAATTTGAAAAAAAGGGTCACAGAGGGACCAGTAAGTATGGTCCCAAGAGGGACCACTTGAGACTGTGGCAGGGCAATTGTGGTTAAGTGACTTGCCCAAGGTCACATGGTTAGTAAGTGTTAAATGTCTGAGACTGGGCTTGAACTCAGGTCCTCCTGATTCCAGGTCTGGCGCCCTATTCACTGTACCACCTAGCTGTCCTGATATTTCTGGTTTAATGACCCAAGTTTCTACTTGAGTCTGACACCGCTGCTCTGGAGAACCATTTAGTTCCCCATCATGTTTCTTCCATAGTCCCCTCTTAGTTTTCCCTCACCCATTCACTGAACAAATATTATGTATACACAAGTGCTGGTGATTCCAAGGCTTCAAAGAAATAGAAAGTAACTTTTCTTCAAACCATTCCTATTAGCACTGTCCTGGTGCTATGGAGGTAATAAAACTTATTTTAATCTACCCAAATTCCTCATGCCCATTTATATCTCCCTTCAAAGGAGTTATTTTAGGAGGCTATATACTTATTCAGCAGCTAGGAGGTACAGTAGATAGAATGTCGGACCTGGAGTCAGTAAGACTGATCTTCCTGAATTCAAATCTGACCTCAGACTCTTACTGCTCTGTGACCCTAGGTAAGTCACTTAACTCTATTTGCCTTAGTTTCTTCATCTTTAAAATGAGCTGGAAAAGGAAGTAGAAAACCACTGCAGTATCTTTACCAAGAAAACACCAAATGGGGTCACAAGTGGGGGATATGAATGATATGA
The DNA here is from genome assembly GCA_028646575.1 of Pseudocheirus occidentalis. Classification (NCBI taxonomy): domain Eukaryota; kingdom Metazoa; phylum Chordata; class Mammalia; order Diprotodontia; family Pseudocheiridae; genus Pseudocheirus; species Pseudocheirus occidentalis. The sequence continues at coordinate 185,817,258 of CM053599.1, forward strand.
CTGAAAATGACTGAATTATTATTCAAGATATCCTGACATTACACAAAGTGTTTTTAGGGTTCTTTTTTCTGGAATTGTCTTTAGGACCCAGGACATACATACATACATGCATACATACACACATATTTATATATGTGTAAATACATGTTATATGTATGTGTGTATAAATCTTATGGTGAAGAGATAGCTATGCTTGGAAGCTTGATCTGTTTCATTTGTTTGCTTTTTTTTTTTTTTCAAATGGACCAAAGTAATTTGGAGTCAAGTCTGGTGAATCATTAAAGTGAGTTAGGTGAGTCACACTGGTCTTGGTAATGTCAGACAAAACTTTTTTATATCTCAATTTGGCCATATAAATCCCTCCCAAAAAATTCATTTCATTATATAGACACTCCATCTTAATATGAAAGGTTTCAACTTAACAAACATTTATTAAGCATCTACTATATGCCAGGCACTGTGTTTTGTGCTGAAGTTACAAAGCAAAAAACAAACAACAACAACAAACTCACAATCCCTGTCCTCAAGAATTCATATTCTATTCTTGCTTGTACAGTTGTTACACCATTATATCATTGTACTGCACATAAAAACACACAAACATGTGTATATTTGTATGCATGTATATGTGTGTATGTATGCATGTGTGTGTATCATTATATAGTTATTTCATTCCTTGGGTTCATCTCTTTCCTGCATCTAAAGAGTCTATCTTTCCCACAGCCAAACCAGGTTCTACCTAAGCAAAATGTAACTTGACTATGGTTTATTTCATTGTTGTTGGTACCAGTACTCATACCAGTAGGTGTAAAAATTTCCAAGCACAGAATATCATTTGTAAGACTTAATAGCTCTTTTCTTTCAAAGACTATTCTAAAGCCAGAACAGCCACATCAACCAATACCATAGACAGCCAATATCAGAGTCAATATCATCTCTTATCAACATGTCTCCTTTTCCCACTCGCAGTAGCGGAAAAACATATCCTCATAATAATAAGGATCAATGACTACATTGTCTTCTTTTTTCCTAAAAGCTTAGGTCTGATCATGTAATCCTCTATTTCAACGCCAGCGCTGCCCTATTAACTCAAGCATCTAATATAAACTCTTCTGTCTGGCATTGAAAGCTCTTCACAATTGATCCTTCTCTTAACAAGTTTCCCAACACATTTCTCTCGTCCATGCACACTTGGCATAGTTGACTTTTTCTGAGGATCTCACTACATGTCACCTCTTTGCCTTTGTATTAGCTGTATGTCATAGCATGAGTGCTCTGCTTCCTAAACCTCAAACTCTTAGAATTCTTGGTTTGTGTTAAGACTCAATTCAAGTTGAACCTTCTGCAGAAAGCCTTTTCAGTTTCCCTACTGTGCCTTCCCTTCCCTTATGAATCTACTCTCTATGACTCTTTTACATACTGATTTGCATACATGTTTTCTTTCTCAGGATCACTTAAACTTCTTGTGAGCAAGGACTGCTTGGGTTTTTTTTGTTTTTTGTTTTTGGTATCCTTAGCATTTAACATAGTGCTTGGTACATAAAAGGCTTTTAATATATATGTTTTGATGGTCTTCTTGCAGCTGAATAAGTGAAGGTCTAAAGTTGTCTTCTTGCTATTAACTGTTTGGCCTAGTAGATCGAGTGTGGCTTTTGGATTCAGGAAAATCTGAGTTCAAACCCTGAATCAGGTAGTTACTAGCTGTGTGATGCTGGAGAACTCACTTAACTTATCTTAGCCTCAGTTTCCTCATCAATAAGTTGGGACTAATAATAACACTTAATTCACAGAGTTGTTGGGAGGATCAAATGAAATGTAGAGTGTTTTGCAAACTATAAAGTACTGCATAGATGTTAGTTAATACTATTATCATAGATGCTAGTTAGTAACAAAAAATAAAAATCCCTTTCTTGCAATGGCTTCTATTACCTTGCTTATATCCTTAGCACTTTCTTGAGAGAAAATAACATCATGGAAAGAAAAAAAGATACGTGGAACTCCAGAAAGTCCTCAAAAAGAAAAAAAAAGCTTCAGATGAGTGAGTATCAAATGTTTACATTTTCCATGCTTTATGAAAATTTCAAGGTAAAAGGAGAGAGAATAATTGTAGGTTTAAGGGTAAGAATGAGCTAAGAAATGTTTTCTTTCAGACTTCAGAGAAGGAGTTGGAGAGTAATCTGCAGAAGTTAATAGAAATGAACTAGTATAAGTAGAGTATCTGGCCTAACTGATTTTTCTCTGAGGATAGAAGTAAAATATTTCATGCCTGGAGGAATTCAAAACTTGTCAAAGTCTCACAGTTGCACGAATCAAAAGAACAGATAAACTTTACAAGGTGTTTTTGAATGTAGCCTAAGGACAATTTTAATCATATGGGGGAAGGGGAAGTCGGAGAGTCAGTTGGATAATCAGATGATATATTGTGACTATTTTAAAGTACAGACAGAATTTCCAACAGTTTCAAATAATGCTGGTAATACTGATGTGGACTTATTGGGAAAGACCTTGAATGACTGGCCAAGGACTTTAGAGATCATTCTCATGCTTTAGTCAGTTATTAAGAGCTTATTAAATAGGGGTGGCTAGGTGGCACCGTGAATAGAGAACCGGCCCTGGAATCAGGAGGACCTGAGTTCAAATCTGGCCTCAGACACTTAACATAAAACCTAGCCATGTGACCTGGGGTAAGTCACTTAACCCCAATTGCCCTCCAAAAAAAAAAAGCAAAAAAAAGAGTTTATTAAATATCCACTATGTGCTGGACATTGTGCTAGGTACTCAGGATACAATGAAAAGTGAAAGTCCTTGCTCTCAAGAAGTTCATAGTCTGATAGGAAAAACAACATTCAAACAATTCAGATGCTTCATTTCATTGGCATCAGTCTACTTACTCTTTCCTCGATATGTCTTATGCAAAGGGAGAGAAATACAAAGGGTACTGGATTTGGATCAGTCTTGGTGCTATTATGTTGCATTTTACTATCTCCTCTAATCTCAAGGAAGGGGACAGTTCTTGATTATAAGTATCAAGGTATAATAATCATCATCATCTAGATCATCCACACTGGGATCTATAAATATTGTCTTATATCAAGAATTTATATGTAGATATGCATACATATATCTATGTATATGTATTTGCTTACATGTATATGCATATATATATGCATTTATAAAATATGTGTGTGCATTGTGTAGTCTTCATGCTTCTCTATCTTCCTGCAGCATTTGGCATTATTAACTACTCCCTCCTAAGCACACTATCTTCCCTAGGTTTTCTGTGACATCCCCATCACTTGATTCTTGGGGATATATGGGACATTCAAGGAGAACTAGCACCTCTGATGGGAGGGCCTACCGAGTTCTGTTCAGAGCTGTTCATCTACCTCAGGGGGCACTCAACCCTTGCCTGTGGCTCCAGGAAGCTATAACATGATGTAATAGCAAGCTCCCTAGCACACCCAGCATGGCCTGCTAGCACAAGTTCTTTGATCTGCTTTTCTAAGAAAGATTGCTCAAAAAGGGGCTAACAATACTACTTTTAATTACATTCACTAGTTCAGGGGAAAGGTCAGCACCCTGAACGTCAGAGAAAATACAAGCAGAGAAAATACTAGTAGAGAAATTAGCATAAAGACCCATAGACAGGGCTCTGACTGCCTGAATCAAAGCAATATTGCTATCTACTTTATATACACTACTGAATTAAGAGACCCTTTACATCTGAATATTCAGGGGGTCTGAAAATACAGTTACTCAAGAGTCTTGACCAGGGAAGCACAAGGTCCTTCTCATAAGCAAACTTCCAAAGAAAAATACAAATACTTCTCAGAACCAGAATGCATCACAGGCCTCGTGACTCAGTGCCTAATCAACTTAGAACCAAAAGATGTAGAAACCTTCCTACAAGCAAGTCTTCCCCTAAGCAAGCTCCTCCTTAGGCAAGTCCTTCCTCCAATGGGCTCAAGTGAGACCTATTAATGGGAAGGGAAGATCTTATTATCCCACTAATATTACACATGTGCAGCGGCCACATCTGTCTGAAGACAGGGTAAACCAAGTTGAGCATAAATAATGGGCTACAGACCCCTTAGTGAGTTAGAGAGGTATCTATCCCAGTCATGTGAAGATGTTTCCTGGTGGAATGAGTAGATGAGAACAATTTGTCCCAATGGTCATGAAGGTGGCTAAAGTGGGAGCTGAGGAGAGTTCAGAGCTTGGTCACACATCAAAGACACCAGTGTCATTCACTGCATCACAGGATATCCCCATTCATCCGGACTTTTTATTTTGCAAATGAATTACAGAATGAGGCTGACAATTTTGTGCAACGCTTCCTCTCTTACATCCAATTCACTCACAAGGAAGGACATCACCCAGTGATGTCATTGGTCCTCTTCAAAAATGAAGGACAAAGAAGAACAACGACAAATAACATCCCTTCATCCTATTCCTCACAATCTGGATTCTCTTTCTGAATTATTCTTGTCCTCTCTGCTATATGAATTTATCTCTTTTTGGCACCTTTTTTCTTTTCCAATCTCTTTTGGTGAGTTTATCAGCTCCCACAGGTTCAACTATTATCTCTATACAGATAATTCACATATTTATATATCCAGGCCCAAACTCTCTTTTTATCTTTAACCCCACATTACCATCTTCAACTTCATGTCCCATACACATTTCAAACCCAACATGTCCAAACAGAACTCAAAACTTAACCCCCAAACTCCTTTTTTCTTATCTTCTCTATTTCTGTTGAGGTCATATCATTCTTACAGTCACCTTGATTCATAAGTTCAGAGTCAACCTCAAATCTTCCCTCTTCCTCGCCCCCTCGGCATTCATTCACCAAGTGTCACTGGTTCAACCTCCACATTATATTTCTCATTAATCCACTTCTCTCTCCTCACACGGCCACCACCTTGGTTCAGATCCTCATCACTTCATCACCTGGACTCTTGCAATGGTCTCCAAATGGAATTCCTTTAATTCAAGCTCCCCTATCTTCAATCCAGTTTCCATATAGATGCCAAATTGGTATTACAAAAGAAGAACTTTGACCATGGCATGCCACTGCTCAAGAAACTTCAATAACTCTCTTGATTCCAGGATAAAATATATGAACCTCTGTTTGATTTTTAAAGGTCTTCACAGTCCACTTCCATCCTAGTAATCCAGGGTGCACATGTACTCTAAATTCATGCATTCTATATTACTCCCAAATTGGACAACTTGTTGTTCCCCATACATAGTTTTACTTACAAGTTTAGCTCAGGTGCCATTTTCTACTGGAATCTTATGATGATCCTTCCCCCTGCCTTCCTCACAATTGCTAGTATCCTCTTTCTATTAGTTATTTTGTATCTAATTTGTGGTTGTTTGTGTGTTTGTATGTACACACTGACATACACACTCTCTCTTTACATATATGTATATATACATACATTACATATATACATATATTTATATGTACTTTACACCAAATAAAATTAAAATTTCTTAAGGGTAAGGACTTTCTAGATAATTCTTGTCTTCATATCCTTAGTGCCAAGTTTAAAAAAAATGATCATTGAGTAGATGAACAAGTAAATGAATGAATAAGTAGATAAATGATAGATGAATAAATTAATTAATTAATGAAAACATGAATTCTATAGGCCTGAAAGATATAGTGATGTATGACACTAGAATTGGATTTACTCATGAAATTCAAAGCACTTCTGTTTCAAATTGCAAATATAACAATGGCATTCTAATATATTGATAGTACACTGATATTCTAATGCTTCTTCTCTCTTTTTTGGCCCCATGGGCTACCTCTGATGCAAGACTTGTCACAAGCTTTAAGGATGAAACAGAGAGATCCTTGGTGGAACATGACACCTAGCATCATTTTTGTTCCCTTATTGATGTTAGCATTAGATTTGTCATAGTCTGGTGAAGCGACATAAACCTCAGCTTCTACATACATTTAAGTAGCACCCGAGGGCTAAGAGTGCAAAGGCCAACAAGTGCTCAAGTAAACCCTGACACCGAGTTCCAGAGCCCAGAAAAACAAATGTTGAAGTTTTGGATAGTGATAATGTGTTGTTGTATTCCCATGCTGTTGTATTGATAAGAATCACCAGGAGTTTCCACAGTAATATCAGATATCAGTGAAGATTATCACGTCTGCCCATACTAAATATATACAGCATCTTTCCTTGCAGAGGCAGGGAATCTAAAAATAATCTAAAATCTCATATCTATCCCTATACTGCGAAGAGATAGGGGAAAGAATGTTTGTCTCCAGCCTAAGGAGGTTTCTGTTTTTAGAAGATGTTGGGTCTAGAGCACAGATAGAATGTAGTTTCAGTTATATAAGAGTAGTGCTTCTGCATAGAGTATGGTGATAGGATAGGGATATGAGCTGTAGAAGTGACTGACATACATACCTTGGGTCCAGAAGAACTGTTAATAGGGGAGCAATTCTATGGTTGACAGTCAGCATAGCCATATATAGCACCCAGGTGCTAAGATAGTTTTAGAAGACAAAGCTCATTTTTTACCTCTTCAGCATCACCTAATGGTCACACATCAAAGTAAAGTGTCTTTAAATGATGCTGTCATAGAGTGAAATATATGAATTTAAGTAACACATTCTAAACCAATTATATCAACTTTATGCTGAGAGATTTGTTTGTTTTCATTTTCCTTTGAAATATCAACTCCCTTGAATCTATTTGGGGTATTATTATTATTATTATTATTATTATTATTATTCCTTTGAGATATCCACATAAAGAAAAACTTCCTGGAGCTGTTTGATTGAGTTCCTTCTGAGATCCAGTGGTTATCTGTTATACTTATAAGTTATACTTACCCATGTCCCAGGTTATACATGCCAAGCCTAAATGGGGAGTAGAGGTGGGGTGGGGGAGGAAACTACATTAGACACAAACTCCAAACTTGAGGATTTAGTATAACTTTCATATACTGAGCCCATTTAGTCCATGATCAGCTAATTGGATTAACTATATTAGAAACAAAACTGCCAAAGATTCCAAGATTTTGTAGAACTGATGACAATCAAAATCTAACTAAACTTCCAACAAGCAAATCAGATCTTTAATGACTGGCATCATTTCTCTTAAGATCTTTTAAAAAATATACCATTTCTTTAGGTAAGAACTGTATGAATTAATTAAAGTCAGGGATTTAATACAGTTTTTATTAAATGATCATATCACCAACAAACTGAATTTGATCCACCCGTAACCTAAATTAAATGCTATGAAAAAGTAATTACTCTGCACGCTATCCACTATTAAACTGACATCTATATCCAATTATCTGTGTATTGCTATAGAAAAAAATGCCTTTTCTAAGAATCTAAGGATTGCAAAACTCAGCTAAATTTTTATGTTTCACTAGTTCTTAAGAATTCCATAATTATAACCTCTAATCTTCAGTGGTAAACTTTTAATAGTTAAAGTATAATACATGTGAACAGAGAAACACCTAGGATGGGATTTAATTTATTGAAGACTTATCCATAATAACTTGAGCCTGACCTGTGACCTTCAACAGTGACTTGACTGTAATGGCTTTCCGTGACACTGCTAGGAATTTTCAACATTAGATCATTTTTGTAACCTGTGTCAGCCTGTCACAATTCATAGAAAACTAAGTGTTTCATTTAATAAGATTGAAAAAAACCATTTAAAGTAATCACTTGATGCCTTTCCCCAGTAGACACTGATGCCCACTTGTGAAATTACATCAGAAATAGGGAACATGGTTGTCTTTGGGGTCTGCTTGTTTTCTCCATCACTGGACCATAGAGGAATCCCATCTGCTGCCGGGTGTTATTCATGAAAAAATTTACTAAATTATTTAATACCTTCCACCTTTAAAGAACTAAGATTAATTCTTTAATTAGCATTCTGTAGTGATTAATTGAATGTTTACAAATCAATTAAAAGCTGCCTACCTTTTGATAGTTCAGTAACTTCAAAGAATTCTCTTGAGAAATGCCCAAAGCTTCACAATTCACTTCATCTTCACTTAGAACAGTATAAGTGTAGTACAGTTGTTTCCTTGGTATTCTGTGATGATACTTAAGTGTCCTGACACTTTTAGAAAGGCTGTTCAACTGAGTGGTTATAAGCACAGCCCCCCTAATGTTGTTAAATGGATCTACAGAAGCATGACATCAGGTGAAACAACATCACAGCAGGGCAATTAGCTGCAAAGGAATAATGCTTGCCTGAAATCAGCATTTAGTGATAAGAAGATTGATATTTAGAAGAATTAATGCTGCTGGGCTTCAAGCACTAGCCCAGTTAGCTGTTGACAATCTGACTCACAGCTTTAGTGATTAGGTTAGACTGAGAGTTTCCAGTGAGCTTGGTTATAGTATATTAATAACATGAAATAGCATGGCAGCAATTTTATGTAGAGTATTCCTGTTTTGCAAACCAAATATCTTAGCTTTCTTTGGTCTTAGGTTGTCCTTAGTATGACTAGGGTTCAAGAGTTCTGGGACAGGAATGTGGATGAGAATTTCCAGACACATGATGCTAAAATCACATTTTAGGAAAAGGAGAAATTAATGTAATAGAAAGAATTCTAGTGACCTTGAGAAAGTCATTTCCCCTCAATGGAATATCTACATTGGGATTGAACTAGAGTGGGATTTTTAATCTTTTTTATGTGACATAATTGTTTTTGTCAGTCTGGGAAAACATGACCCTTTCTCATAGAAATATTTTAAATATGCTAAATAAAATACATAGGATTCCAACAGATAATAATCATCTGTACACACAGTTTCCTTATATGTAACAAGAGCACCTATCTCCCAAGGCTGTCATAAGGATAAAATGAGCTATTTGTAAAGTGATTTGCAGAACTTAATGTACTTTTATAAATGTTAGCTATTATTAGGCTGTTAATTGGTGCTGGTCTTTTATGATTATTCATGCACTAGACTTCATTCTCCTATCTCTGTGTTTTGGACCAGCTATGCTCTCTTGCCTGGAATGCACTCTTCACCTCTCCCTCTTTGAATCCCTAATTTCATGGAAGTCTCAGCTCAAGCTCTAACCTCTGCATGAGGTCTTTTCTGATCCTTCCTATCTGCTAGCACATTCCCTCACAGAAATGAACTTGTAATTATTTTTAGTATTTTGTTTTAATATTTATATGTTCTATACTATGTATTATTATCTGTAGCGTATTTACATGTCAAAGTGTATTTTTTCTTTATGTTGTATAAAAAAATAAACATGTGTGTATATATATAAAAATTGTATCTCTACATATGGTTATGTATTCTATATCTTGGGGCCAAGGACTATTTTACTATCTCCAATGATTTGAATATAAAAGAACTGTAATGAAAACTTTCTGATCAACTGGTTGATTTTTAATTCATATAAGAAAAGGCTTATGAGCCCCAAGACAAATTTCTGGAGGAAACTGGCTACTTCATGATTCAACTAATGAAGAGATGTCCAGGCAACAATTGAGACAGTATTTGAACCATTAGCAGGAGAAGAAAGGGCAGCCTACCTAATTAAGATGCCAAATTATGGAACATATGGGCCACATCATAGACTATGAATACCCAGAAATGTGAATGAGGATCAAGTGTTTTAGAGGGAGGAATGAGGTTTCTCAAGCATATTAGACTGGCTTCCCACTTCTGATGAGACTGGCAGGGAGGCATCATTTAGACATCCCATGGACATGAAGCATGGATAATTCAAGGTTTAGAAGATTCCAGAAAAGGAAGAGAATACAATAAGTAAAGAGTGGCTTGTCTGGAAAAGAGAAGGTCTAGTCTCCCTTGGCAGGCTGAGAAGACAGAAGTTTTCATGTTGCCTCATACACTCTACATCAACCTTTTTTCCAGAAAGGTGTGGAACTTCCAAAGAGCTCCCTTGAAACTAGACAGCATGGCTCAAAGGTGAGAGTGCTGGAATGAGGAGTCAGAGGTCTGATGTTAAGATTCCCACCCTACCTTTATCAGTAGTATGCATTTGCATGGGGCATCTTACCCCTCTAGCCCTCAGTTTCTTCATCTGTAAAATCAAGGGAATTGGGCTATTATGACCTCTGAAGTTCCTTTCAGCTTTAGAACTATGATCCTACTATCCAAAGAAAGAGATTGTTCCATAAACAAGTCAAGGATCAGTTTTCATGAAACTCCCATTTTCATTTAAGGAATTACAAAATTATTATTCCAATAATAATGACACATTGGAAATAAATCATCGTATAGGTTTTCAGAGATACTATGTGGTTGACATATAATACATTGTACATTGGCAACTGAGATCATGGTATAGTAGTTATGATAGTTGTTATGAAATCCCCCTTTCCCTGTTTCTATATCAATATACTCCTAAATGTTAGTAATTTACCTGGTAGGGAGACAAAATGCTAAAAGGTGTGTGGGAGCATTGATTTAGCACTAGAAAGAATTTCAGAGGTCATCTCATCCAGTACTTTCATTTTATATATTAGGACACTAAGATCAAGAAATGCAAAGTGCCCGGATAAACGTTATACAAGTAGTAAATGGAAGAGCTGGGATTTGAACCCAGATCTGCTGAATACAAATGCAACACTTTTATTCTTCATCATGATTCTTCCTCAAAGTTGTAATAGGACTTTATTTCTCAAAATTGAAGAGCAAGTTTGGGGAGAACCATTTTCTAAAGTGCAAAATTCCCAATGTCTCCTTGAAAAAAATCAAGAAAAGGAAAGTCTAAATGGGTGGTAGAACAATGGGAATAGCATCATACATTTTGAACTGGAAGGGACTTAGAAGTTGCCTTCTCCATCCCCCACATTATGCAGATGATAAACATGAGGTCCAAAGAGGTTATCCAAGGTCATACAGATAGTGAATAACAGAATCAGTTTTTTAAACTTTACATCATAAATATAGTACTATTCACTGTGGGTAAAGTTAAGTTGCATAATAGATAAAGCACCAGGCCTACAATCAGGAATAAGGAAGACCTGAGTTCAAATCTGACCTCAGAACTAACTGAATGACTCTGGGAAAGTCACTTAACTCTGTTTGTCTTGGTTCCCTCATTTGTAAAATTAGCTGGTAAAAGAAATAGCAAACTACTTCAGTATCTTTGCCAAAAAAACACAGAAAACAAATAGGGTCACAAACAGCCAAACATGACTGAACAACAAAGCAACAACTACTTATTATAGAAAGATATGGTATTACTTTCTAAGTGACTTATTATGAATTTGACAAATGCTTATTTAATTTTAATTGAATGCAGATTATAACAAGAAATGCTAGACTTAAAGTCAGAGGATCTGGTTTTGAATCCTGTAGGTCACAGAGTACAGGACTAGGAATAATGGATAGAAAAATTAGAAAAGAAAATTAGATCAAGGGTTTTAAAAGTCAAACAGGGAGGTTATATTTGATCCTAAAGACAATAGGAAGACAACTAAGTAGATGAATAATATTATCAGATCCTATGCTTTAGGGAAATGACTTTGTCAGATAGTTTGGAAGGTGGGGCATACTTGAGGCAGGGGAGACCAATTAAGTGGTCATTGTAAAAATATACAAAAGTGGTGACGAACACCTGAATTAGGGGGGTGGATGATCATTTGAATAGAGGAAAGGGGATAGATATGAGAGATATTGTAGAGAGAGAAATGAAAACGTTTGAGAACTAATAACTTACGTGGAGAGGAGAGTGAGTGGTTGAATATTAAACTAAGATAGTGAATCTGGATATCTGAAAGCATGATGATGTCCTTGACAGATTTAGGGAAGTTCAGAAGATGAGAGGATTTGAGGGAAAGATAATGATTTCTGAAGCAGGAATATTGTATTTGATATGCCTATGAGTCATCCATTAAGAGGTATCTAATGGGCAATTGGAGCTCAAGAGGAATTAATATGAGATATATAGTTCTAGATGTCATCTGCATGGTGATTATCAATTCATGAAAAGAGTCAGAAAAGATGGCAGAGCATGATGAAACAGTATAGCTCAGTTTTTCCCTACAATTACTCAAATAAAGACCTTAAAAAGATCACCATATGATTATGATTAGGAAAAACACATAAGAAAATTCCTCTAACTCACATCAGTGTAAGAAGAAAGATAGATGTATGTGGGTACTAGGCATTGTACCTAGGCAGGGAGGTGTCTGGTTAGAGATTTCCAGCTAAAGAATGGAACTACGGCCTGTAATAAAGGGTACATCTGATTCTGTGTAAAGAATAGAACAGGAATCAGTGGGCAATTCTGTCATTCTGATCCTGTAGCTCAGTAACAATTCTAGAGATGACTAAGAAGAGAACCTACTCTCATTGGTGTTGACCTTGATCTGTGTTTAAGATCAAATAGTGGTCACTGTCCTCTGGCTGTATACTCAGCGAGCATCAGGAAGAGACGAAAGCAAGAAGTGTGTGGTTCTGATCCTTTAGTGAAGTTACAGATTTAGCCTCTAGTCTGGTCTGAGGCCTGCAGCTGAGTAACCAGGCCAGGGTGCTCAGACTGAGGGAAAATCTTCATTTCTGTTTTTCTAAACCTGCAGACCCTTGAGCTGACAAGGGCTAGGGGCAGCAAAAGTTTACTGTTGTGTCATCCAGGCCAAAATCAAGGTTAGGGAACTGATAAAGCTCAGCATGGGAAGAGAACAATCAGATATCACCCTAGATAAGACTGCTATGTGTTCACTGAAAATCTGTAGATCATAAACCTGAGCTGCCCTCAAGATTGTTGAAGAAGAGAGCATTCAACACCTAGAGAAAGTAGCAGCAAGACCCCAGAAAATGTAAATAATGGACCCAGACATTACTTACAGAAGTACATACAGCCTGGCTGTGATAGTTATTATGGTTCCAAGAATGCCAAAGATACTTATTAAAAAGAAGAGAATAATTTCAAATCACCTAAAATCAAAGCCTCAAGAGGGCGAAAAAAAATTTTGAATGCAAAGTCAACTGGAATTTCTGGAAAATAAAGAATTTTTAAAAATTATTTTATGAATTAAATAAGACTGTCAAAGGAAGTAATTAGAAAAGAAATTAGAACTTGGGAGGAAAGACTTGGAAGAAGAATTAATATGTATAATAGCAAAAAGAACAATTTTGCACAAGTATTACTGAATACAAGTACTGACTGAACACAAGTTAATGAATATATATGAGACAACAAGAAATATTAAAACAAAGTCAACACTAAAAAAGAAAATTAAAAGTATTTCATATCAAAAGCAATTGATCTGGAAAACATCAAGAAGAGATAATTTAAGAATCATTAGACTATACTAAAAGTCATGAAAAAAGTTCATACATAATTTTTCAAGAAATTGAGGGAAGGAATAGAACCAGAGGACAAAATAAAAATTAAAATAGAGTCCACTTACCACTTTCTGAAAGAGATACTAAAACAAAAACTCTCAGGAATGCCATAAGTAAAATATAGAGATTTCAAGTCAAAGAAAAAAATATCATAAACAAACAGAAAAGTTTGAGTATTGAGGAACCATAGTTACAAAAACACAAAATTTAGCAGCTTGTAATACAATATTGGAAAAAGGTGGAAGATTTGTGCTTACAAACAGGAATAATGTACCCAGAAAAACTGATTACAGTCCTACAAACTATAGAACCTTCAACTAAATAGAGAACGTGCCATCACTACTAAAGAAAAGACTAGAATTGAGTCAAAACTTTCAAATTCAAACACAGGAGTAAAAAGAAATATATATATCTGTATGTCTTTATTTATATACACATATATACACTTATATACAGGTGCATATATGTATGAATTTATGTATATTATAGTCATATATGTGTACATATATATAAATTTTTATTTCCTATAATTAAAAAGGTTTTTTCTCAAAATATGCAATTAAGCTAAGATTAGAAAGGAAACATTAACCAAGGAAAATATTTCATTTCCAAAGTTGACAAAAAGTCACTAACTTGTGTATACCCTTTGACACAGTGATATCATTACTGTTACTATATTTTAGGAAATAAAAGAAAGAAGAAAAGTATTTACATGTACACAAATATTTATAGTCACTCCTTTTTTGAGTGGCTGAGAACTGGAGATGGGGATGCATTGAATGGGAAATGGCAAAACAAATTATGGTATGTTCATGTAATGGAATACTATTGTGCTATAAGAAATTGCATAATGGAAAGCTTCAAATAATCATGGCAATACTTGTTCAAACTGAAATAAAATGCAGTGAACAGAACCAGGAGAACAAGTTGTACAATAATAACATTGTAATAACAAATAACTCTGAAAAACTTAAGAATTCTAATCAACACAGTGACCAAAAAAATGTCATAGTACTGATTATGAACCGTCCTGCCCACCTCTTGATAGAGAGGGGGTAAATTCAAGGTGCAGAATGAGATATATATCTTTAGGTTATGGCAATGTGGGAATAGGTTTTGCTTTTTTCTTTTCCTTTTTTCAATCAGGAAGTGGATTTGGGGAAAAGAAAATTCATTTTAGTTAATTAAAAAAATAAATTTCTAAGCAATGATATTTAAGCCAATGTTAGTTAAAGAGACCACCAAGTGAACATGTAGACAGTAGATAAAAGATACAGTCCTTGGATTGCAGGGAGATGCAGGATCTGTATTAATAAATAAGACTGAGAGAGAGAGAGTGGTCAGATTGGAAGAGAATGAAGAAAGAGAAGTGTCACACAAACTTATAAAAAAGAAGAGAGTCATCTTCATATATAAACAGAAGATTGTCAGTGAATGAATGAATGAATGAATGAATGAATGAATGAATGAATGAAAAAATGTGTGCCAAGCACATTCCTAAGTGTAGGTAAAGAGACAGAAACAGCAAGATAATTCCTGGTTTCAAATAATTCATATTCTAGTTGGGAAAGACAACAGATATAAGAAGACTGAGCAATAGACATGGTGGAAAGGCCTGCAAGTCCTAAGGCTACAGTGTCTGAATGGATGGAAAAGCGTAGGGCTCCTTAGGTTACACCAGTAGGTTATTACAATGCTGGCGATCTGCATGATATAGTGTCAGGATAGACAATAAGGACAGGAAGAACTTAGGTTATGGTGTAAGGCGAATATTAAAGTCTGGTGTTCCTACAACTCATTAGAAGGAGAAGTTGATAACTTTAGTTTCACTGAAGCCATGTGAGTAGTAGGATTGGGAGAAGCAATGAGCAGAAGGCAAAGAGGAGAAATGCATATGCTATGTATATAAATGAAATACTCCTCTCTGTCCTACATGGGTTCAAGGTGGCCCCTGCCTGGGGATCTGGTTAAGGGAAAAGGCAGAGTGGAAAATATGCTCCCCACAACCCTAATGCTAGTTAATGAGTCAAATGGGTCAGAATGGTGTAATGCCAATCAGCAGTAGATTCCTGAGAGAATGCTACTGTAAACAGCTTTTAAGATTTGGATTGCAGAGTATTAGTGAACACTCTGTTTATTCCATTAAAAATCAAGATTCATTACAATATTTAGAGTATCAACAATTCACAATATTATATACAATATTTAGAGTAAGGAAAGTCTCGATATCATATCTTATTA